>JANFCV010000101.1:1200000-1800000 GCA_024500475.1 Phthorimaea operculella
ACGTCTGTTGCAGGATTCTTACAAGCACCAAGTGTCATTACCGGGGGGTTGAGGGGGGCTTGCCCCTCCTAGACGAAGACGTGAAACGTCTGTTGCAGGATTCTTACAAGCACCAAGTGTCATTACCGGGAGGTTGAGGGGGGCTTGCCCCCCGCACAGACGAAGACGTGAAACGTCTGTTGCAGGATTCTTACAAGCACCAAGTGTCATTACCGGGGGGTTGAGGGGGGCTTGCCCCCCTCACAGACGAAGACGTGAAACGTCTGTTGCAGGATTCTTACAAGCACCAAGTGTCATTACCGGGGTTGAGGGGGCTTGCCCCAGACGAAGACGTGAAACGTCTGTTGCAGGATTCTTACAAGCACCAAGTGTCATTACCGGGGGGTTGAGGGGGCTTGCTCCCCTCACAGACGAAGATGTGAAACGTCTGTTGCAGGATTCTTACAAGCACCAAGTGTCATTACCGGGGGGTTGAGGGGGCTTGCACCCCTCACAGACGAAGACGTGAAACGTCTGTTGCAGGATTCTTACAAGCACAAAGTGTCATTACGGGGGGGTTGAGGGGCTTGCAGACGAAGACGTCAAACGTCCGTTGCAGGATTCTTATAAGCACCAAGTGTCATTACCGGGGTTGTGGGGCTTGACGAAGACGTCAAACGTCTGTTGCAGGGTTCTTACAAGCACCAAGTGTCATTACCGGGGGGTTGAGAGGGGCTTGCCTTGCAGGGCAAATTTTTAGTAAATATCCTAAAAATTTGCGCTCGCTTCGCTCGCGATTTTTCTTTGTGTTTCGCTTTCCGTGCTTGTCGTATTTAAGACTAAGTTGACGTACTTCAGGTTATTCTTAATTCAAAACTCAATTATAACACAAAAATCTTTGTAGAATTTTGCACTCGATTTGCTCGCGGTCACTCAGGTTACCCTGCTATTCCCTGTCTTGCCTATTTTTCTGTCCTACCTATAGGATATACAAAAGATCACTGTGTTAATTTACACAAAAAATAAGATTGTTAAGCTAAGTTTTATTGTCATATAAAATTACTGAGCAGCAGCGGGTAGAACCGCCGTTTAAAATGCTAGTGAGAAATAGTAAGCGCTTAAAAAATCATGCTGTATGTTGTTTAAAGTCAGAAACAAAATATTAATTTAAAAGCTTGAAATAAAACTTAAATTAAAATTTAAAGGAACCCCGACTTTCAATCCTTTAAAAGTTAAAATAATTTATTTATCCAATAAAATATTGTAAACCATAATACTCAACGCGTCGGGGGCCGCTAAGTAAACAATATAATGTAAGAAGTTTACAAAGCATAATAAACATATAAGTTGCAAATGTCATTTCATTTCATACAAGTATGTCTTACGATTTTATTGAAACTTCTTACCTATATTGTTTACTTAACGGCCCCCCGACGCGTTGGAGTATTATGGTTTACAATATTTTATTGGATAAATAAATTATTTTTAACTTTTTAAAGGATTGAAAGTCGGGGGTTCCTTTAAATTTTTAATTTAAGTTTTTTTAAATGTGAAATTGATCCTGGAAGTCACTCGCAAGCTAGTCGCCAGAATAAACAGTGGAGTTCGAATCGCTCTATTTATGCTCTTATCTAAGTTTCTACTCTGTAAACCTTTGGTATTTTCTTCAAGCTACAGTCTGGTCAGTCTGGAAGTCACTCAACCGACTCCGGGCTGATGTTGGAAGGTGCCACGCAAACAGAGTAAAGTGGAGTTTTTCAGACGATGACAGATGTGGTTGTGGCGCCGTCCAAACCATGGACCACCTGCTGTGTTGCTCCAATTGTCCCAATCCATGCTCACTTCAAGACCTAAAAAAGGCCAAGGCGAACCCAACAGCCATCGCCGTGGCCAAGCATTGGTCCAAGGTCTTTTAGTTACCAATTTTACCATTAACGACTCAATGATGAAGAAGAAGAAGCTACAAATTCCGCTTTATGGGTTTTTTACCTGTTATTCGACTAATATTCCGGAGTTCCGATCCCGCGAAGCCGGCAACGTGTGCTCCGAGACTAAAGCCAATCAGGTGGACATCTTCAAATCGCAGGTCTATGTGTTCCGCCAAACCTGGAAATTAAATTGTAGCTTTAAATTCAGAGGCTAGTGATGTCACGATGAACACAGAAAGGTTTGTCTCGATGGACTTTTCTCTTGATTTACTACTGATAAGCCGGGTTGAATTGCAGATCCCAATATTCTTCTGAAACCTTTCGTCGAGTAGACACTTATTCAAAAAAGCAGTTGGAAACCAACAGGAACAAATATTAAACATACAGTGCGCGCTCACCAGCCTACAATAATGTACCTAGTATTTACCATATGTGCAGCTGTCTGTTCTGTCTCCTTCACAGCGAAACCGTAAGTAAAAAAAACGTTAAGACTAACCCAGCAGCAGGAGTGCAAGTTGTTTTCCGACCAGCCTGGTGTTGGCCGCGGCCCGCAAATAGTTCGGCATCGTCGCGCCACCTTCCCAGTCCACGCAGACCACGTTGCATTCCTCCTGAAAGGTAAATTGTAGAGTTAAGTCGGGTAATAATTGGGGACAAGATACCCGAAACTTTGTATGAGATACACCGTTACGGGACAAAGTTCCCGAAAAGTTCCCAATGCAGACTTGGAAACACTACTGTTTAAAATGCGTCTTCACTGGGTACATTTATTGTGAACTTTTGTATATGATACAATGTTTCGGTACTTGGAATACCTGCCTTGATGAACTGGGCTCGACACCCTAGCGAGCATTATTTCGGAATATAGGGCCGCCACTTTTAAAATAAAGACAGCTTAGAGGGACAGGCAACTGACAGCATAAAAAACCACTTATAATTTTTATAGGTTGCCTGCTGTCTAGGCTGCAGCACTCTGCATCAAGTCGGGGTTCTGTCCACTTACCACAGCCATGAGGGCGGACCGCATCTCATACACCCACACGTTGTCGCAGTTGGACCCGAAGCCATGCACGATCACCCTGGTGGGTTTGTTCGCGTCGAAGGCTCGCGCGGCCCAGCCCCACGCCGCTGACATGTTGCTGGCTGACACCGCCAGGAGTGGCTGGTCACTTCTTTTTCACTTTAAAAAGAGTGCCACTGCGCGTATTGCGAGCGAAGTGAGCTCGACAATTTACGTTAAAAATCGAGAAAGGGGCACACAATGCAACAGTACCAGCAGCGCACGTATTGCGAGCGAAGCGAGCTTGACATTTCACATTTAATTTGGTGGTTCTAGTCGTGCGTGCCATGTAAACTGTCCACTCTTTCACTTGCATCGCATGCAGGTTTTCCCATGGAGACTCACCACAGCCATGAGGGCGGACCGCATCTCATACACCCACACGTTGTCGCAGTTGGACCCGAAGCCATGGACTATCACCCTGGTGGGTTTATTCGCGTCGAAGGCTCGCGCTGCCCAGCCCCACGCAGCTGACATGTTGCTGGCTGACACCGCCAGGAGCGGCTGGTCACTTCTTTTTCACTTTAAAAACAAGAGTGCCACTGCGCGTATTGTGAGCGAAGTGAGCTCGACAATTTACGTTAAAAATCGAGAAAGGGGCACACAACGCAAGATTACCAGTGCGAGCTCGACTCTTCGCATTAAATTTGGTGGTTCTGGTCGCGCGTGCCGTGTAAACTGTCCGCTCTTTCACTCGCATCGTATGCAGGTGTTTTCCCATGAAGACTCACCACAGCCATGAGGGCGGACCGCATCTCATACACCCACACGTTGTCGCAGTTGGACCCGAAGCCATGCACTATCACCCTGGTGGGTTTATTCGCGTCGAAGGCTCGCGCTGCCCAGCCCCACGCCGCTGACATGTTGCTGGCCGACACCGCCAGGAGCGGCTGGTCACCTCTGTAACAGAACAAAAACTTAATTTTCTCAAAACCGTTTACCAGACCCATCAAAGTGTATAAGAGTACCTGTAGCCTAAGTACGAAAGTAGGATAACTGCACCATTCAATCTGCAAAACGTGATTTTTAAGTGGGCACTATTCAAATTACAGCGGCATCCGGATGGGGACGTGGGTAGCGGGACTCAATCGTTTGACAATTTGTAGGTAAGTGGTAACCTATAACTTGTGCTTTTGGTTGGACGGTATTGGCAAACTCAGTTCAGCTTCTTCATGTCCCTCTTCTACAGATCCTAAATAGTTTTCCTCTTATCTGTCTATTGGAGCTTTTGTTTATCTCGTACTGACATTTGCGAGATTATTTTATTTATTATTAGATTACTTACTACCTGATTCATAGACGAAGGGGACCCGAAATGGCAACATTATTGTTCACATCTTGCTCAAATGTCATGTAATATGAAAAAGACGCAAACAATTTCGGGCAGGTCCCTTTCTTCTATGAATGAGGTAGTATTGAGGTCTAGTAGGCAATTTGTAGTATTGAAGTAAGTAATTGTTTATAGCCGTTTAAGCAACTGGATTGAACGAGTGACCCATCCAACCGTGTTACATCAGACTTAGTCGTGATTGAGACAATGCAAACTGAACGTTATGTCATGCACAATAAGTATGTGTCAGCACGGATGAGGTACAGGCATAAGAAGTTATGCAAGTGGGGAAATTCGATGCATACAAATACGTTAAGTGAGTCGGCCATGTTTGTTTTAATTTTGAATGGTAGATCCGCAGAATAGCACGTAAGTCTTTCTGACACTATATTATGTTCCTGTTATGTCTTAATGATGGTGGTATATCTACCTAAGATTTCGTCCGTGGAAAGGTCACTGTCAGCCGATGGAGCGCAGTGGTTAGTACGACTGCTTGCGACGCAGAAAGTTCCGGGTTTAATTCCCGGAGGCTTTGTTCCCAGTTTGGTTAGGACATCATCACACATCTTGCTTTTCGGACAATCAGGTCGTTCAGCCTGCAGAACGACCTGATTGTCCGAAAAGCAAGATGGTTCCGTGCTTCGGATGGGCACGTTAAGCCGTCGGCCCCGGTTGCTGTCTATGATAATTTAGACGGCGGTCGTTATACAACCATATCAGAGGCCTGCTACTTGTAGAAGGCGGTTTAAAAACACACCATGGTTTATCAGGTCGTTGGACGTCCCACTCGAAGAAAGAAAGAAAGAAAGAAAACTGTCTTTTGCAAAGACGACACCATAATTTAGTGAAAATTACATGTGTACCTACTGATGGATATTTTCAGTGTGCAGCAGATCAGTCACAGTTTTAAAAAAAATCATGAAGAGAACTAACCTGCTGACTGTGGAGTACATCAGGAAGTGGGTTCCAACTTCCTGGGGTGAGCTGGGCAGCGTCTCCAGGTAAGCAAACGGACCAGCATCTTCGAAACACCCGAACTCCCCGTAGCACACGCTGCCTTGAGACCGCTTCGTTCTGGAAACATTAAAAGGTAGGTTAAGAGCGTTGTTTTGAAATAAGAAGGTAGTAACATCTTTACATATAGGCGCGGAATTACCACAAACCATGGTATAATAAGATACTCCGCCTGGTATTTCTTTCCGAGACTCGTGAACCACGTGACCAACACAAGACTACGTCATCATGCTTGGGGGTTACCAGAATTACCCACTCTTATGAAGTTTTTTGTAAATCATTTATGATACTGTTAACTAATAAATACAATTTAAGTGTTGTTGTAAAGTTCAAGTTAATACACACGTAAATCTAAATTATAAAATTATTAAAAAATATTTTAACCCATTGTTCCGAGATTGAATTTACCCCATAACGTATATTATTGAAATAAAGTGGCAATACTAAGTGACGTTCTCTTGTGTTTCTCTGGGAAGGAAAGACCATGTTTTATTAGACTATGCCACAAACATGTTTGCAGAAGCGCATAGTAAAAAAAAACTTCATACAATAAAAAGCTGGACACGCGTTCAACGCTCGTTTAACTTTTAGTGGTAAATCCTATGGTTACTTAACCGTTTTTAGGTAAATTTATGCCATTTACCTGGAACAGTAAATCTTATAGTAAAAGGCTTTATGCCGCAACAACAGATATTTTTTAATGTCAGCACGTAAGTATATAAGAAGAAAAATGAGATTTTTCGGATGATTATTAATTAGGTAGGTACATTGTATATCTATTTTTTATGCGTTTTGCCAGTTATATTTTGTAAGACCAATTAGTTAACTAACTTGGGGCGGTCTTCTACTTCTTCGGTTTACTTATACCTTTGATCTATTATCTATAGGTACAATCTTGTATCTCGCTAGTTCAATACCTATGGAATAAAGTAATGAAAATAACGTTTTCCTTGCTTTAGCTCTCTACATTTACGATGCTCGTAACGTTTTGTAATTTAGTTTGAATAGCTCGTAATATTACATACAATTGGCTGTTAAATTCTTGTAAGTACCTAATGAGGAAGTTATTGACTGTACAAATTGTATGGCCGCCTGGGTCATACAAATAATCTTCGTTGTTTTCTACCTATTACATACAATAACCCATCTACATACAACATACAAGACATAATGTTTTGAATAAGTATATAGTTTTAAAATCTGCATGGCTAGTATTAATACTGAAAGAATAATTTGAATTGTGCTTGTTGCGATGCGGATATTCGTAGGTACTTATTTTTGAATCACTAGAAATTCGCTTTCGCATGAAACCAGACAGACGTTAGACAGTCTCTGTGACGACTTGATGAATGGTCTAAAGATTTGTAACACATACCTATTCTATTCAATCACACGAATCCTATTACAAATAAGTATATTTGACATGAATGGATTTTTAGAGTAGGTACAGAAATAAATCCCTTTGAAACCACTCCTCGCAAACTGTCTCAAGCGGAAGCAATCTACTACTACTATAAGTATAAGTAACTGACTCAAAAATACGGTTCTGCGGCACTTAACTAAAATATCCTCAAAGTAGTACCTAATCAGTCTGTATATTATTTAGTTTAGTACTTATTCATTATGTAGTATACTAATTAATGAACCTTCCGCCTCTTACTACTTGTTACACTCGGGTTTCAAGGTAGAATATTCGCTTGTATATTGAACGCCATTTACAATAAAATTACACATAATATTACAGGTAAATGCAATCCATTGACTTGACCTGTGACATTCAACGACTATTGCCACTCAAGATCATACCCATTAGACCGAACTAAGTGCTTACGTTTAAAAACTGCCCGTCATCTTGTTATACTGTGTATTACTTAGAGCCTTGACTTCCATTCCGACTATATTTCTTTGCATGTCATGCATCATGATGACCACTGGAACAAGAAAGTTGATGACAACTCGGAGCCTGGAATAGGATAGATAGTCTCGTCGTAGGGACACTACCTTACACTAAAAATAAAATGCAGGCGAATGTAACTAATAAATAAGATTAGGAAGAGCTGATCTGACGGAAAAGCACAACATATACCTACATACCTACCTACAGTCTAAAACGCCATGATTAGGAATCTGCCACATACCTAGAGCCCAATAGGTTCGCATAGAGCCTAAAAGGTGTACAACGGCCAATCCAGCGTTACCTGGTTATATCTCTTTGAGTTTCTATATAAACTTTTTAAATAAGTATACATACTTAATTATTTTATTACACACCTACGTCGGTATCTATACCTGCATCTTTACATGATTAAATACCGCGACGTTTTTAGAAAGTGCATCTGTACAAAACACACTCTAAGTTTGGCCAAAAGCCAAACTAGCTGAGTTTGCCAATGCAAGACGAAGGTGACAAATGGTGTGGGTGTACAGCACAAGTGCAGGAGGTCAATTGTTGAAAGTGTGATTTCTGAAATCGTCCACGGAATTCCGCAAGGACCTGCTCTAACTATCTACACTAACGAGCTAGAATAGCGCCATCTCAAACGAGTTTTTGCATGTCAGTAAAAGGAACAAATGACAACTGTCGCATCGTTTCTGCACGTAAGTGAAAGGGATAAATGACAATTTGGTACCTACTAGCTTGTTGTTGTGAACCAATTGTGAACAGAATATAAGTAGTATGATACTTTCCTAATTACTTTTTCTTTTACTAGGTATTTTAATTTGTTATGTGAATATGTGAATCGAATACGGTATGTATGAGCGAATATATTTTAGTAGTAGAATTAGCAAAACCACAATTAGAGTAGCAGACATTCGCATGCGAAAATTCAAAATTAGAGCTGCAGGAGTGTCCCAGAGCCGTTCAGTCGCGAAATTAATGAATTCGCGATAGAAAGTATGTTTACAAGCGGGTGAAAGCGGCTGTTTGCGGAGCCATTAAAAATACGCTACCGAAAATGCATTCAAATACACTGTGAACGGTAATTGAATACGGTTGACCTTGTTAGGCCTTATTGGACTCACATTATTGAATTTATTGAATGGTAACACGCCAATGTGACTTTTTCTGATGATGATTTAGAACCAATTTATCTATGCGTAGTAGTTGAGTGTAGTTACCTTAGGTATTAACATTTCCATCGTCTCTATTTGAATCGGTAACTAGTCTTTACTTGGCTTCCTGCTTATTTCATTCATTACCAAATCAGACGAAGGATGTCTACAGTTATTTCAAATTCAAAGAATGGCAAGTTCAAGACTCTTATAACAGACTTCAATTTTAAATAACCTAACAGAAACTCCGTAGGCGTTGACCAAATGCGTTGACCGATGACGATCTTCTCTTGTGTCGGTCACCAAGTCGACGAACAACCCACATTATAATACTCTATGGAACGACCTATTCCAGCCTGGTGTGAGGAGGTTTTATGCGCCTTATTTCATCTGTCCGCATCAACCGCATGGTGGCGGTGATACCACCAACATTAGCATTCCTAAAGAGGGTTGAGGTCAGGCAGACGGCCAGTCATAAAAAATTGTTAGGTAAAGCTTTTTGCGACATGATTTTGTGCACTAACATAAACATGTTGCGTCGACCACAACTGATTTGCCATAAGTCATAAGGGCAGGCAGATGATGACATGGGTAACCACGGCTCCGAAGCCGAAGCACAGAACCATCTAGCTTCACTGTTCGCCTACCTTGTGCGCGCTCGTTTCATCTCCCACTGTCGCACGGAGGCGCGCACTGCTGCCAGGATCTCTGCGTCTCTTTTCTCGTCCTCCGCCTCCTGTGCCACCGTCGCTGCCCGGCCTGCTCCTCGCCATGACTGCAACTCCGCATCTGGAAGACAGATTATATCATCAGTACATTTTAAGTCTACAACCAAGCGTATTAGCCCTCTTTACTGCGCCTAATCTCTGAGCCCTCGGCAATTACCACATTGCATCTTCCGAGATTCGGTTTGTATACCATTTTTGATAGGAAGAGCCACGGGAAGGAGAGGGTCTGCGCCTAATCTCTCGTCCTGCATGTTTCAGTATTAATCAGTGACCTACCACTTGAACATCGACCTGGTGGTCTGTGGACCCACGCTCTCTCGTCCTGCATGTTTCAGTATTAACCAGTGACCTACCACTTGAACATCGACCAGGTGGTCTGTGGACCCACGCTCTCTTGGTCACAAAATTGTAAAGTTACATTGTAACTTTCTTTTGTCAAATCAAAGGAACAAAAAGTGTTTTTCCATGGTTCTATGGAAGATTATGTTGGAATTGACCCTCTTACCTACAGGGAATATATCGGTTTCTCTTTACCCTATATTTAGTTATTTTTATAGTTAAGTAAACACATGACTGACTGAAACTAGTAATGTTTTAATGGTACCTCCTAGTGCATCGATGTAGTTAGTTGGCCCAAGGCCAGCTGATGCGATTTCTATGTACGAGTGACATAAATCTGAGCAATCTGTGTCACTGGTACCATCAATGGTACAAAGCGACTATACGACTAGCCCGATGTGAATAAAACGACGACGAGATGGTGCGGATTGATAATTATCTATAAGAACTTATTTTGTGTTCGCCGTGTGGTGTCGGCTTAGAATAGCATCACCAAATATCTATCATTCCTGTAGGTGTCGTAAGAAGCAACTAAGGGATTTGAGAGTTGATGTGTATTGCAATTTTAGGCGACAGGCTGATAACCTGTCACTATGGTGATACACATTCTTCTAAATGATTCTCAAACTTTTTAGACGTTGTGTAAACGAACGTTTATTACAGCCGTTTACGCTCTGCCTTCCCCGCAAGAGATATAGGCGTGATATATGTATATGTGTATTCTGTATTCAATATGTCACCTTATTGATCAACACTCCTACCGGGTATCAAGACCCTTTGTTCCACTGGCATAGTAATACATGTATGCAACTGGTTTCACTTCGGTATTCGCTTGGGTAAGTGAAGCGAGTCCGTGATGCAAGTTGCATGCAAGTAGGCACCCTATCAGATTCGTGGCGAAAGACTTTTCTCACGAAAATGTAGGACATATTCTGATGCATTGTACGTGAAAGGTTTTATTATTTTAGTTATTATATAGACTAGCATCGCTCCATATCTTATCCGTGGGTGTCGTAAGAAGCGAGTAAGAGATTTGAGAGTTGATGTGTATTGCAGCCATTGCAGGCTGACACCCTGTCACTATGGTCTTCTTCTTCTTCGTGTCACTGGTCCTAAGATGGTAGGTTAAATTTTGTATTGCCATTATTTGGCTACTGCTACCCCATTCCCGGTAGCTTCATTCAGGTCTTCCCTATGTACCTACACGTGGTTGGCAATAGAGCGTAGGAGATCAGATGTGCCATTGACTGGGTTACGGATCCACAGTCACAGTTGATCCGGTTTTTATCTGTGAACCCCCATTTTGCCATGGGGGTGATACACATTCTTGTGAATGACCCTCGAACTTTTGTCAAACGTGGTGTAAATTTCCGTTTACGCTCTGCATACCCCGCAAGGGATATAGGCGTGATATATGGTATGAAGTTTTACCGCACGTGTCCAAGTTAGTTAAATGTAGACCCTATCTATGTAAACCACACAAATAGTGCTTTTGTTGTACATAACATAGTAAAGGGAAAAACCCTTGAAAAAGTTTGCAAGTGGATGGAACCATCCGTGTCCAACTAAGCGCTCGCACTTGACCGTTTTTAATGCCTAACAAGGCTTTTCAATTAGGAACTCTAGTCATAGTCAATTTACTTAAACCACAGACAAACATCGTTAAAAAGTCACGCGTAATTCTAATGGCTTTGCCTGTTTCAACATACCTATTTAGGTACTTTAAAGTTGGTAAATGCTTAACTACGGTTTGGAAGATGCGCAAAATTATACTAGACGACGTTTTACTCTTACCTGATAAAGACACCTTATGAATACAGTTACGTAGGTAATGTACCTAGAGTTATAGGTAATATTTTTAAGAGCTACTATACATATCTACCTTTAGGCCCTATTTAAAAAAAAAAACAATAAGAAAACAAGCATTTTTCCATTGAAATTGATAAAAAGCCTTTTTTTCCATTTTAACTATAATATGTTTTCGAAAATATAAAAAAACAATTATAGCTATACATTGAAGCAAACAGCTTTTGTAAAAAAAAATTGGAAAGCATGCATCACTCGGGTATCCTCTTAAGACTATAAATTACGAGAGTCGGTGCCCTACAAAGATTGGACATCCCACTTAGCTTTTTATAAGCTTTTCTTCGCGATTCCCAGTTTCACAGTCCGTCCAGTTGCAACTGGTGCCGATTCTTCTATACACATTCGATAGCTTTTGAAGATACCTCCTCATAACAACCACAACAGTCCACTGCTGGTCATGGCATATCGGGAGGATTTGCATAGGTACTCACCGCGCTTGGCAGGCAAATTGGTGAATCGCTTTTTACGACACCCACGGGTAAAATTATTGTGATGCTATTTTAAGCCGGTAATACATGGCAAATCCTCCTCATGACCATTCTTTAATTCAAAAGGAGACTAGATCATTTGATCTGTCGTTTAGTTTGCTTTTGAAAAGAGCTCCAACAGCTCTCTATGTTTGCTTTATTTTAGAAATCACATCACATTAAGTCTAAAGTCCAGTAGGCCTCACACAGGTTACGCCATAAGCACGATCTCCTATTTTTGCAAACCAGGCAATACAGGTTCCTTTCATGGCTAGCACAATAACAACAACTTTTTTAATTTGCTAAGTACCTAATTCAAACGTAGAAGCTGACCGCATACGGTTATTTCTACACAGGCATAAAGCTGAAACGACATAAAATAAGGAGAAAAAGGAACGCTTCCGCCAGAATCGCCACATTGCGCTTTTTTGCGACATTGGCCTTGATATGTCACTGTTTGAGGTCAGTGCATCGCGCACTGTCCCACTGTGGCCTACTGTGGTGTACAGAGGAAAGCAGGGCAGTCCCACGGTGGGAAGCCTCATGCCTCGACCCGCGGCCCACTTCATGCCTCAATAGCTGATGAGGTTCTTGGTAACCGGAGGAGGTGGAAAGCTAGGAAGTATGTGGGTTGGGTCGTGTTACATTGTATTGAGTGCCTGGTCCAAGCAAGGTTTTTTGGAGACGTGGACAGGGGGCGATTCTGCCCATAAAAATTAACAAATAACTAGTCCTATGGAAAATGGATGCAAAGCAATGGGTCATATTTGCAAAAAGGAAGATTACGGTACTGCTGAATTACCTAATTTCCCAAGTTTTACTCACGAAATTCATTCATATTTTTAACGGTCATACATTTCAAGATGTTGTGAATTTAGAAATCAATCACAATCACATCAGCTGAACCTTAGGCATGCACATCTACATATCGATGGATGTGAATCAATTAAAACTAAAAAGTAGAGGTGCGTGCAACGAGTACTAATTTCGGTAAATACCTACCTAATATTTTGCATGCAATACGGCAACAACCGAATATTCGGCCCAGAAACCGCCGAATATTCGGCAGGCATTCGGCTAAGTGGTGTGGGTGTGCGTATAATGTACTTTATGTTTGCCTCGTAAATTAAAATTTCGGTAGGTATTCTACCGAATAGTGCCAGCTGTTCGGCCCGCCCAATACCGAATATAAAAATAGCCAAATGGTCGAATACCGAATATTTGCCCAACTTTCTTTGCATCAATAATTACTTTGTGTTGCATCTCCACTAAAAGTAGTTTTACTTTTATACCATCTATGGAAATATTGTGTGAAAATGCTACAAGGCATACTCGTTTAGACATGATGAATGTGATTACCTACTTACGATAATGTCTTTCTCACCTTTCTCACGTCTATTGTTAACTGCAGGACTGTAGTAACACACGAATGAAAATAAACGTTTTCATGTAAATTATCTCTAAGATCGCTTTGTTTCGTGGGAGTATGATCCTACTGATTATTTTATTATATGTACGTTTCCTTCTATTCTTGTCTCAGACCCTGAGCAGATGAATAGGTGCGGAGTATAGGAAGATGGTTAGATAAGCGCTGTTTGATTCCGAAGCTGATCTTAGCGCAGTGGAAGCAAATTAAAGTTATCTTAAAATCTAAAACTAAATGGTCGATCAGCCTCGGAACAACATTTGACTACGATTCGTAGTGCTCTTTACTATAGCTAAATAAAATAAATTTAATGAGAGAATTTTGTTCCGGAAAGTTTCCGGCCGAGAAATTCTTGTTTCCAAAATCTACTTAAACAGGGCCCAGCAACGAATTGCTTACCGAGCAAACGATGATGCCGTTTCTTTGTGAGTTTAAGTATGACAGGAATCAGGTATTCAGGATATTTTAGGAGCGCAGGAATAGGGAATAACCTAAACTCACAGCGCTGGAACATCCGCTCGTTCTAGAACTCCTTTCCTCCAATTTGCACTACAGTTCACAGTTCGACATCACATAATGTTTTTTAACACAAAATAACTAAAAGATTTCTCTCCGAATGAGAAATCGGCCCCGTTGGCCTCCAATCATTTATAATTAAAATACGTAGCTATCGGCAGCCACGACGACGACGAGCGACGACTCAAAGTGAGGTTATGTTACCGGCGACCACGTTGGCCTCAATCAAAAAGCCGAAACCAAAATTCACTTGGTTCACTTCCCCACCGCACAGGGAAGCCATGGCTTGTGGCAAATAGCACACGAGAAAACCGCCAAAACACCTTAATTTTACACCACTTAAAACTAAAATTCGCTTCAACAACGCTAGCGTAAAGATGACAGACGGGGCGGACCGAAAAAAAGTGTTGCCAGCACCGTCCGCTCAAAAAGGTACGAAACCGTTTTTGATACGAAACTAAACAAGCGCAAATATTGAAATACCGGGCCATCTACCTATATCAGGTGTAAAAAGTTAGCTGCAATTATTTTAAGGGGTGAACTAGTCTATGAAACTGAATAACTTTCCCTAAGGAACATAGGTCGAAATATGAAAAAAAAATTGGATCTCCCATACAAAATGTGTTGGCCGGCCGGATCAGTTTGTATGGCGGGAGGACCAATTTTTTTTCGTATTTCCACCTATATTTCTTAGGGAAAGTTGTCCACCCCTTAAAATATATTTTTTTACACAGCTAAGTACTGTATAAAGTTCCAAGTACCTACCTATGATCCTTCTTTTAATTTTTACAAAACTTTCAGCGCTATAATGGTTGGGAACTATATGGAAGACACTTCATTTCAAGGAAGTCTAGCTGCCATAAAGACTTATACAATAATTGAAACAACTTACATTATATAACAGTCCCTGCTTGGATCAAATGTCAATTCCTTAGAGTCAATTCTCAGCACTTGGGGTGAATTCATGTAATTCAGCCATACCACCGAGAAAGCAGCGTAATGGGCACTCGTTCACAACATGGGACAGGGTCCGGTCAGGTGCTCCACAGTCGCAATTTGGTGACCCCCATTTGTGAAGGTGATCCAAGCAGGGAATGCCATACGCTATGATGATGATGATGATGCTTACATTTAGCAAGTGCGAGTGTGGCTACGGCAAGAAGAATCAGCGAGCAGCATGCGTGCGCATACGGTAATAGAAACAACTCGACTCGACAGCCGATGTGGCGCAGTGGTTATCTAATGTGTTCCACGTTCAATTCCCGGTGGGGTCACTCACAAAGTTCATATTTATGACTTTGTGAATTTGTTCCCATTCTGGTTAGAACATTGCAGGCTGAACCATCTGATTGTCCGAAAAGCAAGATGGTTCCGTGCTTCGGATGGGCACGTTAAGCTGTCGGTCCCAGTTGCTGTATATGATGGCGGCCGTTACACAACCACGTCAGAATCGGGTCGTTGAACGACTCGGTGTCCCACACGAAGAGAGAGAGAATAGAAACAACTTACATTTAGCAAGTGCGAGTGTGGCTACGGCAAGCAGGAGAACCAGCGAGCGGCATGCGTGCGCCGCCATCCACGCGTACCGGCATTCACGACTCTACGACAATACAAATACTTACCATAATTGAACAACTTACATTTAGCAAGTGCGAGTGTGGCTACGGCAAGCAGGAGAACCAGCGAGCGGCATGCGTGCGCCGCCATCCACGCGTACCGGCATTCACGACTCTACGACAATACAAATACTTACCATAATTGAACAACTTACATTTAGCAAGTGCGAGTGTGGCTACGGCAAGCAGGAGGACCAGCGAGCGGCATGCGTGCGCCGCCATCCACGCGTACCGGCATTCACGACTCTACAACAACAGAAATGCATCATAAGTTAATAAGTAAGTACTTAGATGTGCAGATGGAGTAAATATAGGGTGAAATTTTACTAGTGACCGATAGCGAAAACTCAGAACTGGGTGGTGATAAGGAACAAATTTCTCCAAGGAACATAGGTCAGAATATGAAAAAAAAATGACTTTCCATACAGAATTGCCAATCAGTTGATATTATCTAGTACGGGAGATCCATTTTTTTATATATTTCGACATTTTTCGAAAGTTGTTCCTTATCACTGCTTTCATGTGCTTGCAATTCACGTTTTTATTACATTATTATCTCCTGTTACTTACTCGTACAACAATATCGTAATTATTTCTACAGCTAGGTACTTATTTTATCATTTTCGATGTTTTGCAGTAACTACGCAAGGAGATGAAGGAGTTGATGGTATGCCTATCCAGAAAATGTACAGTAGGTAGAATGTACCATGAAGTCCATCGTGTGAACAAAGGAGTGTGCAAAGGACCTCCGTATGAATCCTGAACCTAAGCTCAAAACTGCCCACGACGACAGTAAGAAGGTACGGTAGTTCCTAGTTAGTAGTTAGTACTTAGTAGTTTACTAGGTACTACAGATATTGCAACAGCTGGGCCTTGCGCCTCGGCCCACGTTAAGTACTTTAACTTTTATGTGTTTGTTATAGTTGTGAGGTTAGCGTCCTCAACTTTGCACGTCGAGCTAGAAAGCTGAAAATAGGAATGAAGGAGTTTCTTGACCTACTGATCAAAGGGGTGGTGGCCACGTGGAAATTTTTATAGGTAATAGGTTGAAAATCCCGCTTTGCTCTATCCCATGTTTCAATTTGGAACTACAATCACACTTACTAGATTCATAATTATTAGGTAGGTAGTAGTAACTAAACAAACAAACGTCGTAAAACGTGGTCAAATGAAATAAATCAAAATACTTGATGTGTTTGGGTTCAGGCTGGAGGCAGGAGGCACGATGGAAAGTGGTTTGAAAATTACTTCAGTGTAGAGCCACAAAATAGAGTATTGGGTGCCCTCCGATTACTTACTTACTTTGTGGTAGAGCGTGGTTGTAGAGCTACTTTTTACGACGGAAAAACGGGTAGCATCGGGTAAGGTAGCTGGGCTTGCAAAATACATTTAATCAACCTTTACAAAGATTTATTTTAGAATTAAAAATCAATGAAGAAGAGTACTTCGAAATAGTACCTACCTATATCAGAACAAGTTCTAGGCATAGGCAAGCAGTTCTGAAGGCTAGGTTCATTAGCATCTGTCGATAAACTTTTTTTTTTTGAAGGACGGGATTTGTGAACTTAAAATATAAATCTAAAGGTCAACGATAAAGAAACCCTTCAACCCTATGCCAGACCATTTCCTACATGGAAGTTATTTTACGGAATATCAAATAATCAAATTGTAAAAATTTCCAAGTTTTTCCGCAGTGAAAATTACGTTATAAACACACCAGCAGCTTAACTATAGCATATTTGGATTTTTTGAATATAAGAACAAAGATTTTCCATGCATCACTCCAAAAACATTTCTACTACAAGGTCATTTAGAAAAAAATAATGTAGAATGCATAATACGCACCTATTGCAATAAACATTGCTTGCAGAACGATTAGCACTTTTTGAATAAAGAACTTCTTATCACAAACGTAAATAAACAAAACTTTACATCGCGTTACAGTAAGAGCCGGCTGCGCGCGCGCAGGCTTCAACACAATCACAATACTGCGACATCATCAGTCATCATCACACAATCGTACCACAAAATAGACAGTTTGCAGAAGGTTCACTCGACCCTAGCTAGGATTTTCGCGGTTGTCACTTGTTACATAGCCAGGGTTTCTACTGTCAAAAATCTCAAAGCATAAGAATATCAAAACAGCTATATCTGACACAAGAACGTCATATGATTCTGAGACAATTTTAATCCAAGAAATATGACGTTCGGTGCATCTAGTTACCTTGAGTTTCTCTGAGATTCCAGTTAAAGTAGTAAGCGTCAAAATCGTTAGTACTAAGTGAGCCATCTGTACCCCCGCACGATGTTTTCTTGATTTGTGATCGTACCGTATGATTCTAGATATATCGACTGTGTGATCGTGATGTGATTTCTAAATGAGTGTATCGTATCGTAATGATGAATGCTAAACACTCTTAATTAAGGAACTGTGTGCACTTGTATAACGTATACAGGGTGTTACGAATCAACTCAGCTTGTTTATAAATTTGTGTAATTTTTTTTAAAAATTTTGTTGTTGGCCATGTCCCAAATATAACACTCGTTCAGTTGTTTAAACACATTTTTATTTTTGTAACTAGCAGTTAATCATAAAGTTGTAAGTCAGACTGTGAAAAAACAAAGAGTCGTTTATTTTTTTACGCACAGTCTATCGTGACTTAACAAAACTTCTCACTTTCTTTGCTGTTGTGTAACTTAAAGAGGTTCATTCACAATTTAGAACACACACTGTATAAATAACAAGTTCACACAATGAAAACTGTACGTTGTAACGTATATTTAATTGCGCATTTCCGAGTTAAAGTTAGTCGTTGTCTTTTGTTTAGTAGAGGCACAAAGTGCCACCTCAGAGTTAAATGCTACTTACTATCAAGGTGCGACACTTTCCTAAAGGGTCCAGATTTCCCCCAACCGTAACCTGTCACTATACACAGTATTAACTAATAACAAGTACAGTCTAAAACGTTGGATTGCATACCAACGATAAATTCCACAGGGAGGGGGTTTTAGTCCGTAGGTCGCCTGGGGGTAACCCAGCGGAGTCGGGCATACCATAAACGCCCGGGCCTTATGGTATCATTGATGATTTCCCACTACCAACGCTTCTGATTGACTCTTAAACTTTTGTCAGACGTGGTGCAAATGTCCATTTTTTACAGCCATTTATGCTCTGCCTACCACGCAATAGATGTAGACGTGATAAATGTGTGTATTTATTAGTAAGTAGACAATCAAAAAGCTATTATGGATTCTCGTACCTATTACGAACTAGATATTTTTATGGTTCTAATTCCCGAGCGGCGTTTTTTCATACAGACGTATTCCCCTGTTTTCTTCCCGAATAATGCATGTAGAGCTATAATTCCTATAATACGATATAATTCCTATAATACTATATAATTCCTATAATAATGCATGTAGAGCTATAATTCATATAATAAGAAAAAGTGATAAATTTTCTAGTTCCATGCAAAATTAAAAATTCTCTTATTTTCTTCCCGTAGCTAAACAAATATTGAAAAATTAAAAATAGGAGAAAGCCTATGAGGCTTTGATGTAATAAAAAAATAATCATAGCTCTTTATGTGAATACATTTATATGAAATGGCAAAAAACAATACGAAGGTCGCGGATTAAAATTTTGCAAATTTTTCAAAAAAAAGTTATACCTACCTAACACGGGAAGTGTTTTAAAATTTGGTGTTCAATTTACTCCTGGAATTAGCTAGTGAGCGTATATGCTGGTTTTTCTTATAAACTGTACAAGAGGGGACCACCGCAGTAGTCGTTAGATTTTTCTATAGATAGGTATCTACTTTGTCAGTGAGTACAATTTAATGTTTTCTTGATCGTCAATTTATGTAGGTAGTTCAGTTACCTATTCGAACATACGGACATAACAATTTTTACGGTAGTTTGAATGGAAGTCACGAATTGCGTGTTTTAAGTGCTCTTCAATCTGAATATCGATTTAACACATCATCCTTGACATTGGAAGATTTTACGATGTTCTGGTTTATTCCAAGAATAACGACAGTCGACAATCAGCCGTTCCATTCCAAATCATTTGACGATTTGCAGTACGGCCGTTCTAATAGGCTACCTATATTTGACAACTGTAAAAATCATGTTAATGCTATGACGTAGGTAAAGTCTGTTTTTCTTTGTTGACATGTCTTCTAGTATGGGTTTTACAGCTGCCAAATATGGCACATTCAAACGGCTGTCCTTTACTTAGATACCTTAGTGACTGCAACCATACTGCAACCAAGTGCAGTATCGGTATCAAGGCGAAAGGCGGTGCAGTGGTCGCGTGGCTTGTCCGCGCGCAGCCTCGAGGTCGCTGTCTTGCCTGGGTGATAGTGACAATAGATTGAAACACCTGCTTCTTTCTGTGATACCATTATATCAGCAGTGACCTTTCTACTAGTTATGCCTGTTACTTTCATTGTTACAGAAGTGAAGGATCTTTGAAACTCAGCATTGTGTATTTACACTAATATTAGAAAACGATAATTTGTTTGTTTGTTTAAATGTAATCGATAAACTCGAAACTAAAGGCTACAGTTTTCCATGAGTTTTCCACATTAAAATTAAGACTATGTAGGTACACTGGATATACTGTAGCTAAACCAAGGTAACGCGACAAGATATCCATTGTAAATATGCATAACCTTGTAGGTATTTGTAAGTATAAAAAATAATATTCTACCTATTATTTCACAAGAGTCGAAAGAGCAAAGGTCTTCAAGGGTCTATCTACATCAGGTTTTTGATCAGTTTCCCGTGAAGAAGGAACATATCCTGATATGATATGTATGAGTCATATCAAATACATAATTTTTTATCGAACGAAATATGTCGAAATATTCCGATACTGAATTTTTCGTCGGTGTGGCCAAAACACTACCTTCACTCCACAAATTTTCAACTTGTCTGATTTTAGTCGGAAAAGGTAAATTAATGAATTGCACACTGACCGAACGATAATGCGGATAGTGACAGCCACCATACAAATGACAACCCTTGACAGCCGCATTTCAATGCGGCCGCGTGTGCCTTGCTATCCGATTTATGTAGCTATGGTATTCCGTAAATTCCTTTCATCGTAAAGCCGGGCCCGGAAAAACATCGGAAAATCATGCAGTACGTGTGACAACCTCCTATATTCCAGTTTTCACAGTTCAGCAGGTCTGACAGGTATTTTACATGAAACTTGTATCGATACTAGCTTTGCAATAACTTGCACTTGCGTTACTACACTCGCTAAACAATCGGGTATTGGACAATAATGTGAACAATTGCGCTAACAATTTGATTTCTTAAGAGAAATAAAAAGTGCGTGCGTACAATTATAGACAAAACCTGCAAGTTATGTATGTATCAAGGTACGTTGTAGGTAGTTAGAGAGCATACCCAGTAGAGAATTAATGCAATGACATAGGCGTGTACCTAAAGAACATCTAGTCCCATATTTATAAATCGCACAACACTCGAAACTTCTAAGTGATCGATCGACCTTGAAAACGATTTTGACAAATGTCAGCAGTACAAATAAATAAAATAATAAATAAAAATTCTTTATTAAAATGAAACCTCATAATCGCTCTTAAGATCGATCTCAAATCAAAGTTGAGAGCGACTTATAAATACGGGTCTTAGAATGCCACCAAATCGTTAGTTTTAGTAATTCTTTGGTTTTAAGACGCATCATGAAGTCTTTCATTGTAAAGACATTTCATTTGACAGCCGATGTGGCAAAGTGGTTAGTATGCCTGCCTGCCACGCAAAGGTTCCGGGTTCAATTCCCGGTGGGGTCACTCACAAAGTTGATATTTATCACTTTGTGAATTTGTTCCCAGTCTGGTTAGGACATTGCAGGCTGAACCACCTGATTGTCCGCAAGTAAGATGGTTCCGTGCTTCGGGTGGGCACGTTAAGCCGTCGGTCCCGGTTGCTGTCTATGATGGCGGTCGTTACACAACCATGTCAGAGGCCTGCTACTTGCAGTAGGCGGTTGAAAAACTCTGACACCAGGGTTCATCGGGTCGTTGAACGACTCGATGTCCCACACGAAAAGAGAGAGAATTGTAAAGATACAAAACTTACTGTCTAACCATTGTCACAATATTTGAATTTCCTTTATGATAGCACTATTTTCCACGGAACATAAACAAAATTCATAAGCTGCCGTGATTTTCCATGGCATGCCATGCATGGTTCGTTGACGCTGTGATAATGATAACTGATGGCTGACATACAAAAACAAACTCACTCAACTAATTTGGTTTGGTACGCAATTTGATATACTTACTTTGACATTGACTGCGCTCAAGTATCGAATCGTATGTTTGTATGTAATGTAAGGAAACGACTCTGCAGCAAATTGCCAGTTATGCTTCGGCTAACAACCGTCGTTCCGCTCTCGGTGTTAGAGAATTATTTTTATTAGTAAATTACTATGCCATGTGATACAATAGTGCAGTTAAAATAAAAATAAAGGTATTTAACTGTACTTAAATTACAAGGTATTAACTTAACTCTTTCTTTATTTGCATGCAAGAGCGACTTTTTCAGATGAAAAGTATGCAAGGAATTCACGCTTGAGTAAACCCCAAAATCCAAACTAGGCTCCCTTACTATTTATTTTAGGTGCACAAAAAACACTGGAGTACTTTTGAAATATTACCTACTTTCTATTAAAAAATAAACTTCATTTACAAACTACTGAAAATGCGTTCTATTTTTAGACGCCCCATGTCTGCTGACCGTAAGATTTGCCTTTGCATTGCCCGATAAGACTATAGTCAATTTAAGATAGTGAGGATGAGCGATTAAGATTTGCTACGACCCCCACTCCCATAAATTGTAGGGTCCACATTCTGGGGTCGGGTCGGGTGACATAATTATCAGGTAAACGGAGAAACAAACTAAGGGTCAGTTCCCACAGAAGGCGACGAGACGAGACGCGACGCGACGATGCAATGTCATTTTCAAGCGGCATCAAGATGCAACGCGCGGCGCCGCTCGATGCATCTTCATGTCGCTTCCGGCCGCTCGGTGCTGCTTGTCAGCTTGTCAATTCACTTTAGTAGTTCAAGAGCTTGATGTATGTGCAGGTTATGTGATATGATAGCTTTGTATGAGCTTCGATCGGAACGGAACGGAAGACTGTGTTTCTCTTAGAGCCCAAAATTCTTTTATTTTATTTTAATAGGTATATTTTAGTTAACAGCTACATTTACGATACAAAATATTATAGATAACTACAAGCCAACATATGTAGTTTAGTCGTTTTTTGACCTGTGGTTTGCTGGTGAGTCAAATAAATTAAGTATTCTTTAAATTTCTGGGAATAAGCAACAGTTTTCTGTGTGTACAACACCTTGCACTACGCTCGCCAATATGCTTGTTTGCCAGAAAATAGCTCATGTCCAAACAGTGTACTGTTGTGGCTGTTAAGTTTCTAAATTTAAAGTAAAAATGCTGTCAGATAGATAGATAGTGTAGCGTTATCTATATCTTTCTCTTCGTCTAGGACACCGAGACGTCCAACGACTTTAGGTACATATGACCTCTGGTGCCAGAGTTAACGGCGATGGACTTTTATACGTCCATGTTAACGACCGCCGCGCCGTCTAAGTAACACAGCAACCGGGACCGACGAATTAGCGCATGTTAATTTATCAATTATCATATAATTCATAACATATGAGCCTTTGTACGTGGCGGGCCCAAGAATGACATATGTCCATGAATACATATATCTGAGCCAAATAGTCTCCTTCCAGGCACGAGAAGACAAACAAGTTACGAGATGCACCGAAAAAGCCTGGAGGAGCGGGGGGAACAAATGAAAGGCGAAATCGCAAAATCATGTGCATTCTCCCGATACTCACTTATGGGGCACAGACGTGGCCTTTGACAAAAGCTCAGAAGACCAGCTTTAATATCTCAGCGAGCAATGGGGCGCAGTATACTAGAAAACTCTGACTCGGAAACTGAAACTCGTAGATTAGGTCAGAAATACTACACTGCGTCCCAAAACGCAAATTGCCGATGTGGCACGTGCAGCCGCGAAGCTCGAATGGGATTGGGCTGGTCATGTCTACCATATGCCAAGCGAAACTATGGGCTAAAACCATCACTGAATGGAGCCCCAGTGCCGGTACCAGTGATGAAGGGGAGGGAGGCCTTTGTCCAGCAGTGGGATCCTAACGACTAAATAAGTTAAGTTTAAATGGTTGAAAGTAGCATTTGTAGAGCAAGATAGGCGTAGGTTACAGACAGGGTGTAAAGGTGTAAGTTCGTCAGGTGTGGCTATAGTCATATGAAAGTCGAACGCGTCTGTCGCACTCCTTGAATGCAGCGCCGTATACTTTTATACTACGGCTATAGCCGCACAACGTGGTGACCGAAAACTTTGCTGGCATGATTAGAGAATAAAACCGAAAAATCTTTCGTGTATGTTAATTTTGTCCTCACGTACAATTCCCGATCAGCTGTTAATGCGCTATTTAATTACTTAAAAAAAATAACTGTTAATAAAACAAAGAAAAGCAGCATTTAACAAAGAGCATTCGATAAAAAAACGCTCGTTGGAGTTTAATTCCTTTCTACACAAAATGGGAAAAAATTGTGGTAATTAATAAACCTTAAGGTAGGTACTTGTGAGTTTTTTTTAATATTATTATTATTATTATTAAATTCTTTATTGTTCACCATTTAATCCACAGTTATACATACAATTGAAAAACAAAGGCGAGCTTATCTCTATAAGAGATTTCTTCCAGCCAACCTAGCGTGGATGAAAATCGAGGAGTATACGGGGGAGCATTAGAAAATAAAATATGAACAATTTCTAAATAAAATACATTAAGTTAAATAAATAAAACAGAAACATGTTGCAAAAATATATAGGTACCTACTAAATAAATTCGAATACACATATAAATAATAAAATAAACTAATACGATAAACGTTTAATAATAATAGTTTGTACATAAATAAAATTGTTATAACTGAGATAAAAAGTGCTCTTTAAATTTTGTTTTAAATGTAGCAACAGTGGTACATTTTTGTATAGATTTAGGAAGTTTGTTTAATATCTATTAGGTTTCATATAAAAATCGGGAAAAAAGGGGTTAATCTGCATTTTTTGTTCACGCCGGGTTTTAAATTAAAGGTAAGTAAGTATTACGTAATTTTTCTATGAAAATACAAAATCTGTGAATCTGTCATGTCATGACCAATTTAATAGGTTATCATCGATTTATCCGAAAAAGATATCAAAAATACTTAAAATATAAGTATTATGAATAACTTGCGGCCCGTCTCTTTTGGTTAAACTAGGTTTTTGGTGTTCCATTCTAGGTATGTCACATCCTGGATACTAACTGCCAGTTGAATGGCCTCACCATGCTGAACAACTTCAACTTTGAAGTTAATACCTTATCTCTAATAATTTAGGTGGGATGCTGGTGATTTTCATCGGGTACTCTAGACCCTCAATGCTAGCAAAAGCGGCCCGTAATAGTGAACAATTTTTACAATAAAGCCATCACCATATCTCTTATAGTTTGGATAAGATGCTGGTGGTCTACATTAGGTACTTTAGACCCTCGATGACTATGTGCCAGCAGAAGCGGTCCGTAATACTGAACAATTTTTACAATGAAGCCATCAAATATCTCTTATCTATACTTTGAATGGGATGCTGGTCATCTACATCAGGTACTCCAGACCCTCGATGGATGACCATGTGCCAGCAAAAGCTGCCCGTCATGCTAAGCAAATTTTGATAGAAGCCTTTTTCGTATCTCATATAGTTTAGCAGAGCTTCTGGTGCCCTCCATTAGGTACTCCAGATCCTCAAGGGCTGACAAAAGTAGTACATGTCCGTCTTCGATATGCTAGCAATATCAGTGTTAAATCTCGTGAAGATCGGTTAAGCGGTTTGGGTAATATCTGCTTAATTTCCCGGTTTTACCACTGGTAACCGTTTTCATATAAGAAAATGATATCTTCTCGTGATAAAAAGCAGCTTATGTTACTCAGAAATGTTGTACCTTTTCAATAGTGATAGATTTTTGAAATCGGTTCAGCAGTTTCAGAGTTTATCGATTACCAGCGGCCCGCCCAGCGGTTTCACCCGCTGTTACTTTCCTGTTTTCCCGTAGAAATTGGATCTTTTCCCGTAGGTTCCAGCAGAAGTGACCATCATGACCATGTGCCAACAGAGGCGGCCCGTCATACTGAATAACTTTTACTTTGAAGCCACTACCGTATCTCTTATACTTAGATGGGATGCTGGTGGTCTACATCAGGTACTCCACACCTCGTCACCACGTGCCAGCAGAAGCGGCCCGTCATGCTGAATAACTTTAACTTTAAAGCAATTACCAGAAACCTTATAGTTTAGATGAGATGCTGGTGGTCTACATAAGGTACTCCAGACCTCGTGGCCATGTGCCAGCAAAAGTGGCCCGTCATGCTGAATAACTTTTACTTTGAAGGTATTACCGTATCTCTGACAGTTTATACGGGATGCTGGTGGTCTACATCAGGTACTCCAGATCCTGGATGACCATGTGCCAGCAGAAGCGGCCCACCATGCTGAGTAACTTCTACTTTGAAGCTATTGCCGTATCTGGTATAGTTTAGATGGGATGCTGGTGGTCTACATCAGGTACCTCAGATCCTCGATGACCATATGCCAGCAGATGCGGCCCGTCATGGTAAAAACTTTTCTATGAAGACATGACCGTATCTCTTATAGTTTTGATGGGATGCTGGTGGTCTTCATCAGGTACTCCAGATCCTCGAGGGCTGACAAAAAGTGGTCCATGTCCGTTTTTAATATGCTAGTAATATCAGTGCCAAAATTCGCGAAGATCGGTCAAGCGGTTTGGCTAATTTGGGTAATGTCCGCTTTGTTTCCGCTTTTTCTGCTGTTAACCGTTTTCCCGTGATAAAAGTAGCCTAATTATGTTACTCATGAATGTTGTAGCTGTCTAATGGTGAAAGAATTTTGGAAATCGGCCCAGTAGTTTCGGAGTTTATCGATTACATACAAAGAAACAAACAAAAAAAAACAAACAAAGGTTTCCTCTTTATTATATCAGTGTATATAGTGTACTTACCTAGACATACATACAAATAAACAAATCTTTCCTCTTTATTATATTATTGTAGATTAGTGTAGACAATGTAGAAGTCTAGATAATAATATAAGTGTAGATGTAGATAGTGTTGAAGCGTAGATATAAATGTAGATTTATTGTATGGGGCTACTAGGCCACCAAAATATGCTATAATGTTTCAAGACTTTCCCAACTTCAGGCTCGTAGACTATAAAGTGACAGGTATTTGATGGACAATGTCAGTCATCATCATGCGGCCTCTTGACATTGCAGCTCGTTGTATCCCAATGCATCCCGATGCCGCTTGACGCCTCGCGACGTCGCGCTACAACAAGATGCAGCGCGCGGCGTAGCGCTACGCCGCGCTACATCGAGCGACGCGACGCGGCATTTTTGTTCAATTGCCGAGCACAAGGCCGCTCTACGTCGCTCGTTGCAGCTTGTTGTAGCGCGACGCCGCGCAACGCCGCGCGAAGCAGCTTTCAGTCTTGGTAAATTGCAAAGTAGAGTGTTGCCGTTTTAGCTAATTATTACAGAATTGTGTGTAAAATCCTCTTATCTTTCCTTTCTATATAGTATTTTTTTGTTTATTGTGGTTAAAATCTACATTTCAGGTCAAAATAAAGACCAAGCGCGGTGGGTTATAGTGCGCCGTCAACGTGACAGCGTCGTTCATAGTATGACTGGTTTGTATGGGTTTATATGGGGATGCCAGAAAAAAGGGTGACACGCCGCGTCGCGCCCTCAATACTATGAACGACGCTGTCACGTTGACGGCGCACTACGAGGTCACCGCGGTCGGTCTTTATTTTGACCTTACAGGTGAAAGCTGTCAATCTTAAGTCAAGTTTTCTCGGAAATAGTGTATGCTAGACTATCAGATTGTTTTAGAAAATAGTAGGTCTTGAAGTGATCTTTCAAATGACAGCTGTCGAAAATAAGATCCGTTTATCTCGAAAACCATAAATTTAAGACTATAAATTTCTTTAAGGAAATGGTAAGCCTTGACGAGTTTTATCAAACGACAGCTGTCAAACTAAAATCACATTTGTCTCGGCAATCATTCATGCCAGTCTATCAGTTCGTTTGGGAAAGTTGTAGGCCTTGAAGAGACCTTTATTTTATGTGACAGCTGTCAACCTAAAAACTAGTTTATCTCAGCAATCGTTCATGCTAGACTATCAGTTTGTTTGGGAAAGTTGTAGGCCTTGAAAAGACCTTTATTTTATGTGACAGCTGTCAAACTTAAATCTCGTTTATCTTGTCAATCGTTCATGCTAGACTATCAGTTTGTTTGGGAAAGTACTTGGCTTTCATGAGACCTTTATTTTTAGTGACAGCTGTCAAACTTCAAACTCGTTTATCTCGTTAACTGTGCATGCTACACTACTAGTTTCTTCAGAAAAGTTGTAGGTCTGGACGAGATCTACATTTTAAGTGACAGCTGTCAAACTTCAAACTCGTTTATCTCGTTAACTGTGCATGCTACACTACTAGTTTCTTCAGAAAAGTTGTAGGTCTGGACGAGATCTACATTTTAAGTGACAGCTGTCAAACTTCAAACTCGTTTATCTCGTTAACTGTGCATGCTACACTACTAGTTTCTTCAGAAAAGTTGTAGGTCTGGACGAGATCTACATTTTAAGTGACAGCTGTCAAACTTCAAACTCGTTTATTTCGTTAACTGTGCATGGTTCACGACTAGTTTCTTCAGAAAAGTTGTAAGCCTGGACGAGATCTACATTTTAAGTGACAGCTGTCAAACTTCAAACTCGTTTATCTCGTTAACTGTGCATGCTACACTACTAGTTTCTTTAAAAAGTTGTAGTTCTTGCCAATATCTACATTTTATGTGACAGCTTTCAAACTTCAAACTCGTTTATCTCGTTAACTGTGTATCCTACACTACTAGTTTCTTCAGAAAAAAGTTAAATGAGTATAAAGTTTGACAATTGTCACTTAAAATGTAGATCTCGTCCAGACCTACAACTTTTCTGAAGAAACTAATAGTGTAGCATGCACAGTTAACGAGATAAACGAGTTTGAAGTTTGACAGGTGTCACTTAAAATGTAGATCTCGTCCAGACCTACAACTTTTCTGAAGAAACTAGTAGTGTAGCATACACAGTTAACGAGAAAAACGAGTTTTAAGTTTGACAGCTGTCACATAAAATGTAGATATTGACAAGACCTACAACTTTTCCAAAGAAACTAGTAGTGTAGCATGCATAGTTAACGAGATAAACGAGTTTGAAGTTTGACAGCTGTCACTTAAAATGTAGATCTCGTCCAGACCTACAACTTTTCTGAAGAAACTAGTAGTGTAGCATGCACAGTTAACGAGATAAACGAGTTTGAAGTTTGACAGCTGTCACTAAAAATAAAGGTCTCATGAAAGCCAAGTACTTTCCCAAACAAACTGATAGTCTAGCATGAACGATTGACAAGATAAACGAGATTTAAGTTTGACAGCTGTCACATAAAATAAAGGTCTTTTCAAGGCCTACAACTTTCCCAAACAAACTGATAGTCTAGCATGAACGATTGCTGAGATAAACTAGTTTTTAGGTTGACAGCTGTCACATAAAATAAAGGTCTCTTCAAGGCCTACAACTTTCCCAAACGAACTGATAGACTGGTGGCATGAATGATTGCCGAGATAAATGTGATTTTAGTTTGATAGCTGTCGTTTGATAAAACTCGTCAAGGCTTACCATTTCCTTAAAGAAATTGATAGTCTAAGATTTATGGTTTCCGAGATAAACGGATCTTATTTTCGACAGCTGTCATCTGAAAGATCACTTCAAGTCCTACCATTTTCTCAAACAATCTGATAGTCTAGCATACACTATTTCGTGAGAAGGTGGATCACTGACAACTACTCAACGGAACTACTGCGAATGATCGTAAACTAAGATTTGCGATAGTTCCATTGTCTGACCTGGCCCAATGGAACTAGTGCGAAAAATCTTCGCAGTAGTTCCATTAAACTATACTCAATTGAACTACTGCGAATGATTGGTCTTTTTTTAGTTCAATAACAACTACCTACCCTTCATAGGTACCAAGTAGAACCAAGTTACTTTGCTTTTTTTTCGTATCGAGTTTCCAAAAGTTGTAGGATTTTTTTCCCATCGCGGCAACACTGAGCGTGGGAATCTGACTGACAGGCGGCCGAAAGTGACGACACCTGAACTGACATTGCATCGTCGCGTCGCGTCGCGTCTCGTCTCGTCTGGGTTTGAAGCGGCTTCAAGATGCATCGAGCGGCGCCGCGCGTTGCATCTTGATGCCGCTTGAAAATGACATTGCAGCGTCGCGTCGCGTCTCGTCTCGTCGCCTTCTGTGGGAATTGACCCTTAGTCATTTAAATATCATTATTTCGGTGTATAATTCCGCAGATACAAGTCGGATGTTGTCTTTAAAGCCATTTCCTCAGCAATTATCTGGACATCGCACCCTTCCGGAAATAAACGGCGATAAACATACCCACGGATGTACAACCGACGTGAAAAGTGGTCAAGGCACGCAGCTTGTACCGAGAAGTGGATATTGCAACTGACCATATGAAATGCAAACTTATTTTTTTAACGTTTAATTCCTTTGAGAAGTCGCAGTATTGTGTACTTGTAGTTAAGTTAGGACTCCACACTACTCTTACGTATCACTGAAGCAAATGTGTGTTCTTTTCCCCAAAGAGTAGGTAGATATGAGTTACCTTTACAACTTCTCGGGAAGCAGCGTGTTAAAATATTGTAATGAGTTATTTAATTTAAAGGTATAGTTTGTACTGGGCATTCTTATTATAGAAAATCAGTAGCAGTATCAATGTCGTAACTCTAGCTCTAGATACTGCTACAAAGTACCTACTCTGTTCACAGTTGCAGCCAAAATTGGTCGAGGCACGATGCTGAAATCCTGTCTGTCGCGTCGCCAACCAAGGAAGCCGACTGCATTTATATCCACGACCAGCCAACCACACTGACACTGCCACTTACTGAGCGCTTCATGTAATCTTTCGTCATACGGTAATTTGTTATGTCGCCTTTCCTCGCCAAGGCCTTTGAAAGGAGGTATAATGATGTTTTTTTGCACGAGATCTAGCGTCGCCAATATTTTCTCAACGCTGTGCAAAACGTCGCGTTTTTTCTCGACATGAAATATTACAGCTAAGTAGCGCCCCGTTTGCCTGATTTCTTTCTTGTTTCAACAGAAATTATGTCACGTCAATCCCAGACATATGATTACTTAGTGAAATTAATCTAAAATCTCACAACACCTCGTTACCCGAAGCACGCGAGGTTTTCACAACCTCCAGCATTACATCATCGACATAAAGTCGGGGTTGCAGCAAGATGCCATTGTTGTGATTCTCTTGTTCACCAACAAAAGAGCCACAAACAATTGTGTGGTATTGTCCAAAGTGTCGTAAATGCAATAAGAGAGCGACAACTGAAAGAAGTGTGAAGTATTGCCTCGTGAGATCATGTAAATTACCAACGGCTAACTTTCTTTCGCTGTCAATTTGCGTGTCGCGATGCTTCGAAACATGTGGGATTCTTACTCGCCTTGCAGAATGTACTATAGGTAGGTACATTAAGTGTCTAGGCCTTCCCTTGCTTGTTATGGTCATACTCATCAAGACTTCTCGGCTTCCTATTTCATCAGTATACTCATTAGCAACAGCTCATTGGTTTCTTTTTTACGCTCTCGTAACTTTTGTTTAAACAATGGTAGATTAAAGAGAATCCGTTTTATCTGAGTGCGCTCATCATCATCGTTGAATAAACTTTCACTAGACGCATGACCTTACCCTTTAAACTCTACAGGCTAAACTCGTCTGTATCTGGTTGTATGGTTTGATATGTGCTTATAAATTTGGAGCGTTGCATCGTGCCATGATCGTACTTTCTCTTGTTGTACGTTCGGTTTCGGTGTTTCTTGGTCCTGCCTGTGTCGGCCGGCCGGTGTGCGCAGGAGTGACTTTCACTTGTGAGTTGTACCGCGACGACCCGAACGGCCTCGAACGACCGCCGATTGGTTCAGTTCAGCCTGGTGAACAAGAGCCATGACAAAATTTTGATCACTGATCGCATGGTTTTCCGGTGTGTTCCCAGATCTGGTTTTTTAATAAATTAGTTTATCCCATATGACATGTCGCAGCATCAATAGCGGCTGTCACTCATTATCATTTGCGTGCTGGCTGTTATGCACCAGAATACCTATGGTGCGGTGTGATTCTTGCTTTGATTGGCTCAGCGTTTAATTTAATCTTGTGTTGCATGAATTAAGCTTTTTTAAAATTATGCGAAATCAACAGTCGTCTGGGTGAATTTGTGACTTGAGTCTGGTACCTAGTATTGCCATTGCCGAATGCCGATGACCAACCACGTACGCCGTACGGCCTGTTTGTCTGCGCCTGCGCACTGCACCACGGTGAAAGCGGACGCAATGCCCTTTGCCGCCGACGAGTCAACGACTCACTCCAATTCTGGACATCGCTCCTTCTAATCAACACTATAAAAAAGCACATAAAACGATATCGGATTTTGTACGACGAGAGAAAAGAAAACAAATTACATTTCAGTATAATCATCAAAACCTGAAAAGTAACTAATTACCTACCTACATGTGCTTTGTACAACTTCTAGGTATTTATTTGAACGATATAAATGTATACTTAGTCATTATTTAATTCTCATCCAAAAAAATCTTATCATATTTTGTTAGATAATACCTATCATAGGATTACGCATACTACTGCTTCCGAATCACAAACCGAATAAACAATTACATAATGTACAACGCCTAGCCAGATTTCATCTAGATTACTCAAAAAGTTGTAAGTACTATCAGCAGCACATCGACCTATCCATCTACGGGATCTACTAATAAGTGCCATAACGTAGAGAGTTTACAGAAGGTTCACTCGACACTATTCAGGATTTTTGCGATTGTCACTTGTCACATAGCCAGGGTTGCTACTGTCAAAAATCTCAAAGTCTAAGAATGTCAAAACAGCAAAATCTGAAACAAGAACGTCATATATGATTCTGAGCAAATTTTAATCCAAGAAATATGACGTTCGTGGCAACCAACTTCCTAGTTACCTTGACTTCCCCTGAGACTCCGGTTATTTCCAATTAAAGTCAGTAAGCGTCAAAACCGTCGCTAGTTCTGAGTGAGCTTTCTGTATAGGCGCCCCGCGCGCCGTTTCCCTAATTTATGATATTACCTAGCCCCACTAGAATATACCACAAACTCTACATTAGGTACTTATTTGCATCATCTTCTTATGTCATGGTTCTTTACGGCTGACTGGTTATTTGGTTATTTGACTGAAGGAAGAGGTTACCTCACGAATGTTCCAACCAAACGAAAGTCTTAGTAATTACGCGATTACTCAAAAACAGATCCACAAAAAACATCCGTCGGTTACTGTAATATTCTTTCTGTAATGTAAATGGTTAAAACTAGGTAGGTATGCTGTGCAAGTAACGCAATCAAAAGTTTTTTTAAAGTTATAAAGTTAATAGATAAATGTTTTCTGTTTGACTACTATCTATTATATTACTTCATCATCATAAATCATAAATCATTTATTAATTCATCAACACAGGTAAAAGAACAAGGTGTTAAAATATACAAAGGTAGAACGCTGTGATGTACCATACAAGGCATATGAATACTCATGCAACATAATTATAATTATAAACTACAGACAATAGCCATTACATTAAATAAAATAAAAAAAAAACTTAATCATTGATACAGATGAAATGTCGAAAGTACAATAAAAACAAAAGATTATAAAGTTATAGGAGGGTAAATAAAATCGTCATATTATTAAAACACAATAATTTCACAGTTAGGTCATCATCATTGTCAAAAAATAAAATAAATGTCAATATGAGTAATTACTAATTAATTAATATTGGGTATTATTTATTAAGTAGTTCCTTTACGGAATAAAATGCTTTCTCCGTCAAAAACCGGTGCAATTGGCGCTTGAAACCTGCCAGATTATCAATGTCTCGCAAGGCTTTAGGTAAACAGTTATAAATTTGAGGTGCCATTGCAAACACGCTTTTGTGAAATAATGCTGTTTTGCAAGGATGGGCGCGGTACACATCATCAGGGCCTCGAATCTGCGATGCACTTTGTAATGTCAGTAATGTCAATATGGAAGTTTCTAGCTATCGACAAAAAAACGCGCTAACGGAGGAATACATTGACTATTTAGTACTGAGCTAAAAATGAGATGCTTCGTAACTTTCAATGTATACTAAAATCGTTTTTGCATATGTGTGGGTGTTCGAAATCATAAGTCAAAAAATGGATATCATTCATTCAAATGTGAATGAAATATCCGAGTAAGGATATAATTTTTGACACATTTTTACTGTCAAATAAAATAGCTTTCCATTTGCATTTTATGTCAGAAAGCAAGATAGCGAAGTGTTGGGAACTGGGAACTTTCGGAAAGCAATATAGCGAAGTGTTGGGCAAAATTCATCACAAAACAAAAACTATTGCATCGTAAATATTTTTTACCTCTAAAGATAAAGATATTTTGTTCGCAAAAATTAACGCTTGGTACACCAAGTTTTTATAAAGGTTCACTACAAACAACGCTAAAATACAATCAATTTAGCTATGTATAATCCGTCAAAATATATAACACACGAATCACAGGTAAAACGTATTTCTTAGAATATTACAATAATTACGAAGTACTTAAAACTGTAAAATCATCACCACACTTTCTGATTCACCAAAATGTCGCCGCCGTGTTCATTTAACAGCTGATACCTAGTGATTTCGTTCGTTCTCAAACATAAACAATCAGTGTTTTTGTATTATTTATTACTAGCTGTTACCCGCGGCTTCGCCCGCGTACTCATAGGGATCAATTAGTTGTGTATTCTAAACGACACATCGATACCACAATACTCATACTCAAGAAACTTTATTATTATAGTATAGTGTTATATATTCATCTATGTATGTACTATGAATGTATTCTCATGCTAAACAAAAATCGGTTTTCCGATGGGAAAAATATGTTTTTCCGGGATGAAAAGTAGCCTATGTCACTCTCCAGCCTCAAAAAACTCTATGATGTCGCTCTGTTGTGACGTGAAGGAAGGATAAACAAACAAACAAACACACTTTCGCATTTATAATTAGTATGGAAGTATGGATTTTCTAAGTTAAGTGATTTTCAACACGATATATATGTCGCAGGAGCATCGCGAAATCCCTAGGCCCTTTGCGAAGTGCCGGATAAGTGCCAAATGCATCGATTTATTCGCACATTTCCCATAAATACTAGAAAAACTGCGAATTCGTTAACTGCATAGACGTAAATCTAGGAAAAAAGCGTATAAGGCGACACGCTCGTAGCCGCCGACGCACCTGCTACGACTTTTCGGTGGTTTAAGTCCCTCTACGCCACTGTAGCTCGCGCACAGCAGCACTCGCGACGCTTCGTAAGCTCTCGTTCGTCGCAGTAGTGGAAGGCTTCGTCGCAGACGAGCCCCTCTCTAGTCTCCAGCAAAGGTTGTATATGCTGGTCAGGTGGTTCAGCCTGCAATGGCCTACAAAGTTCTACACAACCAATCCAGCACCATGTTAGAAGCACTAATTGACCACGAGGGTACCGTATGGGAACGGTGCCTCTTTGGGAATGCCAGACGTCAACCCTCTTTGGGAATGCCTAACGTCAACCTTCTTTGGGAGTGTTGACGTCAACCCTCTTTGGAATTGACGTCACCCTTTTTGGGAATGTGCTTGAGCTCCAGCGGCGTAGAGGGACTTAAACCACCGAAAAGTCGTAGCAGGTGCGTCGGCGGCTACGAGCGTGTCGCCTTATATGCAGTTTTCCTGGATTTATGTCTATGCAGTTAACAAATTCGCAGTTTTCCTAGCATTTATGGGAAATGTGCGAATAAATCGATGCATTTCGCACTTATCCGGCTCTTCGCGAAGGGCCTAGGGATTTCGCGACTGACCAAATTTCACGATGGTCCTGCGAAATATACACTAAACAATATAGCTTTTTCTTTACTTACTTTTTCACTTGCGAAAATAAGTTATAATGGGTTGAAACTGGGTGATTTGGGTTTTAATCCGGTTTTATCCCTAGTAGATGAAACGGGTTTTAACCCACTACCCATCTCTAGAAATCAGAAAGCAGAAAATAATTTATTATTTCCCAACACTATTAAAAATACCATAGAGTTTGTAGTCTATGTTTTATAAAATAACCAAACTAACCAGATAAGAGCAAGACAAATGTATGCTACTTTATCCAAGCAAGACTGAGATAGAATACAAACAGTCTGTCATGAATTTGCTTTGATCCGCATGTAAATGACCTCTTTGATGTGTCGTGATATTTGGCAGAATTGACCTTGTTGACATAAGTCAGTTGGTTTTGGTATTTACCTCAAAGAGTAAATTAATATTTACAAGGGTAAACAGAGCCCCATCGCAAGCTTTCCTGCCGACCTGTTTTGAAGCGCCATCTGCTTATTGAAACTGTAAACTAACCTATGAGCATTATTAATGTTCATGCCATATTTTGCCCCGCAGGACCTTTCTTTCGACCGCACTCGGGCCTTGATTTGACCTTTCGGGCCGTGGTGGAGTGTTCCCACGCTTATCACGACCCCCTACCCCATAATGAGTCTTTTCCCGATAGGCTTATGCCTAGTTGGCGTCTCCCCGAGGATCGTTGAGAAGACTACTCGATCACCCCGCTGGACCAGTTGCACACTTGGACAGTACCGTTGAGGGTACAACTGGGACAAAATTATCCCAGTTGTGCCATGACAAACTGTACAAAACATTACACTCGTCTTTACTAGTATTTAGTGTTTAGGAATCTCTAAAAATTTATTTTAAAATACTTTAACCCATGTTCACATCAATAATGTTGAACAATTCAATAAAAGGAATTAATGTAGAATGAAAAAAATAAAAATTCATGAAATTATTCAAATTTTGGATTGTCATCATTACAAAATATTTGACAAGTATTTAACTAAAAACTTTTAAATTTACAAGACTATCCACGCTAGACTATTTCTTTCTTACAGGAATTTGTAGGTCTTGATTTTAGAAGACAGGTGTCAAATTGAAACCTCATTAATCTCATTGATTCATATGATAGACTACCAGTTTCTTAGACGAAGTTGTAGGTCTTGACAAGACCTACATTTCAAATAACAGCTGTCAAACTGAAAACTCATTTGTCTTCGAATTTATCCTTCCCAGGCTATACTTTTTTAGGCGAAAGCTCCATAGAGTTAACGCAAGACGTCAGCCGTAGACGATAGATGTACGACATCGCGACGCTTGAAACCGTTTTCTATAAAATGTATGAAACAAAATTGACAAAGCCACACACGTTAGATGCGGGTCGCAAGGCGTCGCATCGACGACGGCCGGCGTCTAAACTCGCGCGTTACGACACGACACGTCAAAGAATACATAAAAACACTTCTGTAGTATAAGTATTAGGTATGTAGCTACACTTATATTTTCCGACTCAAAAACCGTGCTATTTAATAATTACTAGCTGCCCGTCAGCGGTTTCACCTGCTGCAACCCATCTTTTACCCCTTAAGGGGTCAAAAAACAAAAATCCCTGAAATACGTATTTCCTTTTTTTTATCTAATCGCAAATTTTGAAACAGATCGCATATTAAAATACAGATTTTCCATACAAACTTTAAACCCCCTTTTTACCCCTTTAGGGGTTAAAAATCAAAAATCCCTGAAACACGTGTTTAATTATTTTAGCTTTTTGATCTAATCACAAATTTTGAAACAAATCGCATTTAAATATAATGATTTTCCATACAAACTTTTAACCCCTTTTTTACCCCTTTAGGGGTTAAAAATCGAAAATCCCTGAAACACGTATTTCTTTTTTTTAGCTTTTTGATCTAATCGCTTTTGAAACAGATCGCATATTAAAATAAAGATTTCCCATACAAACTTGTAACCCCTTTTTTACCCCTTTAGGAGTAAAAAATCGAAAATCCCTGAAACACGTGTTTAATTATTTTAGCTCTTTGATCTTATCACAAATTTTGAAACAGATTGCATTGAAAAATAATGATTTTCCATACAAACTATTAACCCCTTTTTTACCCCTTTGGGGGTTAAAATTTGAGGTAGAGAATATTTAAAAACCTGCCCCTTAACTTACTCTATATACTAAAAAAACCGCATCAAAATCCGTTGAGGGATTTTAAAGATATAAGGAAACATACAAACAGACACGGGAAGGGACTTTACTTTATACTATGTATTGATATTGATAATAATAAATTAGCCGTGTGGTGCCGGCGGAGTAGAATAGCACCACCCCCTCTCTTCGGTCGTAAGAGGCGACCGAGGGATAAACCCGACCCAAACAGCCAGGGCCAACCGTATGGTGGCGGTTAATCCACCACAAAAGCATTCCCAAGGAGGGTTGACGTCTGGTAGGCGGCCGGTCATAAAATTAAGTCAAATCCATTGCATCACGACTTTGTGTTCAAAAAAACGTGTTGCGCCGACCCCAAGTAATTGGGATAAGGGCAGGAGATGATGATGATGATGATGAATAATAAATTGTTTATTTAACGAGCAAAAGACCCAAAATACATAAAAATATTAGTTATGATAATTATTATAAAACTAGGGTTCTGTAAGTAGTAAAATATACCTATTTACTCAGTCTTTTACTTAATACCCACATTTTATTTGGGTTCTGGTGCTCGTTCAACCAGTGTTTAAAAACGGGAATGGAAATGTCCTGACACACTACTTGAAGGATGGCGTTGTTCGAAACACGTAACCCCTCCCAAAAGGAAGAGATACGAGTTCAGATGACTGCAAAAAAGTCGGGCGCTCCCGCTTATGCCAACATACCCCACGCGATGGTATCGCATAAGGAAGGAACGCGCCATTGTACTGCACCTTTAGGGCGTTTGTGCACTACTAGGAATTTTACCGTCCGGCAATCCAATTTTTAACGGTCCGGAATGGCACGCCAATAATCGTAATACTAGCTTGTGCACTATATGTAATTTTAGTGTCCGGCATTTACATAAGCTAATTCATTAGGTTTTCCGTAAAACACCGGACCGTAAAAAATCGGAATGCCGGACGGTAAAATTCCTGGTAGTGCACAAACGCCCTTATGGTGCTCATCGAACTGCGTTTAAAATTGACCTACAGCTGACAGGTGTAAAAACACTGACATATGCCTTAAAATTAAGTATTTTATATCTGTGCTGCACTTGGAGGTTCTACGCGCGAGCTTACTGCAACGGCCTTTCCAGTTCAATGTCACAGTCATCCTTCAAGTCGTGCGTCAGAAAGTGTCCTAGGAATTTGAACTGTTGCACAACCCAAACTGACTCACTAGGCCAAACGCGCGACTAAGATCGAGGAAACATGCGTACATACTTGTTTCCCTACTAACGTAGTAGTTAACTGTGTGTTTTAGGCTGATTAGTTTATTGCAGAGTCTGTTGAGAGACCGGGGCGGAAACCAAAGCATCGCCGGGGAGATCTGTTAGGAGGTGAGTCTTTGCAGGTGAGGGTTGGGAGGGGCCACTTTAGTGATGGGCAAGTAAACCGTCTCGGGAACTGTTTAAATTTTTTTGAAAATGTTACTTTTTAATATGAGTGAGAGAATTTACTGTTGGATATAATGGAACGTTGTAACCCTAAGCGATTTGATAATTTGTGGTCAGCTGTCACTTGTAATCGCCCTTGTAAATTCGGCTATTGCATATAAATTTTACTTACTAATTTGTTCTCTTTTTCCGCCCATAATAGTGTCTTAGGCTAGTTTACAATTTCAATTTGAAGATGGCGCTTTAAAACAGGTTGGCAGGAAAGCTTGCGAGAGGGCCCTCATTACCCACATAATAATAATTATACTCTTCGGTGTAGCATGCATATCAAAGAGTAGGTATATAATAAATCTAGATGCATATAAAAAGGTACTCTTTGTTTATCATTGTTGTTTATATTAGATTCATATTTGCTGAGATAAACGACTTTTTAATTTATGATCATTGCTTCGCTAATATCAGAGATATAAAAAAATGACCGACTGCAAACGCACCATAGCAAAAACTGAAAGCAAACAAAGGCCCTGCAAGAGAGGCAGGCAACGCACCCGAAAAGGCTGATACTGTTAAATTACTCGAAGGCGACGACATTCGCGACTTCACCGGTAGAGGCTAATCTCCCGCTGCGCGCCTTCACGCCGAGGACATCGCTTTATGCCTCCCGCCTGCACGACACTACTACTAAGCAAGATGTGTTGGATTCTTCATCAACATCTTCGCGAGGCAAAAGGCAGGTGTCTTCAAGGTTACGCCGAGACTCGGAGTATACGTGGAGCCGCTGGAGTCGTGCCATTGGTTGGGTTTCAACGTGTTCGTGGTGCGAGTCCCGACAGACTACACTGAGCGTCTTCACTTCGCCGGTGTTTTGGCGCAGGGAGTCGTGTTCCGTCGCTTCCGAGGGAAGCTACCACTCACGTCTCCACCACCGTTAGGATAGGTTTTAGTTTTTATTGTGATTTTATTTAGAATAGGTTATGCCTGCAGCTGCCTATTTACCCTATAATAAGTACAAGAATACCAAGATGACTTCTAGACCGCAAAGGTTAATAGTTAAGAGGCTACTATACCGAGCTGGAAGTTCGTGAGTTGTCAGTTGATAAAAATATGTCTATCTCATTTAAGCATCCCACCCGTCCCGCAGCCACAAAAGAGACAGTTATAGCTCGCTACCGGTTTGCGTTCTGGGTTTACAAGGTTCCCCGTTCGAAATCTAAACCAAATTTCTTGATAGTGGCGTTATTTTGCTGCTAATAAAATATTCTATGCCCGTATCATTTATTTTGCTGAAATTATTGTCATATTTAGAAGATACAAAGGCGTAAACATGCTGATAATTTTAGAGCATTTTGCCACGGCCATATCTTTTTTTAAATGCATTATTACAACTAGAAAAAGAATATGGAGCATAGATCTAGTCCAGAAGAGTTACCGTGCCAAAAATTGAGTCGTTCGGTCGCGAATTGGCAGAGGGATACGTTGAAACAGTTTGTATGAAAAATAATGACTATAGATCCCTCTTAAGAAAAAGTGGTGACAAAGTTTAATTTGTTTATACAAATAAATTGTCAGCAATAGTTGAAAAGTTTTTACTTGTTTAGTCCTCTAAGTTAGAATTCAGAACCGAAGTAGAACCGATAGCGAAAGGTTCAGGTTGTTTCACCATCATTGCAGCCATCATCATCAGATATGGAAGTGTAGATATGTCGCAGTACGATGGCAGAATTAGGTTTTTGGCCAAAAACCTAGGTTTTTGGCCAAAAGCCGGCATATGGCAAAATCGTAGACTTCTTTCGGCCATCGTCCTAAGCTGATCCAGGTTTTTGGGCAAAAACCTAGGTTATTGGCCAAAAAACTAGGATTTTGGCCGAAATCCTGGATTTGTTTAGTATTATGGCTTTTTTTGCATTTTGGAGGAACTTTTTCTTCTTCGAGTGGTACACCAAGTCGCCCAACGACCCGATGAACCCTGGTGTTAGAGTTTTCATATCGCCTACTGCAAGGAGCAGGCCTCTGACAAAGTTGTGTAACGACCGCCTTCTAAATGATCATAGAGAGCAATCGGGACCGACGGCTTACCGTGCCCGTGTGGTTCGGGGGAACGAGGAGAAATCCCTCTGATCTTTTGAGGGTAGACTTGGACACCGTAAATGTACACCCTGAAGGACGGGGGAATTTTGGCCGAAATCCTGGATTTGTTTAGTATTATGGCTTTTTTTGCATTTTGGGGGAACTTTTTCTTCTTCGAGTGGTACACCAAGTCGCCCAACGACCCGATGAACCCTGGTGTTAGAGTTTTCATATCGCCTACTGCAAGGAGCAGGCCTCTGACAAGGTTGTGTAACGACCGCCGTTACACAACCGCCGACGAAGTGATCATAAAGAGCAATCGGGACCGACGGCTTATCGTGCCCGTGTAGTTCGGGAGGTTCTGTTCTGCATTGAACGTTCTGGAGGGTGGGAGGTAGCGTCAGACGCTCTGGAGGGCGTGGGTAGCGTCGGACACTCTGGAGGATGTAAGATGACGGGTGTTGGATTTTCTGGGGATCCGACGCTACCTCCTGGTCTCCAGGGCGTCCAACGCTACCACCAATCCTCTAGAGCGTTCAGTGGTACGTCCTGCTCTTATGGTGTCTGATGCTCCCCCCGACCTTCAGGGAATCCGAGGCAATCCTGCTGTTTAGACTGTCTGATGTTACCCCCCCGTCCTTCAGGGTGTCCATTTACGGTGTCCAAGTCTACCCTCAAAAGATCAGAGGGATTTCTCCTCGTTCCCCCGAACCACACGGGCACGGTAAGCCGTCGGTCCCGATTGCTCTCTATGATCATTTAGACGGCGGTCGTTACACAACCATATTAGAGGCCTGCTACTTGCAATAGGCGGTTGAAAACTCTGATACCAGGGTCCATCGGCTCGTTGGGCGACTTGGTGTACCACTGGAAGACGAAGAAGTTCCCCCAAAATGAAAAAAAAAGCCATAAAACTAAACAAATCTAGGATTTCGGCCAAAATCCTAGTTTTTTGGCCAAAATCCTAGGTTTTTGGCCAAAAACCTGGATCAGCTTAGGACGATGGCCGAAGGAAGTCTACGATTCTGCCATATGCCGGCTTTTGCCAAAACGTCCTCACCCTCCTTGGGAATGCTTTTGTGGTGGATTAACCGCCACCATACGGTTGGCCCTGGCTTTTTGGGTCGGGTTTATCCCTCGGTCGCCTCTTACGACCCCCACGGGAAGAAAGGGGGTGGTGCTATTCTACTCTGCCGGCACCACACGGCAATTTCTAAAAGTTGCTAAAGATGTTAAAGATACTTTCATTCCAAATTAAGGTAAGACAACCTGGATCTTTCGCCATCAGTGCTTTGGTGCTCAACGCTCATCTATTGTACCTATATGTCTAAGATCCAGGTTGTTTTACCTTCATCGCTTTCACCTTAGTGGTGATCGAAAATGATCTAAAAATCTTGACACGCGATAGCGTGCCCAGCCAAGTTCAAGCACAGCAAAGCACTGACGGGTCGCACAGCATTTTTCACCCCTTCATAATTCACAATATTTTTAAGCTAGATACAACAAATTTAGTTCATCCGTTGCGACCTTCCATAATTATAAACAAGTACTTTTCATTAACACAGATCAATCGATTATGAAAAAACATAATATATCTAATAATTGGTAGCAAAATTCAAGGTTTAAGAAAGAGAGTGTTGATATGTGAGTCGGTGCCAAGTTCTATCGACAGTTCCGAAATTTATTTATTTATAGATTCGTTTAACATGGTAGAGTCTAACGAAAGTCTAGGTTTGGCTTGGCTAATTTTCACAAGGTCTTCAAATATTGAGAGAAGATATTGTACAATAACTTGCAAACTGCGAATAAAATAAAGATGATAAATTGTTTACTTACAAAGCGTGACATGAAAACTTGCCATGTTTAACTGAGATGATCTAGATTTATAGTTATCTGTTCCATTTGACTATACCATACCATTTTAAGCGACTTTATAAATAATTAAATTTCAGGGCTTTGCACCTACTTACATAATCAAAACTTTTTATTCTTACCTTGAACTTGGCTCCCGATTTTTACATTTATGTTTTGGTGGTTAAAATTAAACAAATATCTGTCTGTATAAATATTCTATTTTATTTGTATTTATCTCGTGATAGGTAGATTAAGTAAAATTTGGTTACCTTATACTGTTAGTATGTGCGTATGTATGACCATTAATCAAATTTTGACTTGATCTTCTCATTTTTAAGTCGTTTCTTCATTACTGAAGGTCGTGTTTGCATAGACTCTTTTCTTCCAGATTTTTTAGAATTCCTGCATGTTTGTCTATCTTCGGCATGTTTTAAGGCTGTGTTGATAGGCCATAAGATATTTTAGTTGATCTGACCAGCATTTTGGAGACCAACGGCGTAATCGTTTGCCTTTTACCTTACAAGTGATCATCAGCTTCTCTAAGCTTTCAGTTTTACAACGAGCAACATGTTCAAAGTAAGATAGTATTCTTTTATATCTCAGACTGAAATCTGCATGGATCTTCTCAAATTAGTACCTGTTTGTGTTGAACTTGGGTGGTTTTCTATGTACGATTAGTATTTATTTACTTAGAATAACCATTATGTAAACTTAGGCCTATTTTTTCTGTAGTAACGGTACCTAGTAGTAGCATTAGTAGTACCAAAAGTAATAGGCATCTAGTTATCATTGCTGAGTTTGGAGCGCAATGGCACTGTGCTGTGTTTCATCCTCGAGTATTCATTTCTGAAACATAGGTAGTTACTCAATTTACGAAAACCGACACCTGCACTCCAGAACTGTAATATACATGTAACCAGTTTTATTGCTGTAACAGAAGCAGTATCCTGTCATTTTAGAAACCTTGTAGGCGATAGCTTCAATCTTAATATACTAACTGTATTATTTTTAACAAACGTACGGCTATGTTCTCTAGTATAGTTTGAAAATGTATCAACATACCAATAAGGTTCATCGTTTTATTTCGTAAAATCCATGACAATGATTTTCGTCTGCTGCATATAATTCTGCTTTCGATAGCATTTTAGACTTTGTCTGAAATAAATAATACGAGAATGCGTGAGGATATACAACCAAATAGTAGGTAGAACTTGCATCTGCCTACTATCAATAGTCAATAGCCAAAGTAGATATTTCCAGCATGTAATTATAGGCATTACGGTACAAAACAGGCAGTACTGAGGACTACAATGAATGCACAAGCCTAGCAGATGTGAAGATGGAGACTGAATATAGTGTAAACAACATTTTACCTTATACAAAAGTATTTGCACTGTGATTTTAATCTTCAGTTACAAAACCTTAGCAATCCCAAAGCTTGAGGATAGCTTTTTTGCATCAGCAAAGGCTGCTGCTTAATATCCTACTAAAAATACTTATTGGCTGATGCCAATAACTTGTATTTTTAATAATTTTTCGGACCATTAGTGTATCTTACTATTGTTTGTTTTGATTTTGAAAGCCCAATTGAATGACTGGAACTAAGAAAAGAATGAATGATATTTGAAAAGTTCGAAACCCTATTCGTAACGAAAGAGTGTTTCGAAAAAGATGTTTTATGTTTCTACTGTTGCCATACAAACTGAAAGGGATGGTGTAAATAATGTTGGCCAAGAAATTTTGTAAATAAGCCAGAATAGGACGGGATTGCTAACCATATTGCTAACCACTGACATTAGGTTGTCAACGGTTTTTAAACGCGTGTATGAGCGGCAATGAGAGGCTAAATTGCTTTCTATCGAAAGCAATATAGCCTTTCATTGCTGGCTCTAAGCATAACGACTATGAATGTGCTAACAAAAGCCGTAATGGACTTTTCCCAATATGGGCAAAAACGTAACCGAAGCCAGAACTGCTTTATTGGTTTGACAATACGGTCGCAGATTTGACGCCCAGCTCTTTCAAAGCGTCGAAATAAATTGGGGTTTGTATATACATATACAGCGACTTCATATATATATAAAGATGGTACAGTCAAGATTTTTAAATCAATAAAATGTTGCTTGCAGCTGTCTGTGCGTTTTAGGTTGCAGATAGACCGTATGCATCGTTTTTGGGATGTAAATACTGTTTTTGCGCCAGGTGCATTTCCCCAAAAAATAATTCCGTACCTCAGAATGGAACCTACTAGGCTGTGATACGCAATTAATACTGTTTCACGATTCACAATTTTACTAAGCTTGTATAACGCATAGGAAGATTGGCTCAATCTGTTACATATGTTGTCAGTCTGAGTATACCAACTCATGTTACAGTCTATATGTAATCCTAGGAATTTGGTAACATGTGTTTCCTCGACTATTTCTCCATTATACTTTACGTCACATGTTATCTCTCCTTTCCTTATTCTCTGTTTAAAATTAATAATTTTGGTTTTGTCAAGATTTATTTGCAAGTTATTATGTGTCAACCAGTCAATTATATTGCGAATACTATTGTTAATGTCAGTTTTGTTAGCATAAAGCACAGTGCAGTCATCGGCAAATAATATCATGTCATGTTTAGTAGAATTGACAATGTCATTAATATATATTATAAATAATAGTGGGCCCAATACACTTCCTTGTGGAACTCCTTGCTCAACAGGTTTTAGATCTGATGAATATGTAGTGTATGTTTTAGTTTTTGGGCAGATTTTAGTTATTTGCGTCATTTGCGATCGGCCACTAAGGTATGACTTGATAAGGTCATTAACATTACCTCTTACACCATATAATTCTAATTTTTTAAGGAGCATTTTATGATTGACGAAATCGAATGCTTTCGTAAGGTCCATAAATAAAGCATACATGGGTAGCCTTTTATCCATCCGGTTATGGACTTTGTATAACATGTCATATATGGCCATGTTAATGGTTTTGCCTTTTCGAAAACCTTTTTGTTCCTTTACTAAAATACTATTATGTTCAAAATATTGGTTTAAACAGTTATAAATTATTTTCTCAAATATTTTCGAGAATATGGGTATTAGGGCAATGGGCCGATAGAATTTCATGCATTCCCTATCTTCTTTTTTAAAAAGTGGCTTTATTATTGTAATTTTAAGTTTGTCTGGAAATACACCTTCAGCAATGCATGAATTTAAAATGTAGCATATAATTGGAGCAATGTAATTGAGACAAACTTAATAACTTTAGTTTGTATTTCGTCATAACCGGTGCTGTTAGTGCTTTTTAATTCTTTAATAATTTTAATAATGTCAAGTGGGATAGCAGGACGCATAAATAAAGAACCTAAGTTATTGTATTTAAAATTTAATCCACTGTTACTCTGATTAGTATGAGGACGTTGAGTAACTTGGGTGAAATAATTATTGAAGGCTTCAGCAATTTCTTTAGGGTTTATTATCAATTTATCATCTACTTTTATCTGTAAAATACCTTCATTAGGGAAGTTTTCTCTCGTTTTATTAATTATATTCCAACTAGCTTTCGATTTATTATCTGCTGTAGTAATATAATAATTATTTTGGGATTTTTGTGTTAGTTTCATAATTTTATCTAATTTTTTAGAGTAAGTTTTAAATATGTATTTATTAATTTTACTTCGATTTAACCTATAGTTCCATAATAGTTTTCTTTTTTGTTTCGAACATAACCTTATGCCTTTGGACAGCCACCGCGGTCTTTGTTTTGCAGTATGTTTTATTTTGATTATAGGAAAACACAGGTCGTAGAATAGTTTAAAATATTCCTGAAATATATTGAAAGCTTCATTAGGACATTTACTTGAATATACATCGGTGAATTTAAGACTATTTAGACAGTTTTTAAATTTAATCAAATTTTCTTCGCTCAAATCACGCTTTAATGTGTACCAGGTCATTAAAGTACAGTATTTCTTCACTGGGCATTCTACAAGTTGAGCCGTGTGATCTGATAGCGCAAATTCGAGAACTTTTGTTTTGCATCCGCGTATATTATGAATCACGTTATCAATACAGGTTCCACTATCTAGACGTGTCGCTTCATTTATTGCCAACTTCAGATTGAAGCCTAGTGCAATTCGTTCAAATTCAGTTGATTGTTTTGATTTGATTAATCTATTAATATTGAAGTCTCCGCAGATAAGAATTTTTTTATGATATGCTAAGTCAGTTAAAATGTCCATTAAATTATTATTAAATATGTCATAACTAGTTTTATTATGTATTGGGCTTCTATATATACAAATAATTATCATATCATGTTCTATTAGTTGAATTGCGCAACACTCTATTGCATTTTTCACAGAATAGTTCGCGACCTGGTCAATAATTTTATATTTCATGTTGTTTCTAACTAATATACACGAACCACCGTTTCGATTTTGACGATTATAACTTGTCGCTAGTTTAAAATTAGGTATATTTAGTAAATGCCTATCACTTAAAACCATATTGTGTTCCGTTGCACATATAATATCAATGCGTTTTCCTTTACCTTCAAGTTCATCTAGTATGTCTGTAAATAGGTCTTGTTTCGTAATAAGGCCATCAAAGTTTTGGTGTATAACGTTAATACGATTAAATACGAAATAACTGATTTAAGTTGTCATTTTTTAGTTCTATGTCAGATGTATTAGTTGAGTTAGGGATTTTTTCGGTCTCATCATTATCGCCCAACATACATAAGTTCGAATATTGATCACTTTGTTCCGAGTTGCTTAAGTTTGATGCATAGATCGACGTAATAGGATTATAGTCAGTTTGTGTGTCTTTGTCAACATACAGTATATTTGATTTAATGTTCTGTTTGTTTTTAGTTTGCATATTATTCATTTTGTAGTTGTTATAATTGGTTTTGTAACAGATATGCAAAATTTCTTTCAATAAGCAACGACTGATGAAAGATGAGTAAGCCTTGGGTACAGGAATTTCCCGACTGAAGTTCATATCCAAAAACAAGCAATGATAAAATTTTTGACATAGTAGTTTTATCTCATAGTTTAATTTCCTTTCATTAAGGTGCATGTTTTTAGGAACTTCGCTTATTATGACATTGGTTCGAGTAGTATTGTGTAGCCATAATAACAAATTAGACAGTATATCAAAAGGGTTGCTATCGTTTGAGCCACTCAAAACGATGACAAAATCTTTCTTATCTAGGGATGCTATTTCTTTTTGATAACTGTTCAAAATGTCGACAATTTTTGCATTTGCTTTCCATAAGCAGAATACTTGGAAATCTGATCCAACTAGGTTTTGTAGTGTCTTCTGAATACCTCTGCCTTGTTGATCCGCTAAGATGTATATTCTTTTCATTTTCGCCTTGGCTCCCTTGGTTGTTTCTTGTTTTTCGACCATTTTTTTGTCTTTAGTTAGTTTTACTTCTTTGATAAGGGAATGTCCTATTTCTCTTGTTTCTATATATTCTTCTTTTTCTATATTTTGCGCCTCTTCATCATCTTCAATTATAGTTTCTAGTTTCGACTGGTTCATGTTCATGTATATTTCGCTTCTTCTGCCTTTTTCTTCTCCTTTCTCTTCAGCATAATCTACTATTGTATCACTAGCAAATTGGTTTGTCGATTGTGTTATATTAAACATGTCATCATTGTCCCTGTCATCTTTTTCTGATAGTATAATTTCCATTTCTTGCATTAGAAAAGTGTTTTTTTGTTTCAGGTCACCTAATTTTTCAGTAATCTTTCTAATCTTCTGATTTAACTTTTTTATGCGTTTTCTGTATGGTTTAAGCCTGTTTGTTTTTACTGTAGATGACTTATTCTCAGCATTGTCTGTCTGAATACCGAGCTCTGAAATAGTCTTTCTTTCCGTTTGTGTAGACTGTTCTGTAGTAGTTTTTTGGATGAGTTGTCGTCTTTGTATGGGAGTATTTTTCGGCGTGCTTGTGTGACTCAAATCCATCATCTGCCATCATCTCATCATCTGCCTGCCCTTATCCCAAATTGGGGTGGGTCGGCGCAACATATTTTATTAGAGCACAAAATCATGTAGCGAAATGCTTGGACAATGTTTAAATGGCCTGCCTGCGTGACGTCAACCCTCTTTGGGAATGCTTATTACCTCTAGACCTAAAAATATTGTTATTATATTATTCACCTACTTTGAACGGTGCGTAACATGCACACTGTTACCTATGTATGTATATCTATTTGGATTGATCGTAGCAACGATTACAAGTACCTACCTAACACTTTATGTAAAACTAACATCACTTTCTCTTTTTTACGGAACATTGTTTTAATAGAGTCGATAGATCAAACATTACAGTTACCAAGATACTATGGTTTATGGGCAGTTTGGCCCAGTCACCCAGATTTTAAGTGGTGACGCCCACATGAAACAGGTTTTTTTATGTTTGTATTTAGGTATAATAAAAACATTACTTCCTCTCTATTTACATGTTTGAGGTAATCTTCTTACTAACACACTTTAATACTAAAATCAATTTCGATGTAAAGTTGGAGGAATAGAATAGTACGTAGGTATGTAGATACAATTGAGGTCGGCATAGGGGAATACATAAAATATACAAAAACTAGACATCTATTAGGTAGTATCACTAATGAATGACTGTACATATTCGTTATGTATTCGCGATTCGAAGTTGTATATATACGACCAAAACGTCAAATGTTTGAAGTTTTCAGTGAATTGAAGCATTAAGATAGGTATATTAAGTAGATCAATCCGTTAAAGAGGCAAACCGAAGTGCTATTCTGAATTGTTATGCAGTTTTCTGTATAAAAATCTCCTGGCCAATGTGTTCACACTTTCTCCGTGGCCAATCGTATTGTACATGCATTGTACGTGTGTTCACATAAATTCGCGTATAATTTGTTGGAACAGATCTAAAACCGCTTTCATTATGAATAAACATTACTTATTTTATGGGGCATGGCATTGTAAAAGATGTAATTTTCTGATAATCATCTGTGTAAAATTGAGATGAAACCTTTCGACCGTGGAGTTCACAATTCACATCATCATTTCGTGTGATTATTTCGATAGTATTGAAATTATGGCCGATCGGAAGTAGAAGTAAGCAGACCGGTAAAATACAACCGGTTTCCGTATGTCAATTTTATGCTGTTTAAGCATAAACGGGTGAGCGTACGAGAGAGCAATAATTTTATTTTGTAGGCCGTTTTGAACAAAAAAATGTTTGTGTGGCATGAAGAGAGGCTTTAATTAAGATATTAATTTTAATATTAGACGTAAATCTTGCCTTCGTTTCTAGTCGTCTACTGTCAGTTTTGGGACCACTAAGACGAGAAACACACGCACGCAACGTCCGTTTGTGCGTCATTTATTTGCCCCAAACTCCACAGAGAGGACAAGGAGAGGACATAAGACGTAGGGCATGACGCTTGACGTTTGACATCGCGACGTTTCCATACACAATGCACGAAAAAGGCACACACAAGCGTCGCCAAAGCGTCGCATCTATGACAGCTAGCGTCAAAAACTAAGAAGAATATTTGACGATCACTTGTCTGTCAACTGTCATTCTTACGTCTTATACCCTTCGTCTTTTTGGTGGAGTTTGCGCCTTTGATTACGGTTCTTACGAATATGGTTTATGTCAAACGGCATCGCACAACACTGCGTCGACGAATACGTCTGTCAAAATGTTGGACATTAACCGTACCTATTCGTATAAAAATAAGGTGGAAAATCGAACAAACGACGCACAAACGGATGTTACGGTGTGCTTCTCGCCTAAACGCCAGTTTTGTCTAAAAATAACTTATTTCGGGCTTAAATACAACTCGATAAGCATAAGCAGAAGCAAGTAATTTTGAATTAAAACTAAAACCTAATACCTAATTTATTCACATTGCAAAAACATACGCATTGCACTATCAGCCTCGATATTTAATAAGAGCATGGCGCCATACAAAAGACATAAAGGCGACCTACTTCCCATGTTGCACTTTCCTTGACTTGAATACATTCACATTCGTATACATTCACTTTACTTGATAAAAGTACTTTGCACATGGCTGCACATAGTCCAATACATCATCGCTTTGAAATTATTACCAAAAGAGCGATAGTTACCAAGATAGCGAAACATCAGGACTCCAAAACCTACTTAGCTCAACCCTTTCTAAACAGCTTGTAGAGTAGTGGAATCTTACGAGATCGCTATCGATTTTATTACCCTACTGCTGCTGCTCAGAAGGAGGGTTATGTTCTTCGAGAGTATGTATGTGTTTGTTTGTACTTATGTGGACAAAATAATTCTTTTTCATGACTACAGTCTAAACGGCTAGACCTTTGTAGACATTTCAGAGGTGTCGTTAGCTTCGTTTCAACAGCGCGAGTGACACTGACTATTTATATTACTATTACATAAATTCAAAATAGTGGATTTTGAACGGAAAATATAACATTGAAATAACTGGTGTTCGATTTGTGTTATTCAAGCACATAGCTCCATATAAAAGACATCAACGCGATCCACTTCAAACTTTTGCACTTTCCATGCGCTTGCGTCGTTATCGTTACGATACGGCAATGAATTATATGATTCGATTACAGCCAGTGAAAAATAAACGTTTGCATAAATCTGATATTTTGCATGACATACGTTGCCAAACGAAATTGCGGCTGTGTAGATAGATAGATAAATACCCCAAATTAGGGAGATGACCGGCGCGCGGGCAGATTCCTAGACGAACCGTTTATTTCCAAAATAAACATATGTATATGTTACGGGCAACATGATTAATCGGGCACTATTAATACTGACCGGTCATTATTAATAGTGCCCAAAAACGTAGGGCAAAGTGATTAATTAATCACTTGGACCGGTCAGTATTAATAGTGTCCGAGTGCCCGTGGTCCATGTAATAAATTCTTAGTCTACTATTTTTTTAACTATTGAAGTACCTAATATTTTTATCAAAAATAGTGCTACTGATGTTATTACACTTATTTTTAACTCACATGTTCAAATTAATTGATAACTTTAATGAAAATAATGTAAGTTTAACTTCATTTACCAATTAAAATACCAAAGTAATATTTTTATTTAAAAAAAGTAGGCAACTTCTGATGATATTCCATTTTTACTGTTTAATTTTTTACTTTCATGTTTAATAACTTTTCTCTTAAGTAATTGTATGAATAAAAAGTAAGTAGCTACTAATGTTATACATTTTTAACTGTTTATTATTCAACTTCTATGTTCAAAACTTTGTTTTTTGATAACTTTTCCTTGAAATAATGTAAGTTTAACTTCATTTAATAAAAAAATACATTACAGTTCTTTATTTTTATTACTTTGCCCAAGGTAGGGTGGGAATTATTCATACTGACCGGGAAAAGTAATTAATCGTGTTTTTTTAATCACATTGCCCAATTAGGTCGGGCATTATTAATACTGACCGGTCACTATTAATAGTGCCCGGACTTATCAAATTGCCCGTAACATATACATGCCGAAAAAAACTATCATAAAAACAAGTAGGTACATTCAAAACCTGACACTTAACATTTGTATGGTGGCTGTTGCGGACTGCTATTAACATCCGGTGAGTGTGCATTCGCCGTAGTTTTCAGGCCTCCTATTTACGAGTATCATCGACTTACTAAAAATTTAACTAAAACTGAAGCATTTCTATAATTACGAAGCAGCTGATTGATTCACTAAGCATGCTCATAAATGCATTCCGTATCGTAAACAGTTTCGTAACTGCATTTGATATGCCTCAAGTGAAAATATTATATCGCAAGTTATGCAATGCTACATATTATGTGATTGTGAAATTCTACCCGCCAAATATAGATAAATAGTATAGTTTAAATTTAAAACTTCGTGGCATTTTTTATTTTAAACAATAACCTAGGCATGTAAAAATGTTGTTGGCATGTAACCATGTTATAGGGATGTAAATATGTATATAAGGTCCTATTAAATTCACTGTAAATATTTTAAGGGCATGCGTAAATATGTAAGGCATTTAAAAAAAATCTACACACGCTAGATTTTATTTTTCTTTTTCAAACAAACTTTTTAATTAATTATGTGAACATCCTTTGACTGACCCGACTGACGTTCCGCCACGTAAACAGGATTCACTTACACGGCACGCACACTAACAACCAACTAATCACAGCACCTTTTTTTGGCGCGTAATTTAAATTCATCGAAGTGTGTGTTTCTAGGACAAACAGGTGCACTTTTTTCGTTTTGTTTTTTTTTTTAGTTAAATGCAATTTTCTCGAAAACTAGCGTGTAGATTTCTTTAACAATTTGCCTAGTACATGCTTATATTTTATTTGATCTGCCCCTAAAATATTTGCAGTGAATTTAATAGGACCTTATATAACCTAGGCATGTAGACTTTTAACGCCAAAGATCTTACGATTTGTTCGCACCGAAATGTATGTCTGCCAAATTATCTATACATATGAATCCAAGTTCCGGACCAAAGTTAGCCGAAGTAAAGACAATTTATGCCATAAGAATTGTGAATGTGGTGCCTCCCCAGCCACGAACTATGGCACATCTCATGTCATGCCCTTCGTGCCCATCAACATGTACGCACTAACTAAGACTTGTACAATGCCAGCGATAACGCAGTACCTACGCATAGAGCACTTGTCCAAAATTATTTAGGTTTTGCGAAGAAAGCTATCGACACGAGAAGAACAAGAAGATATGAATCTCTATTTGCGTTGCGACGCAAATTGGTAATTTACGTGTGGGAGACTTAAAACCAGCGTGTCAAATACAAATAAAACCATCAAAACCCGATCGATCTCGTAATTTTAGCGTGACGGCGACACGTTTAATGCAGACTACTTTCGTCGGAATCTGCGATTTGATTTGTGATTCGTGAGTGAAAACAAAACACTAAGTAGTGCCACATCGCGTTACGTGTGACGTGCAACGTAACGTAACATCATTTATTTTTTGCTGCTTTTTTGCATATTTATCTCGTAACAGAAATAAGATACTATTTTGCACAGACTTACATATGAGTAGCGTTGACGTACGAGTAATACCAAACCAGTTTGAACCCATTGTCAAATGAAAAGTTATAGATATTTTTCTAAGTTTATAATGAAAACGGTTATTTATTATTATTACCAATCAAAAAGAGTACCTGTTTGCGCCACTTCTGTACTTTTTACTAATTTGATTCTTCCCGCGTTCATCGGGTTCAGGTCATATACCTTACTTTTAATTTTTAAATTCATAATAATAATTGTTCGCGTGCGATTCAATCTGCTACTTCCTGTTCCCTTCCTTTTCCCATCCTTTTCCTACTCACATACTGGAAATCAAGAAGAAAGAGAAGAAACATCAGCGGATCGCACATCAAGTTGGCAAACCTGTCAAGAAATTTCTGCTATTGGCAATACTGAAGACGCTCTCCAGTGCTGTTGTGCCTGTTGTGTACAAAATCTGATAATGGCCGACTATGGCTAAATAATATAAAATAACTAAAAACCTAAACGCTGCAGCATAGGTACCTAAATATAATATAAAAGAAAAGTGCACTAAAAAACATGTAATAATAATTTGTGAATCAAGCTTATCGGAGTGCAGTGGCCAGTGATCTTTTGGATTAACATGATGCCGAGGAAGCTGCAAAGCATCTTATAAAAATGTATTTCTCCAGGTGAGTTCCTTCCTTTATTTTGTCTTGTTTGTTTCCATTCCAAATCCTATAACAAGACAATTTTCCTACACCTTCACACCGCAGATTTAATCGCTGATTGAGTATTTTTCTATCGAAAGAATTTTTTGTTATCTTATACAGTCCATTTCGCTATTTTCAAAAAAAACCGCATCATACACATAATTGGTCTCTTCTAACCGGATAGACAACCGCATTTTTTTGCATTGCATTTCATATTGCATTGGATTGCATTGCGTTTTTTCAAGTAACGCTATCATAGGTAACCGCCATATTGTTTACTCGTTTGTTCTTGTTAGGAGCGTCACCCGCGCGTCTCCTACGCTGCCGCTAGTTAGGTAGGTATAAAACGTAACCCGACGAAACATATTACCGCTTTGTTATATTTGATAGGTATAAAACTCATAGTACGTCTTATAACCTCATCAACCCGCTTTGTTTTGTTTGCGTCGCGTTGTTACCAGCTCAAGAGTTGCATTTTTTCGTATAACTACCGCTTACCGCTTGTTTGATAACGTGTTATCATAGTTTTCTATTAACTAACCGCTATTTGTTTACCCGCTGATCGTGGATACCGCTATACCGCACGTTCGCTAGGTGTTTGTCCCTTGTACTAATACTTACGATACGATTTGTTTGTTTTTATTTGTTGCGATGGCAAAGTTGGATGAAAAACATTCATTTCCTGCTTAATTATATACCTACGTATTGGTTGATAACCGCATTCTCTCATTTATTGCCAGGGTGGATACATATTTATATCTAACTGTCAAATACTGTGCATTCTAGCCACATTCAGCTTGTTACTAGTTACTTATCGTGAAATATACCTATATTCTCGTTACTGCATCGGTATTTACCTATTGTTTTGTTAAAAATAACAAGAAATTGTCCGCATTTGTAGGTTATATTTGTTAAATTTGTGTATGTATCTACATTGTTACTGCAAGTAGGTATAGGTTTATTACATACAACTGTGAGACTATAAATTGGTTCTATTCATCAGTTTTCATAATGGCAACCCATAAAATAGCTTCATTGGAAGCTAAAAACAATGCTATATTTGCCCGTCTGAATAATCTTTATGACACTTCTCAAAAGATACCGCTTGTTGTTACTGAACTTAGATCTAGTGAATTATTCATGTCACAGAGTGAAACGATACAGGTCATTCGCCAGGAGTTTATTGAAAACTTAGACAAAATAAATCAGCTCTATTATGAGGAAGACCGGAATATAAATTCAATTACCAGTCTCTCAATGCATTTGAAGACATTTATGCTAGCATACAAAGAGTTCGTTCTCGTATTCAGGCTAAAACGCCTCAGCAAAACTCTGATAATGGTGCGCGTCCACATGTCAAATTGCCACCAATTAACATTCCTTCATTCGATGGACGGATGGAAAATTGGCCAATATTTTATGAGTCATTTAAAGCAAATATTCATCTAAATCTTTCGCTCACAGATGCTCAGAGAGTACAATACTTAACTGGAAAATTGACTGGAGCCGCTCTGAAAATCATTGCCGGCATAATTCCATCGGGTGAAAATTACTCATCTATTTGGGAAAGTTTAGTTAAAAAATACCAAGACAACAGAGCTTTAGGGTGTCACTATTTATCAATTCTGTTTAATATCAAACCTCTACAAACAGTTCCTCATCTTTGAACAATTTTGTGGAATCATTTAACGCTGCTGTGTCAGCACTAGAAAATCTTAATATTGATGATCTGAAGGACTTCATTCTGCTGAACCTGGCCATGCGCAAGCTTGATCCTATCACAGCTCAAGCATTTGAATCACATGTAAGAGACAAAGACATGCCCTCTTATACAGAATTAATTGAATTTATAAAATCTCAAGTTAAGATTTTAGACAGAACCGCTTCAACTTCAAACCGCGTTTCCACTCCAGTGGAACCTCACCATAATAACAATGTCAAACGAGCCCCACGTCATACTTACCAAACTCAGACATTTTTGGCAAGCGAAGGTAAGGTTGAACCTTGCTTAATGTGCAACAAGAGTGATCATCAGCAGTTGTATAAGTGCCCTGAGTTTAAATCTCTCACCGCTAAAGGTCGTTTTGACTTTATTAAATCCAAGCGAGGATGCATCAATTGTTTATCAATGACACACACCTCTTCATTATGCAACTCTAACTTCTCATGCAAACAATGCAGACAATTTCATCACACTTTATTACATATGGATTTAAATAAAAACAATGGGCCTTCTGGATCCCGTACACAGTACACAAACACCTCTGCTGAAAATAACCACACAGCCGCTTCGCAGCAGTCGCAGGCAAAGTCTTCAGAAAATGCCTCGGGCAATTTGCGTTTATGTGCACATGCTTGTACACCAACTGATTTGACAAATAATAATGACACTATTTTGCTTTCGACTGCTCAAGTGAATGTCCAAAATAATTTTAAACAGAATGTTTCAGTCAGATGCTTAATTGACAATGCCTCACAAGATAATATAATATCTTCTGCATGTTGTGAGCAGCTAAAATTAAATATTATTCCGCTTCAAAATTCATGTATCAAAGGAATTGGATCCTCCTCCCAACAGGTACGGGGATACGTTCAATTATGCGTGAGTTCTAAAGATAAGAAATATTCTTATAATATTGTCGCTTTGGTTCTTGATAAACTAACTGACCGCATGCCATCTGAATATATTGACAGTTCGGTGGTGCAACATCTGATGGACTTACCGCTTGCTGACCCACTTTGGCATATTCCAGGTGAGGTCGAATTGATCCTCGGTGCAAAGTTGTTCCCGCATTTATTACTAGGGCGTAAAATCATGAAGCCTTCCGCGCCATCTGCGATTGAAACTGTGTTCGGTTTTATTTTGACAGGTGATGTACCTAACACCACTAATAAAAATAATTCCGCTTTTCCAAAATTGACCACCTCAACATTCTTCACATGCTCGAGTGAAGGGGGTTTAGCTGACCGCTATGACGAATTACTCATTGATAAAAATCTCACCAAATTTTGGGAGATGGAGGAAATGCCTTCCAAAGGGTTTCTTAGCCCAGAAGAGGCTCAGTGTGAAGAAATATATAGCTCAACGGTGACTCGCGATTCTGACGGTCGTTATTGCACTGCTTTGCCTTTCTGCCGTGATCCTTCTGAATTAGGTGACTCCCGCTCAGTTGCTGTACGCAGACTGTATTCCTTGGAGCGTAAGCTGCAGGATCCTGAGTTGAGAGCCAGCTTCAATGAAGTAATACAGGAGTACCTGGATAATGATTATATCTCTGAAGTTTCACCGGAAGAAACGGACTATTCTACAGGCTATTTCATTCCGATGCACGTAGTCGTTCGAAGTGACAGGAAACTACAAAAGTTCGTCCCGTACTTGACGCCAGCACTAAATGTCACAACAATATTTCGCTTAATGATATTCTTCACACTGGACCAAATCTACAAGCAGACATTTTTGTTCTCTTGCTTAATTTCCGTTTGTTTGAGATAGCGCTAGCCGCCGATATTAAACAAATGTATCTCAGAATTTTAATAAAGCCTGAGCACCGCAAATATCAAAAGATTTTATACCGCTTTGATACATCACAGCCTATACGCGAGTTTCAATTCAACCGAGTCACTTTCGGCTTAAAATGTAGTCCTTTCTTAGCTATGCGTACTGTGCGACAGCTAGCTAATGATGAACGTGATAGGTTCCCGCGAGCCGCTGATGTGGCTTCACATGAGTTATATATGGACGATTTGACTACTTCTGTACCTACGATACACGAAGGTAAAGCGCTCGCTAAAGAGCTTATTGAGTTATTCCAAGCTGGTGGGTTCCACTTGACTAAATGGGCAAGTAACTCGCCTGAGATATTGGAGTCCGTTCCGCAATCGAATCGCGCCGCTATTGAATTTTCAGATAACACAAACATGAAAGTTTTGGGCCTAAAATGGCTCCCCGCTCAAGATATATTTACCTTTTCAACTTCTCCTACTGAGGAAACCTTCACCAAGCGTACCATTCTTTCTACCATCGCCCGCTTATGGGATGTTCTGGGTTTTGCTGCCCTGTGATATTATTCGCTAAACTCTTAATTAAAGAGTTATGGCTACTTAAAGTTGGATGGGATGATCCCTTGCCTGAAAATATAATGTCTTCATTTAGAATTTTCAATGAGCAGTTGCTTCTTCTATCCTCATGTAAGATTCCGCGTCATTTAGGTGTACGCCAAGGTTGTAGCACCAATATAGTTGCATTCGCTGATGCTAGCTTAAAAGCGTTTGGATGCGTGGTATATCTACACGTCACTGACAGCGAAGAGAACGTCCAGGTTAATTTAATTTGCGCGAAATCCAAAGTCGCCCCTGTGAAGGTGGTGTCACTGGCGAGACTTGAGTTATGCGCTGCAGTTCTTATGTCGAAACTAGTTCGTTTAGTCAGTGAAACTTACAGCGCTCGCACTAAAATTGACAACGTTTTCGCATTTTCTGATTCAAAAATAGCACTTTCGTGGATTAATTCCTCACCGCATAGATGGGATATCTATGTTAGTAACCGCGTTGCACAGTGTCAGGAGAACCTAGATTCACGTCATTTCTACCATGTCAGTGGTATAGAAAATCCTAGTGATTGTCTTTCGCGTGGCCTCTTACCTGAACAATTGTTAACTCATCCATTATGGTGGCATGGTCCCTCTTGGCTTGCTTCTCCAGTGACACACTGGCCAATAACACCTTTCGTCCCTGAGCCATGTGAAACCTTGCCGGAGTACAAAAGTAAAACTCTTGTGTCTTCCGCATCCAGTAACGCAGCTTCAGGCCCGTTGTATGACATGACTAAAAAAACACTCTTCATGGAATAAGATTCTTCGCATTACTGCTTATGTCCTAAAATTTGCTAAAATTTTACCTCGCAGTGAACAACTGTCAGCTTCTCAACTTACAACAGCTGAGATATTTCTAATTCGGGAAGTACAAAATGTTAACTTTTCTAAGTTAAAACAAGATATAACAGCAAAAAAAGCCTATTTCCTCACCGCTTCGAAAGCTAGATTTATTTGTTGATGAACATAACATTATACGTATTGGTGGCAGGCTCTCCAATAGTAACTTACCATTTGAAGCACAACATCCTGTGTTGTTACCTAAACATGACCACATTACTCATCTTCTGATTGACTATTATCACCGCTTCCATTGCCACACTGGTGCCAATGTCTTGAATTCTTTGCTACGGCAAAGATACTGGATTTTGTCTGCTCGAAGCGTCATTCGTCAACGAGTACATGCTTGCAACGCTTGTTTCAAAAACTCGCCGTCTCACCTTAATACAAAAATGGCAGATCTACCGCCATATCGCGTTCAAGAAGCTAAAGCTTATGTTCATACAGGGGTAGACATGGCTGGCCCTCTAAATATAACTGTCAGAAGACAAAGAGGACAGAGAAGCCAAAAGGCATATATATGCTTATTCATATGTCTAGTTACTAAAGCAGTTCACATTGAACTCGCTGTTGATCTTTCGACCGAAGCTTTTCTTTCCGCTTTCACGCGGTTCATATCCCGACGAGGTCCTGTAGCTCACATGTACTCTGATAATGGAACAAACTTTGTAGGTGCTAAGGCAAAGTTAAACGAACTACTCACAGATCATCGCATCGAATGGCATATGATTCCACCTCGCTCTCCTCACTTTTGAGGTATATGGGAATCAAACATTAAAAGTGTTAAGTTACACTTATACCGCGTCATTGGGTCGCAGATACTGACGTACGAGGAACTTTTAACGGTTTTGATTCAGATAGAAGCAATTTTAAATTCTAGACCGCTCTGTATTCTTTCTGAAGACCCTTTTCCAGAACCTCTTACACCCGCTCATTTCATTATGGCTTCACCATTGACATTTTTACCTACTGCGCCTATTTCTGAGGAAACTAAAACTCTGCGCTATCGCAAAGAGTTACTCGACCAAATGGTACAAAGCTATTGGAAGAGATGGCGTTCAGAATACCTTCATTCACTGCAAGTGAGACAAAAATGGCTTACTGATGCGGACAATATTAAACTCGGAACTGTCGTGCTAGTACATCAAGATGACGTACCCCCTCTTCGCTGGCCTTTAGGTATTATACAAGAAGTTTATCCAGGCAAAGATGGTAGAGTGCGCGTTGCTTTGGTTAAGACTGCAACTACTTTATTGAAACGACCTATTGTCAAGCTATGTCCCTTGCCTTCGCAATAATTGATTTAGATATTGGCAGCGTAGGTAGGTAAGATAAATGCTTTTTGTTTTTTCTTAAACTTTTATAATCAGAGGATGATGTTTAGTTTTTATTTAAATAATTAAAGCCGCATTTCTGTTGATAATACTACGTATTATCAAGGCCGGGAGGATGTTTGCGCCACTTCTGTACTTTTTACTAATTTGATTCTTCCCGCGTTCATCGGGCTCAGGTCATATACCTTACTTTTAATTTTTAAATTCATAATAATAATTGTTCGCGTGCGATTCAATCTGCTACTTCCTGTTCCCTTCCTTTTCCCATCCTTTTCCTACTCACATACTGGAAATCAAGAAGAAAGAGAAGAAACATCAGCGGATCGCACATCAAGTTGGCAAACCTGTCAAGAAATTTCTGCTATTGGCAATACTGAAGACGCTCTCCAGTGCTGTTGTGCCTGTTGTGTACAAAATCTGATAATGGCCGACTATGGCTAAATAATATAAAATAACTAAAAACCTAAACGCTGCAGCATAGGTACCTAAATATAATATAAAAGAAAAGTGCACTAAAAAACATGTAATAATAATTTGTGAATCAAGCTTATCGGAGTGCAGTGGCCAGTGATCTTTTGGATTAACATGATGCCGAGGAAGCTGCAAAGCATCTTATAAAAATGTATATCTCCAGGTGAGTTCCTTCCTTTATTTTGTCTTGTTTGTTTCATTCCAAATCCTATAACAAGACAATTTTCCTACACCTTCACACCGCAGATTTAATCGCTGATTGAGTATTTTTCTATCGAAAGAATTTTTTGTTATCTTATACAGTCCATTTCGCTATTTTCAAAAAAAACCGCATCATACAGTACCTAAAATAATTATAGCAACCCCAAAAAATCATCGGTATCTATCTAGCGCATAATTTTGATATTTGACCGTTCTAAAATAAAACTGACGCTAGGGTTCCACCAGAAGAATATAAACTGATCTTCTTTTTCTTTTTGGATCAGTGTTTAAAGTCTACGTATGTTTTGAATTAGAAGATTTGTTTAGATAGCATAGCATGTAAGTAATCAGCGTACACAAATCATGATTACTAATTTGTGTCATATTTGATTAGTAATGATGACACAAATTAGTACCATCATGATTACCGGTAAGAGTAAATTAAATTATCCATTAACCTAAAAACCAATCTTTTTGTAACCACATGCGTTAGTGGACTGCAAATTGGAACCACATTTGAAATTAATTTCGCTATTCGGGTTTCTAGAAATGATTACTTGACCCACAGCTAGTCTATTAAATGTACGTTTTGTATTTGGATTTTCCATAAAAAAATACTTTATTGGACATTCCCCTTGGAATTTAAGATACCTAGGTATAGTAAGTAAGAACCATAAGACAACGCTAGTGGAACATCTTTAGAGTCAAACAATCCTACAACTGCTACTTAAAACGAATACGTTTATAATCCCTGGGTCCTTTTTTCATGTCTTTCATATTCATGAGTTAGTTGTCCGGTAGTTCTACATAAGAGCTATCATAGAAAGGCTTGATACCTACTATCAGCACCCACCCCTATTAAACCATTTAAGGGACAAAAAAAAACATACTGGTTTTCACACTGTTACCAACTGCTCGAAATAACACACCCTTAGCATTACTTGGACAAATATTATTACATGTCACCTACTTGACACTGAAACCTAGTTCAAACAAGTCGATCAAACGCGATCAAACAAACAGTATCATTTTCTAATGCACTATTGCCGATCTTTATGGGTCTATGTCTACTAAAATGGTCTGCAGAAAATATTATATTAAATTTTCTTACATTTCGTGATTAATATGCTCAGAAAATGCAATACGTAAATTGACGTCGTAAACAACAGAATTTCAGATTGTATGAGATATGACAATTTACATTTTGAGACTTTGATGTCATATTCAAACAATCTAAAACTATTGCTATTATATTACTGTTTTTTTATGCCGGATTGACACGATGAGAGTTAGCTAGCTCAGATCGGGTAACGTCAGGTCCGAGAGAAAACTCGGATCGGACAGAATGGCCTAACGAAAAATTTCGAATTACCTACCTGCCTAAAAACATCCAAAATTCAATTACACTTTCTCCCATTCTGATTTCCTCTGTTGCTATGATCCGTGACGACAGTAGGAACGCAGTTTCTACTCGGTGACCATAGCGTGACCAGTCTTGACCTGCTGCCCTTCTTCCCAACAAACATGATACCTACCTACCTTTTATTGTATCAACAAAACTATGAATTATATTTTTATTGGTCTACATTTCTGCGTAAAAGTTTAATGATAGTTTATTTTTACTCTAAATACTATCTGCCGATTATTTCTCAACTAAATGAAGTGTGCCTACTTATTTACCTATACTTATCTATAGATTATTGAAGCCGGTTCATAGTTAAAATTAAATACCTACCTTATATTTTTCTAAGTAGAGTCGTATTTAATCTGACCTAATTACTAGTTAGACAATAGTTTGATAGCAATCTAGAAAGTCAGAGATTAGCTAAAGCGATATTTTATAATTTATAAGGTGCTTATCTGCTATTTTTTTGTCTGCCTTTAGTAAATTTTGAGCTTAGTTATAATAAAAGTAATAGTTAACTTTCGCGTGGAAAAATTTAATCCTGTAAGCACATACACTATGTCTTTGCAATTGGTCATATTCAGTTATGTAAACAAAGTCTATGTCCCTAAAATCTGTTGTCTGTCTTATGTTTTAAAAATACATAATTATTATGAAGAAAAAAAAAATGTTTTATCCTAGATTAATAGACTAAAATAAAACGGCGATACACCGTATTTAGTGGTCAGCCAGAAAACGAAGTTCGAAATAGATGGAGCCTGGCAGTAGTGGAACTTATAACAAGTATAAATAAAAATAGGTAAGTATAACAGTTACGTGAAATAATTGCAATGATTCAATACGTACGTAGAAGGCTCTAGCGACCGTTACCTCGCTACAATGCCACCGCACACACAACTCACTACACAAGACTCGCAAGACTTTCGTAAAACAGCGCCGATTGATAAATATATCACGTCGGGCGTTTCGACATTATTCGCGAGACAGAGGCGTACTGAGGGAGTCTAGATACGCTTCAAATATAGATACATGAAAAAATACTCAAGAGTTTTATTATTATTATATTATTATATCTAGCCTACCAGATCCCACTGCTGGGCAAAGGCCTCCCCCGCGGTCTTCCACTTCTTTCGGTCCAAAGCAAGCTCGGTCCACTCCTTATTATAGGCATCAAGATCGTCACGCCAACGTTTCCGGGGTCTACCACGGCGCCGGGACCCGCCTTGTGGTACCCAATGGTTGGTGACGATTCTAGCCCATCGATCCGGGTGCATCCGACAGACATGACCGGCCCACTCCCATTTTAATTTGGCGGTTTTAGTGCCTACGTCAGTTATACCCGTCTTGGCTCTTAGGGTTGTATTACGGACTCTGTCTATACGTTTGACGCCGAGGACACTCCGCTCCATCGCTCTTTGGCAAACCTTGAGCTTGGACTTTTGACCCTCAGTTAGCGACCAACTTTGGGCACCGTAGGTTAGGACAGGCAGAATACACATGTTGATGAGTTTTCTTTTAGTGATATGGGCAGTTCACCCTTGAGAAATGCTTTTAGCGACCAGAAGCTTTTCCAGGCATTTTCGATGCGACGATCGATTTCCTTCTCTTGCCTGTTGTCGAAAGAGACAATCTGGCCTAGGTATATGTACTCATCAACATAATGTATTATCTGCCCGTCGACCTGTACCCTACGTTTCGTGCTGTTGGTCATCAGCTGAGTCTTCGTCCTGTTCATTCGAAGTCCAACCTCAAGGCTTGCTGCACTCAAACCTTGAAGCATGTGCTCGAGTTCCTCTGCCGTGTTAGCAAACAGAACAATATCGTCGGCAAAACGGAGATTGGTCAATCGTTTTTCGCCGACGATAATGCCCTTTGATTCCCAAAGCACCGACAAACTTTTAAACACTTCTTCCAAAGTCGATGTGAACAATTTAGGGGAAAGGGGGTCACCCTGCTTCACGCCCTTTTTTATGTCGAATGATGGACCTGGAGAGTGTAATTTGATTGAGGCTGTACTGTTTGCGTAAACCAGTTCCAAGACCCTGACATATGTCTCTTCTATCTCAAGAGTAAGTTCTGAAAAATATTGGTTATCTTATCCATGCAACTGGATCAAAATATCACAACATTTAAAAGCAAAGTTTCATGGTAAGAGTTGAGGCATTTGAAACCTCTATAATTGCACCGAAATATTTTTCTCTGAAGTCCAAACTAATCTTGCTTATTTTGCCACGTGTCTCCTACACTGTTAGGTACATTGATTTTAAAAAGTTATCATACTTAGGTACAATTCTTCTTTGACAGTATGCCTGCCTGCCACGCAAAGGTTCCGGGTTCAATTCCCGGTGGGGTCACTCACAAAGTTGATATTTATCACTTTGTGAATTTGTTCCTAGTCTGGTTAGGACATTGCAGGCTGAACCACCTGATTGTCCGCAAGAAAAATGGTTCCGTGCTTCGGATGGGCACGTTAAGCCGTCGGTCCCGGTTGCTGTCTATGATGGCGGTCGTTACACAACCAAGTCAGAGGCCTGCTACTTGTAGTAGGCGGTTGAAAAACTCTGACACCAGGGTTCATCGGGTCGTTGAACGATTCGGTGTCCCACACGAAAAGAAGAAGAAGGTACAATAAAAAAAGAACAATCATTTATGTAAACAATTGTATAATCTTTGTCATATTAACCTAACAATTACACGGTACCTAATGAATCATTATTTACTGAGCTAATTGCTAGCCAATAGATTATGTTTTAATATACATACAATGACCAAGTTGTTAATAAAGTTGTTTGTTACTATGATAATTAAACTCTTGAAATGAATTAACATTTGGTAAAACGCATAATTAAGTTTCCCGTTATTCTATAGATCGTCGTCGTCAGCCTGCCCTTATCCCAAATCGGTTGGGGTCGGCGCAACATGTTTTGTTAGAGCACAAAACATGTTCTATAAAGATATTCTTTCTTTTAAATTCACTTTGTACTTTTTGAATCAGTTATGAATATGAAATCGACTGAACGGAATGTAAGGCGCAAACTCCACCAAACAGACGAGGGCATAGGACGTAAGAATGACAGTTGACAGACAAGTGATCGTCAAATATTCTTCTTAGTTTTAGACGCTAGCTGTCATAGATGCGACGCTTTGGCGACGCTTGTGTGTGCCTTTGTCAATACTTTTTCGTACATTTTGTATGAAAACGTCGCGATGTCAAACGTCAAGCGTCATGCCCTACGTCCTATGTCCTTTCCTTGTCCTCTCTGTGGAGTTTGGGTCTAAAATTGTTTGTCATAATCATCATCATCATCATCATAAGTGGATTTTCAATTTTGATAATACGATATTAGAGAGCAAAATATTTGGCATAGTCCATTAATTTTACGACTGAACCAAACTCTGGCATACTAGATTCCGCCCTGTCCACCGGGGCTGTGTTGGAAGCAACTCAGGCGCCGCTGCCGGTGCATTGCCCATGCGAATGAAATCCTCAATCCGTGGCACATACAACCACGCCACAGAATATTTTATTGTACTCACAGTTTTTAGCAATGGCAAAGTGTTCATTCATACATGCCGATTCCCACCAGCTTCCCTTCAGAAATTTACAAATTCATATTCTCACATCAATTTCATTTTGTCCTTTTTCTGCTCCAGCATACCTTCGCTAAAATGTCATCCTTGCGCCATTGGTTTTTAGTAATATGTACAATATAAAAGAACTGACTAAATTGCGCACACAGTGTTACGTATTATCTTTGCTTTAAGTTTAAAATTTAAAAGCCACGAAGCGCGTTGATGTCTTTTGTATGGAAAGACCTACCCGATCGATTTTAAATTCATTATTTGTAATGCTAGACATAATTTGATACATAGTTAACATGGATACATAAACTGGTCCACCCTGAGTAGATAGGTTCAAGTTATCCTTATAATCATCAATCTATACTGGTTATCATACGGTTTATTATTAAAAACCAGAAAACATGGATTGTTCAGGTACCTGCGGCTGATACTTACATAGTTACCATTGACCTAGACCTCTATCAATGAAAATAGGAAGTAAAGCCCATGTTACACGAGGCTGGCTTCATAATTATCTGTAAAAGGCGAGGTTGTCCCATACCACACCATCCATTACATCTTTCAAGTTGAGCTAGGCAATTATATACAGAATACAGAAGACTTAAAACGAGAGCCAAAGTGTTAACTAATAGTAACGAATAAACAATGGGCGAAAGTTGCGAAAATCGAGACCTTTTATTGTTAAGACCATTATGCACCTATGTGCATAAGTTTTATTTAAAAATCATTTAAAATGTACATATTCAGGAATGCATTATTTATTTAATTCACACGCATGGGACGTAACGTAACATATTTTACACACATATCTATAGCAATTATGAGAAATTAGTACCTAAGCAGCATGTCAAAAGTAAGTAATTGTAACATTGTTTAAACGAATGTATGACAATAACATTTAAAAAATACAGTACCTAATCAGTCCACGATTGTCTGATGTAGGTAACTAATCTATCTACCTAGGTACTTTGCTTCCGTGTGAAATGAACGAATTCTAAAAGTGTTAACAATAGATAGAACAATTGATAAAACCTCAAATTACTTAAGGAAGTCGGTTATACTAGGGTTCCTTAATAACTGTAAGAAAAACCAGTATAACATAAACCTTAAGTTGTAAAACAGCATTGTATGTAGTACATAGCTGTAAAGACTGTTTTTGTTATCTCATTGTCTCCTAGGTTTATATTCTAGCGCAGGAAGGAAGTGAACGCAGACATAATAGGCAAGTCTTTCCCAACAGGTCTGTAGGTTCCGTTAATTTAATATAGTTTCCTGGCATCACTAACTACAGTTACAAAATTGTATATTAAAATACATCTGTAACAGTTTGGCATTTTAATAAGGTTTCATTTTAAGACATTTTAGGTAGGAATCACACGTGACGTTTAGCGCTGCTATTTTTGCGCTGCGTAACGTACGCGTTAGGAAAATTCGAATTTCCACCTTATTCCCATAAATATACGGTTCGCAGCGCGGTCAATCGATGCAGTGTTGTGCGATGCGTAGCGTTAGCGTATGCGCCTATTAAACCATTTGACATAAACCGTATTTGTATAAAAACAAAGAGGAAAATAGAATTTCGTAACGTATGCGATAGCGCTGCGCAAAAATAACGCACAAACGGACGTTACGCGTGGTTCTCGCGTTATAAGGCTTCATCATAAGACGTTTTAACGATGTTTCAAAAACATAATCTTATGTCAGGTAGCTGACAAATGTCTTGTATTATGTCTCTACTTTAAATAAATTTTAATCATTTTGTAAGTAAAATAACTAACAGCTACCTATAATTAACTGCACATTATCCAATCGACTTACTTAAGTAAAGATTTTTAATTTGGTAGATACATCTTTATATAAGTAAAAGGGTTTTTCACTTGTTTATCTTATAAAGTTACGGAAAATGCTGTTCTATAAAAGTACTTCAAGTTTGCCTTGAAAATAATGTTTTATTTTTCACTTTAATGAAGTAAAGTGGTCATAATTAGCAAATTAATTTATTCCCAGTGATAACAACAATTTAATTAAACAATACAATTACAAACCTCAAAGTTAATCCAACACCTGTCGTGCAGAAGTTTTAATTAAATTGAGTTTCTTTGGTGTTCTTCACTTTCTTTCTTTTGTATGTTTCACTGTCACAAAAAACTTTTCTTTATAGGCTTGTTCACTTGGTTTTAACTTGGAAATTCACGGTTTAAACTTGTGTGTTAATATGTTGTAGAGTTTTATCACGAAATGTGTATAAAAATAGCTGTTTGAGTAGCAAACGCGCGTGTTTTCCAGCGTCGCGAGTTGTACTGACTTGGTCGGCGCATGCGCAGGTGAAACTCGCTCGCAGAGAAGTGGATGCCGCGCACCAGAGAAATGGAGACGAGGCAATGTGAATGGACAAAATGAAGACGAAGAATAGTGGTCCAAGGAAAACTTCTGCTTGAGAACAGAGCCCTGAGAAGTAGTAGTTTAAATGTCTCAGAACTAAACTTTTTAAAAACATTTCTAATACTTCAGTAAGGTACTTCTACTTGCATAATTTAAAGACGCCTTGTCTGTGATTGTGGCTGATTTGGTATATCTAATGCTTCGGAGGGCACGTTAGGCTGTCTACGTCGTCCCAATCGCTGACAATTTTTACACAACTTCAGAGACCTACCAACTAGTTACCTACTAAAAAACCTTTCTTTTTCCTAAGTTTTTCCTAATCCTCAGATTAGCTGCAGCTTAAATAGAACCCGTTGCTGGTTACTGTAAGATTGAATTTTGCTAACTGTTATAGCAAGTATTAGTTTGCGCGCCGTTTTCCTTATCTCAGATCTGTACCTCCCCCGACGCTGCAGCCGTTACATCAAACCCGTTGCTGGTTGCTGGAAGTTGCTTTTTGCCAGTAGTTATGGTATTAGCGTTAGTGAATTCACTGCGCCTCGTCTTCCATATACTTTAGATCCTCGCCGTACCCTCCTCAGATCCTCGCTGTCCTCGCAACCCCTGCAGCCGTTACATCAAACCCGTTGCAAGTTGGATTGGTTGCTGGAAGATGCTTTTTGCCAACTGTTATGGTATTAAACGCTATTGGCTTCAAGTATTTGTTTGCGCCCCTTCTTCCTTATCCTCAGATCCTCGGCTTTTCCGCAGCCGCTGCAGCCGTTACATCAAACCCGTTGCTACAGTACAGTCATTCGAATGGGCCATATTTGACAGCTGTTAAAATCATGTCTAATGCTATGACAAAAGGTCTGTTTTTCCTTGTTGACATGTTTCCTAGTATGGGTTTGACAGCTGTCAAAAGTGGCCTATTCGAATGACCGTGCTTTAGTTGTGTTGGTTGCTGGAAGATGCTTTTTGCCAAGTGTTATGGTATTAAACGCTCAAGCGCGACCGGTAGGCGGGTACGCTTCCGCTTTAGCGACGTAACGCCTGTACACGTAAATGTTAAGGTGGGTGCACATTAGGCGTTAACTCTATAAGTAAAACGTAAGACATGAGACGTAGACGCGAGACGTGCGATATCGCGACGCTTAAAACCGTTTCCATATGAAATGTAGGTACTTTATGAAACTGAAGAGACGCCCTGAGACGACCTGAGACGCGCGTCGCATCGATGACGGCTGACGATCACTTGTCTGACAGATGTCATCTTACGTCTCGCGTCTTTGCTCGCGTCCTTCGAGCAACGCATCTTCCGTCCCGTTCCGGCTCGCGTCGCACCATCCCTGCCTGAACCATCGACCATCATTCATAGGCAACTATCGTGTGGGGTGGGACACGAAGTCGATAAACGACCCAATGAACCCTGGTGTCAGAGTTTTTCTGATTTTATCTTCATAAATTGTTTGACATTCCTCATGGACAAAAAGTTTTGTCTAGCTAGTCCCTGAGCGTACAAGCTAGGTGCAACTCTTTCCTATTTGAGTCTTTTGTGTAACTAAACAAAAATACTACCACTCTTACAGCCACAACATTCTGCTGGATGCTGGATATAGGTTTCCACTTTTTCGGGGGTATTACCGAACAATCTGTTTCCATATTGATTTCCACAGAATGACAGTTGGGACATTGCAATAGAAGAATAGAGAAACTAAACTCTTTATAAAAACATCGTAGCCATCGTAGGCCACTAAGAACTACAAGGAGGTTTCTAATGACAGTCCTTATCAACTGGCGTCTTGCTACCTGAGTGATGCCTGTTTTCCAGCTTAAACGTAACTATTCCCGTTTTTTTCCGACTAATGCATGTAGGTAGAGCAGGGCCTCGAATCTGCGATGCACTTTGTAATGTCAGTAATGTCAATATGGAGGTTTCTAGCTATCGACGAAAAAACGCGCTTACGGAGGAATACATTGACTATTTAGTACTGAGCTAAAAATAAGATGCTTCGTAACTTTCAATGTATACTAAAATCGTTTTTGCATATGTGTGGGTGTTCGAAATCATAAGTCAAAAAATGGATATCATTCATTCAAATGTGAATGAAATATCCGAGTAAGGATATAATTTTTGACACATTTTTACTGTCAAATAAAATAGCTTTCCATTTGCATTTTATGTCAGAAAGCAAGATAGCGAAGTGTTGGGAACTGGGAACTTTCGGAAAGCAATATAGCGAAGTGTTGGGCAAAATTCATCACAAAACAAAAACTATTGCATCGTAAATATCTTTTACCTCTAAATATAAAGATATTTTGTTCGCAAAAATTAACGCTGGGTACACCAAGTTTTTATAAAGGTTCACTACAAATAACGCTAAAATACAATCAATTCAGCTATGTACAATCCGTCAAAATATATAACACACGAATCACAGGTAAAACGTATTTCTTAGAATATTACAATAATTACGAAGTAAAACGAGTAAAATTGTAAAATCATCACCACACTTTCTGATTCATCAAAATGTCGCCGTCGTGTTCATTTAACAGCTGATACCTAGTGATTTCGTTCGTTCTCAAACATAAACAATCAGTGTTTTTGGTATTATTTTACGCGGGCGAAGCCGCGGGTAACAGCTAGTAAAGCTGTTACCCGCGGCTTCGCCCGCGTACTTATAGGGATCAATTAGTTGCGTATTCTAAATGACACCATAGATACTCATACTCATACTCACCACAATACTCATACTCAAGAAACTTTATTATTATAGTATAGTGTTATATATTCATCTATGTATGTACTATGAATGTATTCTCATGCTAAACAAAAATCTGTTTTCCGATGGGAAAAATATGTTTTTGCGGGATAAAAAGTAGCCTATGTCACTCTCCAGCCTCTCACCTAACTGAACACCTCAAAAAACTTTATGATGTCGCTCTGTTACGTGAAAGAAGGATAAACAAACAAACAAACAAACACACTTTCGCATTTATAATATTAGTATGGAAGTATGGATTTTCTAAGTTAAGTGATTTTTAACACGAAACTATAAATATACATATATGTCGCAGGAGCATCGCGAAATCCCTAGGCCCTTTGCGAAGTGCCGGATAAGTGCGAAATGCATCGATTTATTCGCACATTTCCCATAAATGCTAGAAAAACTGCGAATTCGTTAACTGCATAGACGTAAATCTAGGAATAAAGCGTATAAGGCGACACGCTCGTAGCCGCCGACGCACCTGCTACGACTTTTCGGTGGTTTAAGTCACTACGCCGCTGTAGCTCGCGCACAGCAGCACTCGCGACGCTTCGTAAGCTCTCGTTCGTCGCAGTAGTGGAAGGCTTCGTCGCAGCCGAGCCCCTCTCTAGTCTCCAGCAAAGGTTGCATATTATGCAGGTCAGGTGGTTCAGCCTGCAATGGCCTACAAAGTACTACACAACCAATTCAGAGTCCTACCACAGCACCATGTTAGAAGCACTAATTGACCACGAGGGTACCGTATGAGAACGGTGCCCTCTTTGGAAATGACGTCAACCCTCTTTGGGAATGCCTGACGTCAACCTTCTTTGGGAGTGTTGACGTCAACCCTCTTTGGAATTGACGTCACCGTTTATGGGAATGTGCTTGAGCTACAGCGAAGTAGAGGGACTTAAACCACCGAAAAGTCGTAGCAGGTGCGTCGGCGGCTACGAGCGTGTCGCATTACAGTTTTCCTGGATTTATGTCTATGCAGTTAACAAATTCGCAGTTTTCCTAGCATTTATGGGAAATGTGCGAATAAATCGATGCATTTCGGACTTATCCGATTTCGCGACTGACCAAATTTCACGATGGTCCTGCGAAATATACACTAAACAATATCGCTTTTTCTTTACTTACTTTTTCACTTGCGAAAATTAGTTATAATGGGTTGAAATTGGGTGATTTGGGCTTTAATCCGGTTTTAGCCCAAGTAGATGAAACGGGTTTTAACCCACTACCCATCTCTAGAAATCAGAAAGCAGAAAATATTTATTATTTCCCAACACTATTAAAAATACCAAAGAGTTTGTAGTCTATGTTTTATAAAATAACCAAACTAACCAGATAAGAGCAAGACAAATGTTTGCTACTTTATCCAAGCAAGACTGAGATAGAATGCAAACAGTCTGTCATGAATTTGCTTTGATCCGCATGTAAATGACCTTTTTGATGTGTCGTGATATTTGGCAGAATTGACCTTGTTGACATAAGTCAGTTGGTTTTGGTATTCACCTCAAAGAGTAAATTAATATTTACAAGGGTAAAGAGAGCCCCATCGCAAGCTTTCCTGCCGACCTGTTTTGAAGCGCCATCTCCTTATTGAAACTGTAAACTAACCTATGAGCATTATTTAATGTTCATGCCATATTTTCCCCGCAAGACCTTTCTTTCGGCCGCACTCGGGCCTTAATTTGACCTTTCGGGCCGTGGTGGAGTGTTCCCACGCTTATCACGACCCCCTACCCCATGATGAGTCTTTTCCCGATAGGCTTATGCCTAGTTGGCGTCTCCCCGACGATCGTCGAGAAGACTACTCGATCACCCCGCTGGACCAGTTGCACACATAGACAGTACCGTTGAGGGTACAACTGGGACAAAATTATCCCAGTTGTACCATGACAAACTGTACAACACTTTACAGTCGTCTTTACTAGTATTTAGTATTAAGGAATCTCTGAAAAAATATTTTAAAATACTTTAACCCATGTTCACATCAATAATGTTGAACAATTCAATAAAAGGAATGAATGTAAAACGAAAAATATAAAAATTCATGAAATTATTCAAATTTTGGAATGTCATCATTACAAAATATGTGACAAGTATCAAACTAAAAGTTTTAAATTTACAAGACTATCCACGCTAGACTATTTCTTACAGGAATTTGTAGGTCTTGATTTCAGAAGACAGGTGTCAAATTGAAACCTCATTTATCTCATTGATTCATATGATAGACTACCAGTTTCTTAGACGAAGTTGTAGGTCTTGACAAGACCTACATTTCAAGTAACAGCTGTCAAACTGAAAACTCATTTGTCTTCGAATTTATCCTTCCCAGACAATACTTTTTTAGGCGAAAGCTCCATAGAGTTAACGCAGGACGTCAGCCGTAGACGTTAGATGTACGACATCGCGACGCTTGAAACCGTTTTCTATAAAATGTATGAAACAAAATTGACAAAGCCACACACGTTAGATGCGGGTCGCAAGGCGTCACATCGACGACGGCCGGCGTCTAAACTCGCGCGTTACGACACGACACGTCAAAGAATACATAAAAACACTTCTGTGGTATAAGTATTAGGTATGTAGCTGCACTTATATTTTCCGACTCAAAAACCGTGCTATTTAATAATTATAATAGTAAATTGTTTATTTAACGAGCTAAAGACCCAAAATACATAAAAATAAAAGTTATGATAATTATTATAAAACTAGGGTTCTGTAAGTAGTAAAAGATACCTATTTACTCAGTCTTTTACTTAATACCCACATTTTATTTGGGTTCTGGTGCTCGTTCAACCAGTGTATAAAAACGGGAATGGAAATGTCCTGACACACTGCTTGAAGGATGGCGTTGTTCGAAACACGTAACCCCTCCCAAAAGGAAGAGATACGAGTTCAGATGACTGCAAAAAAGACGGGCGCTCCCGCTTCCGCCAACATACCCCACGCGCTGCAGTATCGCATAAGGAAGGATGCGGAACGCGTCATTGTACTGCACCTTTAGGGCGTTTGTGCACTACTAGGAATTTTACCGTCCGGCAATCCAATTTTTTACGGTCCGGAATGGCACGCCAATAATCTTAATACTAGCTTGTGCACTATACGTAATTTTAGTGTCCGGCATTTGCTAATGCAAGCAATTCATTGGGATTTCCGTGAAACACTGGACCGTAAAAAATCGGAATGCAAGACGGTAAACTTCCTGGTAGTGCACAAACGCCCATTATGGTGCTCATCGAACTGCGTTTAAAATTGACCTACAGCTGACAGGTGTAAAAACACTGACATATGCCTTAAAATTAAGTATTTTATATCTCTGCTGCACTTGGAGGTCCTACGCGCGAGCTTACTAAAACGGCCTTTCCAGTTCAATGTCACAGTCATCCTTCAAGTCGTGCGTCAGAAAGTGTCCTAGGAATTTGAACTGCTGCACAACCCGAACTGACTCACTAGGCCAAACGCGCGACTAAGATCGAGGAAACATGCATACACACTTGTTTCCCTACTAACGTAGTAGTTAACTGTGTGTTTTAGGCTGATTATTTTATTGCAGAGTCTGTTGAGAGACCGGGGGGATACCAAAGCACCGCCGGGGAGATCTGTTAGGAGGTGGTATGACTCTTTGCAGGTGAGGGTTGGGAGTTTTGGAGGGGCCACTTTAGTGATGGGCAAGTAACCCGTCTCAGGAACTGTTAAATTTTTTTTAAATGTTACTTTTTAATATGAGTGAGAGAATTTACTGTTGGATATAATGGAACGTTGTAACCATAAGCGATTTAATAATCTAATTCGGCTATTGCATATAAATCGTTTAAAATCTTACTAATTTGTTCTCTTTTTCCGCCCATAATAGTGTCATAGGCTAGTTTACAGTTTCAATTTGAAGATGGCGCTTTAAAACAGGTTGGCAGGAAAGCTCGCGAGACGGCCCTCTTTACCCACATAATAATTATTATACTCTTCGGTCTAGCATGCATATCGAGATGCATATCAAAGAGTAGGTATATAATTGTAGTAATAATAAAACATCCCGAATTGGAAATTATGGGTTTACTAAACTAGAAATTACACATGACTGACTGACAATGACAAGATACTTCAATCATCACATTCTCCCGGGCTGATCAACTTCTCTGGTAGTCCTGCAGCCATTGGGGTGGGCGGCGCTCTCTAGAGGAGCGACGCAAGAGGCTCTCAGGTTCGCTGGACTGGCTGTGAGCCGGCGGCGGCGGCATGGCTGCGGGTGTTGGTACAGATTGCTGTTCAACCGGTTCATGTTCCAGCGTCTGCCTTGGCTCCAAAGCTTCTAGCTCAGATTCCCTCCTCGCTCCGTCAGTGGCGAAAGGTTCGGCTGTTGGCGCTAATTGCCGATTTGATACAACAGCTTCTCTGCCACTTTGAAGTCTTACGTGGGAATGCAGAGGATTGACTTCGAGCAGATCTACTTCTTCCACTAGATCATCATATTTACTTAGTCTTACGTTATTTTTCAAAAGTACCTTCTTGCCTTCGGCCAACCAAGTAGGTATGGATTGGCCGTTAGAAGATCGTCGTGGATGTGAAAACATTCTCTCATGGGGTGTACAGCCGGTAGAAGTGCAGAGCAGTGACCTTATGGAGTGCAGGGCTTCCGTGATGACACTCTCCCAAGCGCTAACCGGTAAATTCTGAGTTTTGAGCGCGAGTTGGATGGTTTTCCAAATGATACCATTGTACCGTTCGGTCTGTCCGTTGCCCTGAGGATTGTACGGTGTTGTATAGCTGGTAGCTATTCCAAGATTATGGAGAAAATGTTTTAATTCTCCGGACATAAAGCTTGTGCCTCTATCAGAGTGAATATATGTAGGCATGCCGAAAATGGCGAACAGAGAAGTCAATTTTTCTTTCACAGTTGTAGCAGTTAGGTCCGGACAAGGGATCGCAAACGGGAACCTGGAATATTCATCGATCACTGTGAGTATATATTTATTCCGAGACGAGCTAGGTAATGGTCCCTTGAAGTCCAAGGATAGTCTCTCAAGAGGGGCAGTCGCCTTGATAAGGACGCCCTTAGTTCGCATAAATCTTGGCTTAACTTCAGCGCAAATAGGACATGCAGCGGTAATACGCTTTACGTCATCTACCGAGTATGGTAGGTTTTTAGATCGTACCCAGTGAATCATGCGAGTGACACCAGGATGGCAAAGATTATTATGCAGTTGATTTAAATCGCTCTGTGTAGATGCTACAATATTATTTATACGCGAGAGCGCGTCTGCTACAACATTCTCCTTCCCTGGGCGATAAACGATATCGAAGCTGTAATTCGACAACTCAAGCCTCCATCTCTGTATTTTATCATTCTTTATCTTCGAGTGAGTTTGTTTCTGATCAAACATGAAGGAGACTGATCTCTGATCTGTTATCAGTTTGAAATAGCGTCCGATAAGAAATTGTCTCCATTTCTTAAGGCTCTCAACCACAGCAGCTGCCTCTTTCTCTATGGCAGATTGCGTTCTCTCACTGTTGGACAGAGTTCTCGAAAAGAATGCCACAGGTCTCCCTTCCTGTGACAAGGTTGCTGCTATAGCGCAGTCAGATGCATCCGTTTCGACGGTTAATATAGCTTTATCGTCTATCGTATTGACAGCAGCGTTTGCGATTTCTTTTTTTATACTGTTAAATGCATTTACAGCTTCATCTTGTAGAGGGTACGTTTCATTCGTTGTAAGAAGGTGAATTTTCTTTGAAAAGTTTGATATCCACCGAGCATAGTGTGCGAACATACCCAATGCTCGCCGCAAGCTTGCTGAATCGGATGGAACTGGTAGTTCCAATAGGGGGCGTAAGCGATCGGGATCGGGTTTGATTACCCCGTTACTGATGTTGTATCCAAGCAAGTTAATTTCAGTCTTTGAAAACTCGCTTTTGCCCATGTTGAGCGTTAGATTGTATTTCGTAGCTGCCTCTTTGAATTTTCGCAGTTTTTCATCATGGTCATCTTGATTAATACCACAGACTGTAATATCGTCCAAGTATGCATAGACGGCATCTAATTTCTCATTTTTTATTATATTGTTAATGGCCCGTTGGAAAGCCGCTACTCCGTTTGTCACGCCAAACGGGATCCGTCGGAATTGATAAAGGTTTCCGCATGCTTCAAACGCAGTAAAATGTTTTTCTTCCTCTATAATTGGAATCTGGTGGTAGGCGCTTTTCAAATCTATCTTACTAAATACTTTATACTTAGCCACATTAGCGATTATATCCTCTATCAATGGGAGCGGATATGCATCAAGCTGAGTGAATCTGTTTATGGTCTGTGAGTAGTCGATTACCATTCGTTTCTTATGATGCTCGCTTGAGGTGACTAATGTTTGTGCTCTCCAGGGTGATTGGCTTGGTTCTATAATACCATCCGAAAGTAGCTTTCGTATTTCATCCTCTATGAATTTCGCGTCTGCTTCGGAATGTCTTCTGGATTTAATTGCGATAGGTTTCTCAATCGGCAGTAAATTGCTGAATAAGCTAACTGGTTTGATATTAGCTTGTAATAGGGTACACACTTTCGGAGGCACTTGCAAAGGAACTTTCAATGGCGGCATCCTTCCACCGAGCTCAACCTCTACAGATTTGTGCTCCGCCATAATATCAAGCCCAATTATTACGTCGGCGCAAATGTATTCCATTATCATCAAGTCGGTGCTTTTTGTGTATCCCAGCATGTCAATTGTTACAGGGCATAACCCATCAGCTTCAGCAGTAAAGTTTGATTTCGCCATTGTAACTCTTTGTTTACCTGGTAACATGAGCAGATCGTTTCGTTCTACAAGTTTTTTGTCGATAAGACTGCCCGTACTCCCTGTATCTATTAGGGCTCTTGCGTTAATCTTCTTGTTAATGAGAACTTGAATAATGGTTTTGTCTAAACCGTTACCCGTAGCAGATGCCATGCACGACAGCATGGAAGTGCGGTGGTACGAGCAGTAACCTTCGTCACCTTGCATGAGAGCGTTACTGGTATTATGATGAGGTTTGCTCTTGCATACTTTCGCGAAGTGACCTCGTTTCCCACAAGATAGGCACGTATTGCTAGCAGCAGGGCAGTTTCTGCGAGGATGACGTTTGTTACCACAAAAATAACAAGTTTCTTGTGAATTTGTGGTGCTACGGTTTAGTGCCGCCGTCGTCGTTTCGTTATCTAGTGGAGCGCCTGTAGAGTCGGAGGAGGCAGCAGCGACTGAATTAGTGATAGGGACGGTCTCTCGTTGATAGGTTTCATTGTGCATGTACGCTAGCTCTTGTGACCGGGCTTTCTCGTAAGCTTTATCTAGGCTAAGACTGCGTTCTTCAAGAAGTCTTTGGCGAATGGCAGATGATGAGAGTCCGCTGATAAAAGCATCTCGTATATATTCGCTTTCGTTGTCTTCTGCAGTTACGCTTTTAAAAGCACAGTCTTTAGACAAAAGCTTTAATGCTTGTAAATATTGGTGTACAGATTCACCTGGCTGCTGGCATCTTTTCATCAAACGGTGTCGTGAATAAATTTCGTTCGCTGGTTTTTCGAACAGTTCGCCCAATGTTTTTATTGCAGTAGCGTAGCTATTATTTCCTTTAATATGTGTGAAAAGTGCTGGAGATAGATGATTTACAAGCAGCTGGAATTTCGCCTCTTCAGTAACTGGTTCTTCTTTTGTCGAAATGGCTGCCAAGAAATTTTCGAATGTTTTTTTCCAGTGAGTCCACTGAGGGGACAGATCGTTCTCTGAGGAGGGATCGGCCTCGAACCGTTCTGGACGTAAGTATTTGTCCATTTTAGGATAAAACTAGTTTAGTAAATTGTAGTAATGTAGTTGTGTAATTGAAAAGGAAAAGGTATTATCATTAGAGATCGTATGTGAGATCGTAGCACTAACAAAAATTCGTAGAGGTGGCGTACTTTATCGACACCTTAGGTATCGACAGATTATATTCAAGTACCTAGTTGCTGTGAAACCGAAGGGTTTATAAAAAAAATACGTCAGTTTAATTGCAACAGATTTATAATTATAACCAAGAAACATAACATTTAACTTAATAAGTGCCAAAGTAATTTTATTGGCAAGTTAAATACAATGTTTTTCCCTATTTCGACTTATGTTCCCTAGGAATAGTGATTTAAAATTTTAGAAATTTTGTTTAGGATTTCTTTACACCATGTCAAGGCCATATTTGTGTAAATGCTCCTAGCATGAAAACATCGATAACTTGTGTTTCGAAAAAAGTCCGCAACTCATCTCTATGACATGACAACGTCACTTGTGCTCCAAAGATAACGATGTCTATTTATCATTGTTGTTTATATTAGATTGGACTTCTTTTGTTTCACCCGTCAATGGCAGACGTATTTTTCAATTTTAAATTTTTTATTTCAAGTTTATTTGTATTTTCACTGCTTATTTTTGATAGTAATTTAATCAGTCAAGTGCCCAATGTAAACATGGAACGAAGAACTTGAAATTGAAGAACTTACTCTACATTTCCGGATGATATCAAGAGGACGTCCCTGGTGCCTGCAGAAGACACTATCATCATTCTGCTGGAGCCACCAACCGTCCGGCGCAGCAGCGCTGGAATCTTATTATACTGACACTGGCAGAATTACCTTAATTGTGTAGAAGTCCATATTAATAAATAAATAATAATAATTTATATTAGATTCATATTTGCTGAAATAAATTACTTTTTAATTTATAATCGTTGCTTCGCTAATAAACGCGCGAGATATAAAATATGACCGACTGCAAACGCACCATAGCGAAAACTGAAAAATCTACGCAAACAAAGGCCCTGCAAGAGAAGCAGGCAACGCACCCGAAAAGGCTGATACTGTTAAAATTACTCGAAGGCGACGACATTCGCGACTTCACCGGTAGAGGCTAATCTCCCGCTGCGCGCCTTCACGCCGAGGACATCGCTTTATGCCTCCCGCCTGCACGACACTACTACTTAGCAAGATGTGTTGGATTACATCTTCACGAGGCAACAGGCAGGTGTCTTCAAGGCTACGCCGAGACTCGGAGTATACGTGGTGCCGCTGGAGTCGTGCCATTGGTCGGGTTTCAACTTGTTCGTGGTGCGAGTCCCGACAGACTACACTGAGCGTCTTACTTCGCCGGTGTTTTGGCCGCAGGGAGTCGTGTTCCGTCGCTTCCGAGGGAAGCTACCACTCACATCTCCACCACCGTTAGGATATATTTTAGTTTTTATTGTGATTTTATTTAGAATACCTAGTTATGCCTGCTGCCTATTTATCCTATAATAAGTACCTACAAGAATACCAAGATGACTTCTAGACCGCAAAGGTTAATAGTTATGAAAAAGTGGTGACGAAGTTTAATTTGTTTATACAAATAAATTGTCAGCAATAGTTGAAAAGTTTTTACTTGTTTAGTCCTCTATGTTAGAATTCAGAACCGAAGTAGAACCGATAGCGAAAGGTTCAGGTTGTTTCACCATCATTGCAGCCATCATCATCAGGTATGGAAGTGTAGATACATAATGATAACCTTGTAGAATAATAATACCTACAGTAAAGAATGAAAATATCCTAAATTAATGAATTTCTAAAAGTTGCTAAAGGTGTTAAAGATACTTTCATCCCAAATTAAGGTAAGACAACCTGGATCTTTCGCCATCAGTACTTCGGTGCTCAACGCTCATCTATTGTACCTATATGTCTAAGATCAAGGTTGTTTTACCTTCATCGCTTTCACCTTAGTGGTGGTGGTGCTCGAAAATGATCTAGAAATCTTGACACGCGATAGCGTGCCCAGCCAAGTTCAAGCAAAGCAAAGCACTGTCGGGTCGCATCGCATTTTTCACCCCTTCATAATTCAGAATATTTTTAAGCTAGATACAACAAATTTAGTTCATCCGTTGCGACCTACCATAATTATAAACAAGTACCTACTTTTCATTAACACAGATCAAACGATTATGAAAAAACATAATACAGGGTGTTAGGGACGGTGTACCGAAAACTTTGCAGGCATGATCAGACCATCAAACTGAACAACTTTTACTATGGAGCCAATGGTGGGAAACGAAAAAAAAAATCCGATGTCCCATACAAAATTCACGATCAGCTGACTGACTTTGTATGGAAGGTCAAAATTTTTTTTTCGTTTCCCACTATTGGCTCCATAGCAAAAGTTGTTCAGTTTCATGGTCTGAGCACACCTGCAAAGTTTTCGTTACACCGTTCCTAACACCCCGTATATCTAATAATTGGTAGCAAAATTCAAGGTTTAAGAAAGAGAGTGTTGATATGTGAGTGGGTGCCAAGTTCTATCGACAGTTCCGAAATTATATATTTATTCAGGGAGTAACGGAAAGGGTATAACAAGCCGAAAGGAGGTCAAGGTACTCATGAAACTGAACAACTTTCCCTATGGAACATGGGTCGAAATATGAAAAAAAAAATTGGGCCTCCCATACAAAATTGCCGATCAGCTGATCGATATATTATGGGAGGTCAAAATATTTTTCTCATATTTCGACCCATGTTCCATAGGGAAAGTTGTTCAGTTTCATGAGTACCTTGACCTCCTTTCGGCTTGTTATACCCTTTCCGTTACTCCCGGTAGATTCGTTTAACATGATAGAGTCTAACGAAAGTCTAGGTTTGGCTTGGCTAATTTTCACTAGGTCTTCAAATATTGAGAGAAGATATTGTACAATAACTTGCAAACTGCGAATAAAATAAAGATGATAAATTGTTTACTTACAAAGCATGACGTGAAAACTTGCCATGTTTAACTTTGAGATGATCTAGATTTATAGTTATCTGTTCCATTTGACTATACCATGTTATACGACTTTATAAATAATTAAATTTCAGGACTTTGCACCTACTTACATAATCGAAACTTTTTATACTTAAATCTTGAACTTGGCTCCCGATTTTCACATTTATGTTTTTGGTGGTTAAAATTAAACAAATATCTTTCTGTATAAATATTCTATTTTATTTGTATTTATCTCGTGATAGGTAGATTAAGTAAAATTTGGTTACCTTGTACTGTTAGTATGTGTGTGTGTATGTATGAACATTAATCAAATTTTGACCTGATCTTCTCATTTTTAAGTCGTTTCTTTATTACTAAAGGTCGTGTTTGCATAGACTCTTTTATCCTGATTTTTTAGAATTCCTGCATGTTTCTCTGGGTCTTTCTTCAGCACCAGAGAAATCACTGTCTTGGCCTAAAATTTGCACATCTTGCTATTATAGAGGAACAGTATTTTTTATATGGTTAGTACGGCTTATACTGCGATTGGAGAAGCAATAAAAAATTATAGGGATATTACGCTTTTTTTATAAAAAATATATATGCCCCCCAAATTGACGCTCTCTGGCGTGTCCGACAGCTGACTTGCTACATTCATGGGTTTATATTTCGATAACTATTTATGATACGAATTTGTGACGATGTTCACAGACCTTTTATATGTTCTAGTTTAGCTACAATTAATATTTAATCATACTTATAACAGTTTAGCGAGTTACAGAATAAAATGTCTCTGTCCGCGTAAAATCCTGGGATTCTCTGGCGCGTAAAAACATCGCACACATCACTAGTCTTTGTAGGTACGCTGTCGGCATCCCGGCCGCTCAAAAGAGTCAGTAACGCCGCAGCAGCGGAGGTGTGTGCACTCGTGACTAGCTGTTACATTTTGGATTCATCGAGGTAATCAAGTGTTTTTCTGGCTTTGGTACACCTATACATTTGAGTTCTCTGGTAAAGTTAATAATTAATTGATCAGTCATAATGTTGTGATTTTGTTAAAGAAACGTAGCTTTTTGGGTGGAGACCTGGTTGTGTAATTACGATTATATTCGCTTTTACGGTTTAAGAGTTATTCTAAATAATCACTACTTTTTGCTTTCTCTGGCATTGATTTCTCTGGCGAAAATGCCAGAGAAATCAAAAAAATTGCCCGTAAAATCAATCAGGTCTGTGACGAGCCTGCGAGCAGAAAACAGCCACGCTATCCTGCCCAGTGGCTAGGTCAATTCAATTCAATTCAATTTATTCAACAAAATTACCACATGTGGTGTAGTTGTACAATTGTGATCTGTGTCGAGCCTGCGAGCATACAACAGCCACGCTAGCTTGCTAGGTGGCTAGGTCTGTAGCCGCTTCTAATCGCAGCGCTGCAAGCAGACAACAGCCACGCTAGCCTGTTCGGTGGCTAGGTCTGTGGCGAGCCTGCGAGCAGAAAACAGCCACGCTAGCTTGCCCGGTGGTTAGGTGTGTGGCCCGCTTTTGCTCGCAGCGCTGAGAGCAGATAACAGCCACGCTAGCCTGCCCAGCGGCTAGGTCTGTGGCCACTTCTGCTCACAGCACTGCTAGAAGACAACAGCAACGCTAGCCTGCCCGGTAGTTAGGTCTGTGGCGAGCCTGCAAACAGACAACAGCCATGCTAGCTTGCCCGTTGGCTAAGTCTGTGGCCGCTTCTGCTCATGGCGCGGCGAGCAGACAACAGCCACGCTATCCTGCCCAGTGGCTAGGTCTGTGTTGAGCCTACGAGCAGACAACAGCCACGCTAGCCTGCTCGGTGGCTAGGTCTATTGCCGCTTCTGCAGCCACGCTAGCCTGCTCTGCTAGGTGGCTAGGTGTGTGGCCGTTTTTACTCGCAGCGCTGCGACCAGACAACAACCATGCTAGCCTGCCCGGTGGCTAGGTCTGTGGCCGCTTCTGCTCACAGCGCTGCGAGCAGACAACAGCCACGCTAGCCTGCTAGGTGGCTAGATCTGTAGCCGCTTCTACTCGCAGCGCTTCAAGCAGGCAACAGTCACGCTAGCTTGCCCAGTGGCTAGGTCTGTGGCGAACCTGCGAGCAGACAACAGCCACGATAAATAATGACTGACATTGGTAAATGATACAAATAACGAAATTAAAGTTACGAGTTTGATTTCTCTGTCCTATTTGATTGATTTCTCTGGCGAGATTTTTTTAAACTTGTTTTTCTCTGGAACTATAAGTGAGAAACGAGGGCCAAAGATATCATTTTTTATCTTTTGAGATATATTTTCAATATCCATTGGTATTATTTCAATTAACTCAAAATTCAAATTCGCCAGAGAAATCACGTGAATTTGCATGGTCCGGAGAAATACTCCTCTATCTTTGGCATGTTTTAAAGCTGTGTTGATAGGCAAGCCCATAAGATATTTTAGTTGATCTGACCAGCATTTTGGAGACCAACGGCGTGATCGTTTGCCTTTTACCTTACAAGTGATCATCAGCTTCTCTAAGCTTTCAGTTTTACAACGAGCAACATGTTCAAAGTAAGATAGTATTCTTTTATATCTCAGACTGGGATCTGCATGGATCTTCTCAAATTAGTAGGGTCAGGTAGGCAACAGTGACTCGGATTTCTTCAAACAGTAAAATTTTATAGAAAACTTTGAGGTATCAAACTCTAATTCATACCTAGGATGTATTGATTATTACTCTTTCGTTTCGCATTATCATTTTTTACAATAACACGACAATTAGGTCACCAGACATTTCTTTCTAGAAAAAAAAATTTGGGTCACTGTGTACCTGTACCTGTCTCCACTGACTCAACCCCTGTAGTACACAGTGACTCTAACAGTTTATATGGACTCGGCAACCCTATCATGCTAGTATAATATTTACTGAAACTATGCATTATAATCAATTATATTTGTCAAAGTATTCTTTTCATATCATTACTATTGCCATAAGAAATATTTTACAATTGTCTGTTAATGTTTGTAAAAATAGACAGATAAGCCAGTACTGAATGTTAGAGTCACTGTGTACCACTTAAATTTGAGCCAGTGTAAACGCCGTCGCTATTTTGTAATAATTAGCCTACAAATATTACCAGACTTCTCTAAGAGCTAGCAAATCTAGCTTATTATCTAGTATATGAACACCACTTTTGTTGATAATAATTACATTTCCTAAATCTTTCAATCTTTACCGATAAATATACATGTATGGTATCTTTAAAAGCATTTTTAGAGGTGCAAAACCAATCGCTAAATTTTTTCACAATCAAACCGCACTGGAGTGGACGGATGGTTGGTTTGTATGTGTTTGGTTGTTAAGAGCTACCGTTAAGTTAAGAATATAGATAGATATTGCTGTCCTATTACGAAATATAAGCGTGAGTCAATGTACCCGCCTGAGTCACCGATCCCTACTTGACCCTACCTGTTTGTGTTGAACTTGGGTGGTTTTCTATGTACTATTAGTGTTTATTTACTTAGAATAACCATTATGTAAACTAAGGCCTATTTTTTCTGTAATAACGGTACCTAGTAGTAGCAGTAGTAGTACCAAAAGTAATAGGCATCTAGTTATCATTGCAGAGTTTGGAGCGCAATGGCACTGTGCTGTGTTTCATCCTCGAGTATTCATTTCTGAAACATAATTATATAGGTAGTTACTCAATTTACGAAAACCGACACCTGCACTCCAGAACTGTAATACACATGTAACCAGTTTTATTGCTGTAACAGAAGCAGTATCCTGTCATTTTAGAAGCCTTGTAGGCGATAGCTTCGATCTTAATATACTAACTGTATTATTTTTAACAAACGTACGGCTACGTTCTCTAGTATAGTTTGAAAATGTTTCAACATACCAATAAGTTTCATCGTTTTATTTCGTAAAATCTATGACAATAATTTTCGTCTGCTGCATATAGTTCTGCTTTAGATAGCATTTTAGACTTTGTCTGAAATAAATAATACGAGAATGCGTGAGGATAAACAGCCAAATAGTATGTAGAACTTGCATCTGCCTACTCTCAATAGTCAATAGCCAAAGTAGATATTTCCAGCATGTAAGTATAGGCATTACGGTACAACACAGGCACTACTGAGGACTACAATGAATGCACAAGCCTAGCAGATGTGAAGATGGAGACTGAATACAGTGTAAACAACATTTTTACCTTATACAAAAGTATTTTCACTGTGATTTTGATCTTCATTTACAAAACCTTAGCAATCCCAAAGCTTGAGGATAGCTTTTTTGCATCAGCAAAGGCTGCTGCTTAATATCCTACTAAAAAAACTTATTGGCTGATGCCAATAACTTGTATTTTTATAATTTTTCGGACCATTGGTTTGTCTTACTATTGTTTGTTTTGATTTTGAAAGCCCAATTGAATGACTGGAACTAAGAAAAGAATGAATGATATTTGAAAAGTTCGAAACCTTATTCGTAACGAAAGAGTGTTTCGAATAAGATGTTTTATGTTTCTACTGTTGCCATACAAACTGAAAGGGATAGTGTAAATAATGTTGGTCAAGAAATTTTGTAAATAAGCCGGAATAGGACGGGATTGCTAACCATATTGCTAACCACTGACATTAGGTTGTCAACGGTTTTTAAACGCGTGTATGAGCGGCAATGAGAGGCTAAATTGCTTTCTATCGAAAGCAATATAGCCTTTCATTGCTGGCTCTAAGCATAACGAGTATGAATGTGCTAACAAAAGCCGTAATGGACTTTTCCCAATACGGGCAAAAACGTAACCGAAGCCAGAACTGCTTTATTGGTTTGACAATACGGTCGCAGATTTGACGCCCTGTTCTATTTTTATTAAATTAAAGATATTTTTGTGTTTTTTGAAAACTTGCTAAATCTTCCACTGCAGGCAGGATTTGATCCTGCTACCTTCGGCATCTGTACTGCCGACGCCACTACCAACTGGGTTACCGCGGTTCTATCCTAGCCTGCAAATTAAGCAAGTATATCTTGGCCACAAACGCATCGCTTTGACTAAATTCAATCTGCAAAGAATGAATTAGTGAAAATGAAAAATAAATATTCAGAGTTGGATAACAACTAATTACCTAATATTAATACATAAATATTGAAGAAGTATTAACAAGATTATGAAAGGATAGTGGATAATACTTCACGGCCCATTTGCCTCTACAATATGAAGTGTAATTAAAGTCATTTTGGAGTGGATGATCCTCAATTATACCGCTTTATTTTGTAACACCATTCTGCTTAAATATGTAATAGGTGGGTAGGTAATCCTTGTTACGAAAGTAGCAACAGACAACAATGTTTCAAATATTATAAGTATAGTATATCCTCATCAATCGTCCGACATTTGGAGTATTTGCCCTAGGTTATACTTTGACAGGCAGATTGGCTATCGCAGTGCAAGGTGTTGCAACACAAAATCTGAAGAGTTAATCATATTACAAAATCTACAGAATGAATCCTATGAAAGCTCAGAATCTTCGGCACATGACATGTATGATAGAAGAAGACGAACTACTCACTACCTCTTCCTCGGGTCTATCTACAACTCTATGACTATTCTGTTGGCTCACCTTATATTATTATGGTTTGTTCATCATTGCGTTGGAGCAAGATGGGATTGAGTTGTTCTGGGAAGAACGAAACGTACTGAATCTACCCGGTATACGCCGGTCTTCTTCTTCTTTCACGTGGGACACCGAGTCACCCCATAACAAAGGTAATTCCAAAACAGCCATAGAGCCAAAACCTGCAGACAGCAGCAGACAAGATCAGTTGCAGCCGGTTTTGCAGTTCGCGTCAGTATTGCGCAACCACTTTCACCGGCGCCCGCGCAGCCGCTAACGAGGTCCGCAAATATAAGCCAGCTGGTTTACGCTGACCTGTGGCGTCATATCGAGCTGTTATGGATGTCCTACTTTTTAAAGACGCAGTTTTTGTTCTTTCGGTCAAGTAATTTGTCCGGCGATTTTCCGGTTCCGTCTTACTTAAAATTGAGAACACTACATGGGATTGGTTTGTGAAACCCTTTAACATATAAAAATATCTTCTGTCTGAATGATTCAGAAAGGTTTTCAAAGGTTTTGACAAAGAAAAGTAAGTACGTACACGCAATGCTACCAAATAAAAGAAATAGCTGATGGAAGAGTCTTCATTTTGAAGAATCCTACAAAAAAAACCTAATTGGCTCATAGCTCTACTAAACTAAGCTGCGCGACCTATATGGGTTAATGAGATTTTTCTTAGATAAGCATAAGATTAATGACGTAGTCTAGACGAGATGAAATGAGTGAGAGAGATACTTTGATTCATAAATCCCTATAAATCCTAAGTATACCGCAATGAAATGGAAGAGATGAAAAATGTAGATTTTATTACGGAATAGTTAGGTTAGGATACAGTTGAAAAGATACTTAATCCTGATGAAAAGTGGAGCAATGAGAGTGACGTTGACTTCTCTTTTTCATTGTCGGGGACAGATAATTCGGAGCGAGTTAATTGGAAAGCCCAGACCGATGACTGCAAACTGTCCCTCCTGCACTGTCCCTCCTCATCAGCAATCCAGTTATATGTCCCCGTATTTAGAAGTCAACATTCCCTCACTATAGATAATGTCCTACATGTTTGAATCAGAACGTAGGCGGCACAGCGAAATATCTTCGTTTTCATGGTGATGTCAAACCAAGGGATGAACCCGTAGGAGGTAGAAACGTGTAATTGGGTTAAGTCATAGTTCCACCTCCACTATAAGTGCTCTGTCTACCCCGCAAGGGAAGTAGGCGTGATATGTGTAGGTAGGTGTATGTGTTTGCCTGCATGGTGGTGCCAAGGGATGAACCAGTAGGAGGTCTAAGTCACTTATACTAAGTGGGTTAAGTCACAGTTCCACCTCCGTTAGCTCTACAACAGCCATCAAGACGTTTGCTTGTTACGTATTGCGTATTGGCAGCCAATGTTTTCGTGTGTTTGCGAGTGTTACGCAGCGTGCAGTCAAAGGCGGGGTTACTTCAGGAATAGGAACGGATGTGTAACATTCTAATACAATGCTATGCATTTGTTAGTGTTATATTGGACACTTGTAAGACTCTACCTTAAGATAAAGCCGATGAGTAGCGAACCTTACGAACCCTAAAACCACTTAGCCATGGGAAGACAGACTTCCACAGAGAAAAACAACCGTGGGCAGTTTTGCCCAGCCTCAGGTAGCCAAAATCTTTTATTGTTCATGTATGAACGTGGTTTCTGAGTGAGTAAAGTACAGAGAGATATTGCACAAGTAGAAGTGATGTGATGATATCATTCAGTCTTATTTTCTTTGGTGTCACCCGGATCTGTTTGTTTGAGCCACTGCGACTGGTAGCTAGGTATTAACACTGGGTATTAACTGAAACTGGTTGCTTAAACTGTCGGTCGAGAGTATCTAGGCACCAGTGCCTACCTATGTAATTAAACTTTTAATATGTTTATGTAGGTACATAAAAAGTGTAACACAAATGATAAAATGGTAATGGAATGATAGAACGTATTAAATAACTGAAGCATTTACATTGATTGGATGGTTGGATATATAAGTTTCAAAACTTTCAAAGCCAAAACTTTTTACCGCGGTTTTAACAAGTTTCGATATTGTAGCGCCATCTAGAGAGGTAACAAGGAACTTAATCACGTATGCCAATAGATGGCGCTAGTAGGTTCGTAAGTTTCGTAGTATTTTCTAAAAATAACACCAGAGTTCGTTCAAAGCGCTATTTTTAGTTTTTTAGACATTTGACAAAAAAGATGGCAGCGATCGCCGACTGCTGTCCTTCGGATTTATTGCGAAAATGGCGCATTATGTGATATTTTCACATAAAACAGTAATTTTAAGTGAAAAATTGTGTAGTGTTGCTTTGTGATGGTGTGTTATTTTACATGAATGACAGTGATACAATTGTGTAAACAGGACTGCAACTTTCGTCTGGATATTGGATTACACATAAAATCTCAGGTATTTACACCTCCTACGCATAATTTGGTGGCTTTTCAATAAATTCTACACGCCCGTTGTCTTGGCCATGCTGTGCACTATGCAGAAAGGGGGATAAATCGGGAATATTACATAATTTAGAGGATGTCAACTTTTCTTTTAAGTGTATTTTTTTCTTGAGGAATGTTGTTATAATTTTGGTGCCAGATGCTTATGATTTGTAGTGGTGAGGAGTATAAACAGTAGAAGCTGTAGCAGTAGTCGGTAGAGTCGCCTCAGGCTCAGTAGAATGACATCAGCAGGCATACTTGCTGTTGTAAACTTCACCAATGATTCATCATGTGCCACACTGCCATCGCCTCTAAACAGGTTGCCATAAGGTGCATATCTCGCTAAATTATTCAAAAACAATGCCTAGAAATGGGTCAGGGAATGTAAAACAATTTCTTCATATTTACGTCCGAGAATTTTCTTACATGTTATTATAAAAAGTTTTCTGATTACTTCTAAAGAGAATGTTATCCTAAAACACTTTTCCCTCTTAGCATAAATGAAATATCCGGCAAAACCTAGTGGTACACATTCATAAGTGCATAAATTTTCTGGTGGAAGGCTATTTGAATAATGAATAATGTTACAAGTGGCCTGGCCGTCGCAGAAAGTAGTTTCAGCTCTAGATAAGAAGGCTAACATGTGCATTGTTCTGAGACTAAATGAAAACAACTATTGTTTGTTGTACTCAAAGATTGTTAGCAATTATTGTATGCTCACCAGATAAGATTAATGTGAGCACTATCGTTTACAAACTGATTGAAGAACATAAAATTAATTTATATTATTATCCTGAACATTAGTTCTTTCATCAATTTCTATGTTAATTAAATATGAATTTAAATTCTGTTCACACTTATTTCGATCAATATTATTTGTTAATGAAAATAAATTAATTATTATCCTGAACATTAGTTCTTTCAACAAAATCGATGTTAATAAAACGTGAATTTAAATGTTGTGCACACTTCTCAATACTATTTATTGGCTCCAACGCTTTTACTTTTTCTCTAAAACATCATGAAAATTGTTTGGTTTGGTGCCCTGAACAACTGTCTAAAATAATTTATGGTGATAAGCTGATGATATGGTCTGTTTTACCCATAATTTTCCTCTGATATTTCTTTTATGATTAACATGGATAGTTAAATTAAGTATTTTAATTATTTCCCTTGACACTACCTTGGCATTCTTTGCTTCAATTAGTGAATTGGTTACAATAAGATTTTGAGTAATAGGTACTGAGGTAGGTAAATAGTAGGTAATAATTAACTAGATGAAATGCACTTTAGAGTATTTTTGCCTGAAGAACAATTACTAAAGAAAATAGCTAGATATTTATTATTTTACTTCTTCTCGGTTGAGTTGATGGCAACAGTTATATTTTATTTGACCAATATTTGGCTACAGAAATGCCCATGGGACTCATTTCCAGCAGGTCCTGAAGTGAGCAAGGGTTCAGGCAATTGGGACAGACCAGTAGGCGCTCCATTATCTGGGCAGCATATTCTTTAATCTACTTAAGCTTTAGATTTTCTCAGGAAAGAATGGATCAGGCTGAATCTACCCAGTACATGGCAGTAACTCCCGAAAAGGGGAAACATAATGAAATCAAACTTTGCCCAGCAGTGGGACACTGTAGGCTAATATAATAATAATAATAAATACATAACAGAGATCAACTTTTCCCAAATCTCTTGTCCTTGGGTGTACAAATTGTAAATCTAAATATAACAAGTAAACTAGGTCTGCAGTTTTTCTTGGTAACTGTGTGAACATTGTTTTGCTGACACAGATTGATGAAGAGGTCAAGTTGGAATATATTTTATTTTTATTTGTAAACTTTATTTTGTTGACTTCACAACAGATGTATTCTGTTCACTGTTAGGTTGGTGAAAGAAAGAAAGAAAAATCATTTATTCAATCATTTATTGGTGCTTATTTCAATTTTAATGATTCTGTATCTTGGTATACAAAAATAGTATATAGTAGTCCTATATTTTAATAATAATTATCATTTTCATTATCTCTCATAGTTTTGTCATGGAATTATAATTTAGTTTGGTACAAGGTTTTTTGCTTCTTAATTCATCCTTAACAACTCTTGATGCAGAGATTTTAATATGAAGAAATGCATATTACTTTTTTTCACTTTTGCATTTGATCAGCTAGAGCTAAAGCTAGAAGATAGAATAAGATTCTATTCTATTCTGCAGATTTTGTATTCCACGACACTAAGCAAATTTTCCATGAAAAATTATATTTCTAAAACCTAGGACAAGTGGGACTAAAATGTGCTCACTTGTTCCACCATAGAACTAGTGGGAATAAAAGTTCCCACCTGTTCTACTGTAGAACTACTCAGTAGGACAGGTGGGAACAAAGGATTTTTATAAACCACCATACCTACTAAACAACAGTTAGGTACATTCTAATTAGAATATGGTATGATTCACGTGGTTTCACTTGATATTTATATAGCAAATATACAGCAAAGGTTGCTCTTATATTCCGAAAAGTTGTTATTACGGCAGCGACATTAGTTGCAACTTGCAATAAAAAGTTGCCTGGCCGAAAATAATTCTAAATTGCGGGCTATTACTCGGGCCCCTTCATTCTTGATCATATGCCTACCTAGAGGTATATTGGTACACACACTCGTTATCACATACAATAGGTAACAATAAGACGCCATTATTCAACTACGTTACAAGCGAAATCCTGCAAGTTTGATCCTCTTTCTAGGTCGTATTGTCAATGTCGTGCATACTGTACCTAGTGGACAGTCTAAGTTTCCGGGTTCAATTCCCGATTGCGTCACATACAAAGTTGATATTTATCACTTTGTAAATTTGTTCCCAGTCTGGTTAGGACATTGCAGGCTGACCCACCTGATTGTCGGAATAGCAAGATGGTTCCGTGCTTCGGGCACGTTAAGCCGTCGGTCCCGGTTGCTGTCTATGATGGCTATCGTTACACAACCATGTCAGGCCTGCTACTTGCAGTAGGCGGTTGAGAAACTCTGACACCAGGGTTCATCGGGTCGTTGAACGACTCGGTGCCCCACACGAAGCGAGAGAGACTCTTCCTAGTAGAAGTTTGCAAGCAATTTAATGTACACATCTTGAAATATGCGCCTCCTTGTCGTACTCGCCGTGGTTCTGGCATACCCGACAAGGATACACATATTTCGGGATGGCCATGAACTCGCGCGCGTACAATAGAGTTATGCTAAAAAGAAGGTTAATCATCATCTTATATGCCAATCTCAGCTCGGATCAAACGTCTTGGATCAAATGTCTAGTGTTTCCAGCCAGCTCTTTTCGTCAGGAGCCCGTAGTTACGTCCCCACCATTGGTTCCCTATAACTGTGCAGACCAGCTACACCACCGAGAAAAGTATGAAGTGGCCATTCATTCACAGCATGAGACATGTCTTGTAAGGTGCCCTTTCTTAAAGCCTTTTGTGAAAGTGGAGATTTGGTTTTCTTCTCTTCAATCTACACAAGATTTGAGTCTTAATGACCTCTTACCTCTAACACCGACAGACAAGTATGTCCTGCCAATAGTTTGTCCTTTCGCACTGCGTCACTTTCGACTTCTATGTGGTCAATACTTAGACCTAGACTAGGCTGATCCCACGACGATCCTTTACAAAGTTTTGTTAGCTCATTTCCTTCACTATTCTGCTAGCAGTGTTTTCAAACTTATTTCTTTTTCACGTACCTAGAAATTGAATAGGATATGACGTAGTATGTATGGACGTATTCGTACAGTCAAGTTCTCAACTGTTGAGGCTTTCCAACGGCCAATGTAAGTCTTATGTGCGCGACATAAGATCGGCCCAAAGTATAAACTATCGAACACAGTCTAAGATTGACTTTACGTAGAATATGTAGAGTCGAACCGCAAATCTGCATCTAAAATAATTAAATGAAATCGTAATTATCCCCTAGGAGGCTAGGACCACTAGAACCACCAGAGCCGCTGGTTCTAGTGGTACATTACAGTCCCAATGCAAATCTCATTTTATTCTTACTGTAAAAAAATATGAAAATGTTGTACTTATCAGTATTTCAGTTATTATTCTATGATTAGGTGATCCCACTTTTTAATGTCGTTAACCAGTAGTAGGCTGCCTTCGAACTTTTAATGGTTTACCTAAGTACCAACCATTAGTATTATGCTAGATTGTGGCTAAAATTTACTATTGGACTTCTTCTTGTTCTTTTTATTCTTCGTATGGGAGACACCAAGTTGTCCAACGACCCGATGAACCCTTGTATCAGAGTTTTACTGAATATTGGACTGAGAACTGGTTTTCCTTTGATCTTTTGGCACAAGAAAATGTATTGGTTTCAAATTCTGCTTCTCTTGACTCGAGTAGGCTGCGGCCGTTGGCTATGACCCGATGAACACTTTGCGTTGGGACTATCGTCTGATTGATGACGTACACATTATTTTAGACCTGTTTATTTGTACTTAGCTAAAGGCTCCTCTGGAACTGAAAACTTTTTTCCTCCTGAAAATGGTTTGCGGCAAATTCTTCATGAGAGCCGGCCCTGTTTGTTTGTATTTGTATATTTTAATGGCTCCCTTTACACTCGTAAAAAGCGCACCTTTATGCGGACGGTTGCCTAAATTTTCCAGCCCACCTCCTGGAAGCAAGGACGGGTCCTAGAACTTTCACAGTAGGGCTTTTGGATACCCGACCAATTTAAATACCCAGGTATCGTGCACCCGGCTACCAAAAGACTTAAAAATACCTGGGTATACCCGGAACCCGAGTACATGGGTAGAAACCCTAGTTCACAGTTTTGTAGGCACGACTCCTGACTGCCGAGGAAATGTGCCTGTTGGTTAGCAAAATCAACTGTTTGTTTACATAAAATCCAGGACTCTGTGTATAAATTCCCGCATACGCTGGCGACTTGGTAGTAATGTTTAGAAAGTAGAACGCAACTCCTACGATATTTGCGAAAACTAGGTACGCAAGTAAATATAGTGACAAATAGGTCGTTGTAAATACATTTTCCAGGACAATTATCTTTAGTATGAGGATAAAAAATTTAAAGACTTACATTTTGCCCCAGTTTGTAGAGCTATTTTTAGTTGATATAGTCCTTTATATCAGTGGCTTGATAAACTAACACCTGGATTTAGCGAGTCGTTGGACGACTTAGTGTCCCTCACGAAAAGTTGTGGTTTCACCTGGTGCTGTTTTTCATATCAATCTTTACAGATACATTTCAGAGTTGAGACTGAAAAATATTGAGAGCCGTTTCAGAAAATAATAGGAAGCACTTAGATAAACTCGATGTTATACATCAAATACAGTAAAAGTCCTATGAACCTATGCCCGTGTGTATCTACTACACCAGTAGTTCTTAACTATCTGTACTGTACTGGATTTGTTAGTTATATCTTACGACACTACGCAATAAAAACAGATAATGACCATTGTAAAATGTAAAACCAGCAAAGTTGAGAGCATGAAATGGTTTTAGTGCTGTAAAATCAGATTTCAACGCAATATTGTTTATATTCTAATGAGGAAAGAATCGTATTTCGTTTGTGTTTATGTAACCGGTAAACTCCAAAACTACTTTATTGATTTAAAAAATTCTTTCGCCATTAGATAACTGCAACATCCCTGAGTATAAGATACTATTTACCACGCGCCGGTTTGGTCCCGCCTTAGAATAGCATCACCCCATATCTTTCCCGTGGGTGCTGTAAGAAGCGACTAAGGGTTTTGAGAGTTGATGTGTAGGTATTGCAATTTTAGGCGACAGGCTGACAAACTGTCTCTATGGTGATGCATAGTCTTCTGAATGACTTAATCTTTTGTCAGACGTGGTGTAGGTAAATGGCCGTTTTTTACAGTCGTTTATGCTCTGCCTACCCCTCAAGGGATATAAGCGTGATATATGTATCTATGTTAATATCTTATTTCCGCGAAAAAACGGTTTCACCCGCAGCTAAAGTCAAGCTAGTGTTCGGAGACCTTACTTCAAACTTATTCAAATCGCCGATTGACCCGAGAATTTGCTCTGTGACATGACCGAATAATTCAATTCCAAGTAAACTATTTTAGGAAAGAATATTTTGAAGACGTGCCCCATCGCAAGCAAGTCGGCTAATCGTTACTTGAGCACGAAATCTTCAAGCTTCAACATTCTCATCGATCCAGCGCGGCCTCAATACGAACTCACTGTAAAAACTTTATTCAGTAGAACGTTTGAACAAAAAACTGGGCTTATTCTTGGCCGTGATTCTTTAGTGGTAAATTTATTTCCGCATTCATGATGATATTGATGTTAACAAATGCTTTTGATACGATACAAACTTATGTTTTTGTTAAAACTAGACTATTTTTTGCCACGAGTAACCAAGTTCCAGTGGGTGTAACCACTGCGCTACTACGCTGCAAGAACTTATACCGTGTAGTGGCGGCTTAAAAGCATCACCCTGCTTCTACCTGCGAGTGTCATGAAAAGCGACTACAGAATATTCACCCAGGGAAGTGTTCCCTGTGAATTAAATATTTTGCTGCGCTCGTCAATCCGCCTACCACGCGTGGTTATTAAATTAACATCCCCCCAAAAGGGGGATATCCATGTCCAGCATGGACTGTTGTAGCTGTGGTGGTCTGGTAGTGCAAGTGCAACTAATAAAAATATCTAATTACGCGATGTTACGTTTGACTAGACTCGGTAAGACTAAACAGGATTGTGATGACGCAGTAGCATGCATATTTTTGTCGTAAAATTTATAATTTGGCAAAGAGTCTAGAGTTTGGGGCCGATGAATGTAACAAAAATAGAACATAATTCCACACAGCTGAGTCAACGCTGCATTTTGCCCTAAATCATAATAATAGTGGGCAGACCTGTAAAATAGACCTACATTTTGCAATGGAAACTCAGTGTAAATGGAATAATCTTGCTCATTAGGTACTCGATGACTATTTTATTATGGTTAACTAGAATTAATCTCTTTGATTGAATTCAATCACATCTACAAATAAAGTAAACATGAAAATTTTGATTTCATTAATAGCCACAACAGTTCACTGCTAGACAGGCGCCTCCCATATTGGGGGCTTTGCCATACTCACCACTCTTGCAAGCGGATTTACATAAGCAGTGCAAGATGTTCACAGGAAACGCCGATTCCCATTGCCTGAATTTTTTTTATGCCTTGGTCTTTCGACACATCATCATCTGCCTGCCCTTATCCCAATTTATTTGGGGTCGGCGCAACATGTCTTTTTCTTCCATTCATCTCTATCAGCAGTCAAATCCTCACTTACGCCTTTATTTTTCATATCGTCTTTTATGATATTATACATTCATTAATGATATCTGATTAATCTAACATAGCTTAATAATAAGCTGACTTTGTCGTAAAACACGTGATCAACAACACATTGAAGATCTGATCATGTAAACTAATGCGTGCCATCAATTCGCTGACAGAATGCTTCAGTTTGGATCCTGGCCAGCTCCACAAGTGCTGGCCCATAGCGATCTTAGATATAAAGCATGAAAATTCGAAGCACTATACAATGCTGAAAACTAGGGACCTGTGTTGACATCTTTATAGTTTTTCAATAGGGAAGCATTAATTAGAAGGTGTAGGTATATAATTCCTATTCAGACTCGCTTTGAATGGGTCCTGGATAATGCGTTCCGGAAACAGATCCGTAGGCAGGGTGTTCCATTCTTTAGCAGTTCGCAATATAGGTACATGAGCATAAGGAATCTGAGGTATGTTCTCAATTTTAGGGTGAAAAATCCTACGTCTCATGCCGCGGAGATCAAAGAGTGACAGTGTACACCAAAACACTGCCCGAATTATATCTATCCCTATCTATCCCTATCTATCCCACATGCGAGACTGCTAGGCACTCGGACGGTGCTCGAGACTTCAACTTGTTTTTTATACAAGACCTTTGCAGAAGAGTCGTCTACAGCCGAGCATGGAAGCAATAGCGAATAGTAGATTGGAGGTTATTCAACTGGTGGTGTCCAGAAATAGCGCAATCGCGCGTGCTTTCTCCCGCCGGCTGCTGGGTGCTGTGACGCCCGCACCGTCTGCGCTTCCGGGATACTCGAGTCTTGTCCCACTGTCCTATAATATGAGCAACACTTCAAGCTATCCATTTAGAGGATCCTTTACTTTCTACTTTTCAGTGGGACACCGAGCCGATGAACCCTCCGCCTATACTACAAGTAGCAAGTTAATACTCAAATAGTAGCAACATGGACGAACGTGTGTTTTGGTTTAATTTTTGGAAAACTGTAAAATCGGCGGCAAAACAGTTTGTTTTACAATTGCTACGTTACATTTTCCGGAGCATCGTAACTACACGTTACACGAAAAAATTTAAGTCAAGATCTTCCAGACGGATTTGGTGTCTGAAAGTTCTATGCAAAATTTGGCTCCGCTTACTCACTGGTGTAATGGCTCCACGAAAGAAGAAGATAACAAGGATTCCTCAGACAGCGCAATAAACTATTGGAAACTTTCCTCAAGTGTATTCCGTCTAGTTTAAGGATGTGGGGTTTGATGTGTTGTGTTGACGCAGTGGTGTATAGTGGTGCCGAGCGGAGATCGTCCCGCGCGTGGTATTTATAGACGCCATGCGCCACGACGGCCCCACTATCCACATGTTGATTGGCTGCGTGCGCGCACCGCATTTTTCTGGACGCGGCCATACATAACGAACGCATACAGATGGCTCACTTAGTACACGTCGTCGGCGATGGCGATCTCAAAGGATTTCGGACGTTATTCCACTCACACACTCACTGCACTACGTCTGATGATCTCTACGACCGATTTCGGCCATAGCGACCACTTTTCTACTCCATGATCACATCGGCGCTGATGCGCCCGTAGGTGGCTATTGTAGCCGATTTTGGCAGTAAACTCGCGTGCACAGTGTGGGCACGTGAGTTTGCCATTGATATAGGTATAATTGTAGTTAATAACGGGCCTGCAATTCATCGCGTTTAGCGTCAAGGTCTCGGTATCAAAGGATCTTCTAAAGGGAATAAACGGATTGCTTACCTTCATAATTTTAAAAGTCAATACGTGTACAGTAGCAACTCTAGGTAACTAGTTTTGAAAATAGAGAGTATGAGCTTTCTGTAAACGTGTATATTCTGTGACGTGGCCGTTCACGCCAATGCCATCCGAGCGCGGAGATTCCGACACACAAACATTGACACCTAACTGGCCTAGATACGACACGGTTACCCCAAGGACAGCTGGATGTACTCAATACATTATTAGGTTATGACGCGTAGGAACCAAGTCTTGATGATAGGTTTAGCTGGCAAAATACAGGGTGATTGGAAATTCGATGCATTCCCTGAAGGTGGTTAGAGGGGGGGCCATTTCCAACATATTCTTCCATGGAACCAGGGGTCGGAAATGATTGGTTACAAAATTATTAGGACTTTTGATTTTTTAAAGAAAATTTCCCGATTTCAACTTTAAAAGTCATGCGAAAGCTAGCCAAACCGTTTTATGCATAGTTTTTTGACATGATCTCATAGTGAATGAATAGGACAATCATTTTAGTTACAAGTTTAGTTAGAAATACTCTTCTTTTTTAAAATACAGCGCCAAAACAAGAAAATATTTTGGTGGAAAGGATTTTTCAACATTCATGGTAATCTACTGTAAAAATCACTATGGAATAATCCGTAAAACTTCATAACAGAGTTCTCTGTTTCATTAGCTAACCGAAAGGTACAATAATCTACAATCAAACATGTTTTCATAAAATAATTAGCATTAATGCAAAAGCGGCGTGCGAAACAAGGCAATTGACTATGGTCGGTCGACTACGCCAAAGTCAGCAAATGCTGTTTAGACAACTTTTCAAGTATTTTCGTGGTCTAATGGGTGGAGCATTCCCCTCAGGAGTCTGTGGTTCAGGTTCGATTCCGTGAGTTGACCTACAAGGTTGATATTCAACACTTTGTGAATTTTTCCCAGTTTGGTTTAAAAATCACGTTGAACCACCTGATTGTCCGTAAGAAAATATCGTGCTCGGAGGGCATATTAAACCATCGGCCTCGATTGATGTCTAATAAACGCAGACGGTGGTTGTAACACTACCATAGCAGAGGTCTAATACTTGTAGAAGGTGGTTTAAAAACTCCGACAAAGATTTATCATTTCAGTTTTTTAGGCTGTTTAAAGCTCAGGAGCTCCATTTCTGAATTGTCGTAATCCAAATCCGTGCACGGAAATCTAAAACGAGTGGTCTAACCATTCGTATTACACGTTCTACTACTCGACACTTTAAATGTTAAGGGTTTGTGTGAATTTATTAGGGTGTGCATAAATTAATAAGTTTAGTAGAACATGTGATACGAGCACAATTAGTAGCAGATTTTCGCACGATTAGGATTACGACAATTCAGAAATGGAGCTCCTGAGCTTTAAACAGCCTAAAAAACTGAAATGATAAATCTTTGTCGGAGTTTTTAAACCACCTACTACAAGTATTAGACCTCTGCTATGGTAGTGTTACGACCACCGTCTGCGTTTATTAGACATCAATCGAGGCCGATGGTTTAATATGCCTCCGGAGCACGATATTTTCTTGCGGACAATCAGGTGGTTCAACGTGATTTTTAAACCAAACTGGGAAAATTCACAAAGTGTTGAATATCAACCTTGTAGGTCAACTCACGGAATCGAACCTGGAACAGACTCCTGAGGGGAATGCTCCACCCATTAGACCACGAAAATACTTGAAAAAGTTGTCTAAACAGCATTTGCTGACTTTGGCGTAGTCGACCGACCATAGTCAATTGCCTTGTTTCGCACGCCGCTTGCATTAATGCTAATTATTTTATGAAAACATGTTTGATTGTAGATTATTGTACCTTTCGGTTAGCTAATGAAACAGAGAACTCTGTTATGAAGTTTTTACGGATTATTCCATAGTGATTTTTACAGTAGATTACCATGAATGTTGAAAAATCCTTTCCACCAAAATATTTTCTTGTTTTGGCGCTGTATTTTAAAAAGAAGAGTATTTCTAACTAAACTTGTAACTAAAATGATTGTCCTATTCATTCACTATGAGATCATGTCAAAAACTATGCATAAAACGGTTTGGCTAGCTTTCATGACTTTAAAGTTGAAATCGGGAAATTTTCTTTAAAAATCAAAAGTCCTAATAATCCAATTTCCGACCCCTGGTTCCATGGAAGAATATGTTGGAAATGGCCCCCCCTCTAACCACCTTCAGGGAATGCATCGAATTTCCAATCACCCTGTATTGTATTTTTATTACTCTTTCTCTTATCTCAAAATCATAAGTAAGTTGGGGTGGGTGGGGTCTACCTCCTAGCGGTCCACCCCGGGCAACGTCCTCACAATATGTGTTGGCGGCTGAAGATCCCAAAAGCGGTGGTAGGCCATGAAAGGGGCCGCCTGGCTCGCGACCACCATCCCGCCGGAGTCCGGCGCCAAACAGCCTTGCTGTGTTCCGTCGGTGTGCGGGACTGCCAGTGCCATTGGGGGGTAGCAATGTAGTCAGTTGCGCTGCCGGAACCGGTCTTTATCTTTAGGTGATGCTGTATCCGGTAACTCGTTTTGGAGGGTAGCGGGATCCGAGGCACGGTTTCAGCCGTTGGCCGACCGCAGTCAGTAGGGGGCCCGACTTGCGCGCTAGCCACGCGCAAAGGCTGCCCCGCCAACTGTGAAAAATCCCGGTACACTCCACCGTGCCAGTTGGCGGCTGGATGGGAGGACCCGGTGGAGTGTTATCGGGGGGGCTCGGGCGTCCCCGCAGTCTCCAAGCGAGTTCCCTCTCTGATCAGTTGAACCGAAAGGTACGAGTAGGGTTTCTAAGCAGCGCCTCGACTATCTTTTCTTTCCCCCACAAAAACTCTTTTAAAAACATGAAAAAGCTAAAAAAGAAGAAAAAGTTTGACCAACGGCAACACTTCCTCCCACTCAAAGTGCACCTCACGAACATCCGAGGTCTACACACAAACCTAGACCCGGTCCATAACCACCTGGAGACCGAGAAGCCGCACTTATTCTTCTTAACGGAGACGCAGATAGCAACACCGTTGGACGTGGCATACCTCAACTACCCTGGTTACACTCTTGAGCACAAGTTTAAGAAGCGTGCAGGGGTCTGTGTGTATGTTCGCGATGACGTTTGCTGTAAGCGTCTCCGTGGCTTTGAGAATTCAGGGTTTCCCGTGCTGTGGCTTTTGGTTGACACTGGAGTAGAAAACTCTCTATGCCAGTGTTTATCGTTCGCACAGCGGAGATCAGGAGACGACTAGACTCATGGAGTACCTCTCTGAGACGGCAGATACAGCAATTCAGCGATATCCAACAGCAGAGCTTGTTTTTCTGGGGGACTTCAATGCTCACCATAAAGAGTGGCTGTTCCCATACCAGAAAACTGACCATGCTGGGCGAGAGGCGCGTAAACTAGCATTGGCGCTAGATCTCACCCAGCTGGTGGAACAAGCGACGCGAATACCAGATATCACAGACCACACACCCAATTGCCTGGACCTTCTGCTGACAACTGATCCGCACAGACATTCGGTTTCGGTCTCGGCTCCGCTGGGATCATCCGACCACTGTGTGGTGAAATCCGTGTCCATCTGCTCTCCTCCGGATTACACCCCTAGGGGCACGAGGAGAGTATGGCGATACGAGTCAGCAGACTGGGACGAGATGCGTGCTTTCTTTGCTTCATACCCGTGGCGGCAAATGTGTTTCTCTTCGGAAGACCCCTCATACGTCGCTGATGCGATCACAGCTGTAATCCGGCAGGGAATGGAATATTTCATTCCTTTCTCCGATATCCCGCTCGGTTATAAAGCCCAACCTTGGTTCAATGCGGACTGTGCTCGAGCTGAGGCTCGTAAACAGTCCGCTTACCAAGCTTGGGTAAAAGCTCGTGATCGAAAAGTGCGAGCGAGAAGAGTGCGAGCAAAGAAGAGAGCATATAATGCCACCGCCAGGTATTGCAAACGGGTGCTACGAAAAGCTAGGTTCGACCATATTAGCCGTATTGGAGCAAAGCTTGCATCATACCCACCGGGTAGTAAGCAGTTCTGGTCCCTTTCGAAATCAGTCGAATCCAACTTCTGCCGTCCCTCACTCCAATGCAGAAACCTGATGGGTCGCTTGCCCACACCGCGGCAGAGAAAGCAAATTTATTTGCCGATCTGTTTGCGAGCAACTCTCGTATAGACGCTGGCTCGAAATATCCACCCACCTTACCTCACTGTGATTCTTTGATGTCTGAGATCACAGTGCACAATAAAGAGGTCCGTAGAGCCCTTCGCAGTCTGGACGTGAACAAGGCCAGTGGTCCTGATGGCATACCAGCAAGATTGTTGAGGTATTGTGCGCCTGAGTTGTCTCCTGTACTGACACGCTTGTACCGCCTCTCTCTCGTGTCAAAAATTGTACCAAAATCTTGGAAGCTTGCCAATGTGCAACCTGTGCCCAAGAAGGGTAGCCGTGCCGACCCTAGCAACTATCGACCGATCGCCATCACTTCCGTACTCTGTAAGGTTATGGAAAGAGTTCTGAACTGCAAACTGCTTTCGTACCTCGAAGACAATGATCTTCTCAGTGATTGTCAATATGGCTTCCGCCGAGGGCGTTCCACGGAGATCTTCTAGTGTACGTAACGCATTGCTGGGGCGAGGCCATTGAACACCACGGCGAAGCAATAGCAGTGTCGCTGGACATTTCAAAGGCCTTCGATAGGGTGTGGCATGCGAGTCTGTTGAGCAAGCTTCCAGCGTACGGCATACCCACTGGCTTCTGTAGCTGGGTGGCTGACTTCCTGAGTGAACGGTCGATCCGAGTGGTCATAGACGGCTGCTCCTCTGACCTCAAGGCTATTGACGCCGGAGTTCCTCAGGGGTCTGTACTCTCCGCGACGCTTTTCCTGCTGCACATCAATGACCTTCTATCTTCAGGAATTGTTGGGTACGCAGATGACAGTACTGTCACCGAGAAATATCTGTCCGGCGCAGGAGCCAGTAGTGATGAAATCCAAAGACTGAGAAAGGCTATGATTGAGCGTACGAGCCTGACGTTAAGTAACGTCTCCCAGTGGGGCGAAGACAATCTCGTCAGCTTCAATGCTTCAAAAACGCAGGCGTGTCTTTTCTCCGCAAAAAGGAGTCCTTTCACCTTTTCTCCTACTTTTCGGGGTACATCTGTTCCAGTGACCAACACTCTTCAACTCCTTGGCATGGAGTTGTCCTCTGACCTCAACTTCGGCACTACCATCGAGTCCAAGGCTCAAATTGCAGCTAGAAAGTTGGGCGTTCTGAATAAAGTCAAGCGGTACTTCACGCCTGAACAGCTTCTAACTCTTTATAAAGCACCTTTGGGATGGCTCGGCTAAATACCAACTTGCTGCACTGGATTCGGTGGAACGCAGAGCCAAGAGATTAATAGGCGATAAAAAACTGGTGGCGACCAAGCTTCACAGCCTGGCTCACCGCCGCAAGGTTGCTTGCCTATCGGTCTTCTACAGATTGTACTTCGGAGAGTGTGCGCGTGAGCTGCATGAGCTCATACCACCGTCTCCTTTCTTCCATCGGACATCCAGACGCACGGCCGGCTACCATCCGTTCTTAGTTGATATACCCACATTACGCACTAAGCGCTTCAAATCATCTTTCATTATGCGCACGGCTAAAGAATGGAATTCCCTGCCTGCGTCTGTATTTCCGAGTGCATATAACCTGAATCTCTTTAAGTCTAGAGTGAATAGGCATCTTCTGGGCAAGCTCGCTCCACCGTAGATCCCATCTCTGCTCTAGGTTAAGATTGGGGTCAAGAGTAAGCCCATCATAGATAAAAAAAAAAAAAAAAAAAGTAACAAAGAGGCGATGATAGAGCAAGTTCACCCATAAGCATATTTAATTTGAAATATAGGGTGAAATTTTACTAGTGACCGATAGCGAAAACTCAGAACCGGCTGGTGATAAGGAACAACTTTCCCCAAGGAACATAGGTCGAAATACGAAAAAAAAAATTTGACCTCCCATAGTAACTCAAATCAGCTGATCGGCAATTTTGTATGGGAGGTCAAAAAATTTTTTTCGTATTTCGACTTATGTTCCTTGGGGAAAGTTGTTCCTTATCACCAGCCGGCTCTGAGTTTTCGCTATCGGTCACTAGTAAAATTTCACCCATGTATTTAAGGTCGACATTGAGACTAAATGACACGAAGCGGCAGCAGACACAATGTCGTAGTAGATCTCTACAACACGTCGATGCAGCTGCTGCATCAGCAGATGGTAGTTGCAGACCGCCTGTCGCCAAGATAAGATCCAATTTGCTTTCGTATCGCAATATTGATCTGCGGTTATCCGACAAAAGTTGGTATCGTTTGCTGGCCATCATCATCATCCTTAATCACATCCACCCCCTTCAGGGTATAGGCTTCTTCTCTACAAAGCCAGTCCTCATGGTCCGAAGCCAGCTTTTCCCAGTTCGATCTACTAAGCTTGGAGATATCGTTGGACCATTGAGCAGACGGTTTGCCCACTGACCTTTTCGCCCCCTGGTGTAGTCGGGTCCTATTTGCACATTACGAAATTCCATAGCTTGTGCCTTCTGCTGCTGAATGCGGTATACTCTCGTACCGTGTATCTATTGAATCAAAACAGATGAACATTTCTCTCTTGAGATGATAGAAGGTAGGTATACTTCGTTCGAAGTGAGTGAGTCAGATGACCCCACTTCAAATTCAATGTTATGTAGTGTATATGTGGCAGTACGATGGCAGAATTAGGATTTTGGACAAAATTCTAGGTTTTTGGGCAAGAACCAGCATATGGCAAAATTGTAGGCTTCGTTCGGCCATCGTCCTAAACTAATCCAGGATCAGCATCAGGAAATACTGCTGTTCAGGCTATCTGACGCTACCCCCCGTCCTTCAGAGCTTCCGACACCTTTAGGTTGTCCAATTCTACCCTTAACAAACCAGGGTCAGATGCATAACGTACTCCATCACTCCTCGTTCCCCCAAAATGCAGTAAATACCATAATTCTAAACAAATCTAGGATTTTGGCCAAAATCCTGGATCAGCTTAGGAGGATGGCCGAACGAAGTCTACGATTTTGCCATATTCCGGCTTTTCGCCAAAATCCTAGGATCCTAATTCTGCCATCGTACTGCGACATATACATTGGGTAGGTGCGTGGTTCATTGGTGTAGTATGTAGGTTTTGCAGGCAGGAACGACCTAATCTAAACATTACAAATGAGGTCAATCCCCCGCGACTCTACCGTAGTAACACATCCTGCATACATTTAGTTTATTCTGTTCATTGGAGTGTGTGGCTGTTTATAAATGGTTTGATTTTGTTTAAAGTACGTCTGGTCCGAAGCGTTAGTACCAGATCTTTAGCAGCACTTTTTTGGCCCTCTGAAGCTTGGAATCGTCTTTCTGACGGATAATCCAGTGGTTCAGTCGGCATATTGCTATCCTCAAACTGTCAAATACCAACTTTTCATCTTTTTATTATGCAAGGACCTTAAGACAGACGCTCAGACCACAAAGTCACCCAAAGCACTAAACAATACGTTTATATGATAGCTAAACCTAACCACATCTAACGAAATGTTCTTTATTCTTGTCCGGGAGTTTGAAAATAACCTAAAATCTAGATGCTATTCGACGATGAGTCAATGTCGGACAAGATTTTGTGAAACAGTTTTATTGTGTATCAGTCGCCAACTATTTGACTTTCCAAAACGCAGTTAAATTATGAGGACAGACAGAGGTTTCTTTTCGGTGATCTCGTGAACGCTAACTTTTGAAAGCGTACATGTATTATCCGAGCCTTTATACAGGGTGTTAATTTAAATGTGTGCCATAGCTTCAGGGTAGGTTTAGTATCGATAAAGGATCCAGTAGAGAATAAAACAAAACAATTAACATCCTGTACCTAGTATAGTGTGAAATAAGAGTATCAAAGATACTTAGTTAATGCTCTAAAAATATCTACCGGTGCAAAATATTTCGTCGTAGGTTACAATTGCCAAGCCAAGTCAGAGACGTCCTATAGGCCACTGAATCGAAAATAAAACCTTTGTGCCAGACATGGTATCAAAAAGTCCGACTGTCTGTCTTTTGAATAGTTCTCGTTTTTGTGGTGTGGGACACAGAGTCGACGATCCACCCCATGACACTCTTTTACAGTCAGACAGAACAGAATCAGCTACACGCAAGAGTTTAAGAGTATAAATAAGCAAGTAATAGAGTGCGCGTAGGCCCTTCGCCGCACTCATAAAGCAAGCAGTGCGTAGTAGCTCGTACACAGTAGCTCCCTAGATACAGACGTCAGTTGTATGAAAATTTGTAGAGGTGCAATAGTTCTGTCACTGACGTTTTGATACTGATAGACAGAGAGGTTTTGTGCAGACTACTGCAAACCATTCTAACTTTTTAGGCACACTCTATATGTAAGGTTACACTTGTTATGGTACCCTTATTTTCCAAGCGTCGCGGCGGCGTCGTTGTCGCTGTCAAATGACTGGTTTGTATGGGGATACCAGAAAGACCGGGCGTCAGCGTCAACGACGACGCCGCCGAGTCGCCGTCACGTTGACAGCGCGCTGAGATGCTCAGGGTTTGTATGGGATGCGGTCGGGTTTTTTTACAAGACCGCAGCGACAACGACGCCGCGACGCTTGGTTTATAAGCCTACCATTACTTAGGATAACACGGTATAGGTTGATCGCATAACGTGTACCGTGTAGGTGCTACTGTTAATAAGTGTGAAATATTTACTTGTTATACTAAATGCATAGTAGCGAAGAACATTAATCATGGCCTAATGAAAATGAACACGCACTCTAAGGGGTGTGAAAGTGAGCTGCCACGTCAAATATTACAACAGTATTATATCAACAGCCACGCCTTATGTAATTGAATTACCACTATATGTATAAGTTGATAATATTACATTATTGCTGTGGCCCATAAGAGACCAAGTTATGGGCGAACTATATTTTATTGCCGAGTTAGAAGCCGTGTGGTGCCGGCTTAGAAAAACTTCACGCTATATCTCCATGTCACAGAGCAAATTCTCGGGTCAAAAGGCGATTTGAATGAATTTAAAAACTTCAAAGTTCTAGATATTAGAGCGGGTGAAACCGTTTTTTGGGGAATTAAGATATTTGCGCGTGATGTCGTGTGATGCCGGCTTATAATAGCATCACCCATATCTTTCCCGTGGGAGTCGTAAGAAGCGACTAAGAGATTTTTGAGAATTGATGTGTATTGCAATTTTAGGCGACAGACTGGCAACCTTTTACTATGGTGATACACAGTCTTACTTTTGTTAGACATGGTGTAAATAGCCGTTTTCTTAAAGCCATTAACGATTTGCCTACCCGGCGTGATATATCTGTATGTATATGGCCGAGCAATATTGGAAGGACGAGACGAAGTATAAGAAAAACAAGAAATATTAATTCGACTCAAAGAAACCTCGTGATACCGAATTCATCATTCTATATGGAGCCATATTTTTTCAAGTACGTATTCAAAAGTCAACCAGCTCACTGGAATGATATCGATCAAACATGTAGTACGCGATCCATCAATGTATTACTGTACTATTCGTCATATCATAGCAACCATGGGCGGGCTGGTGGGCGGGCAGTGAACGACCGACACACTTGCTTTCGGTCGTCAAGCACTAGAAAAAAACGACTCGATATATTTTTTCTCACAAAAATCTAGTACTATTTAAAAAGTGCTAAAACTGAGCTTTTTTGAAGGAATAAATAGCCACTTTCTTTTGAGTTCATCGCCAGGCTTTCCAATCCTCTTAGAAAACGTCTCGATATCTATTGCCAACAAATTGTCATCATAATGAAGAACATTTCTCACTGATAAATAAATGTAACAACATTTTCAAGTTACTCGGTTTTTTAATTTATGTTGTGATATTGTAGCTTCCGCGAATATATTATACGTATAATCACTTCACTCTACAGTTAAGATATGCTTAAGCTCACTTACTATGCCTAGGAAACATCATTCAGATGTTTTAGAATGTTTACTCACTCACAGTGCTATTCCGATAAATGAAAACATAAATTGAAAAAGTGTTAGCGTGCATTCTAATCCCAATACGTTGGTATAAGCAAGCTTCATCATTTGGTTTAAATTCGTACTGCAATGTGGACCTAACCAAGCTAAAATCATTGCTTCGAGACGAACATGAAAAGGTTGAAAACAGAGCAGCAGTGGGACAGTACGTCACGATCCCGAGTTAAAATTCCGGCAGACGCTAAGACTTTTTCAATTACTTATTTTCATATGAGAGAATAATTAAGATGTCTAGAAATTGTATCTAGTCCTAGAAACTCGACGAATGTAGCCGACAGCAAGTAGAGCGTTGTATCGCCGGAATCCCCTGATTTATTTCAACTCTCTGATGTATGTGTGCAGGTCTGATAGTTTAGCTAACAACATCTATACTTACCTCTAAATCAGCATCATCGTAATCATCTCATGTAGCCGCTTAGCTTAGCTTACTTATCGTTTGGAAATCTTGTTAGTGCGTGCTTTGAGCTCGCGTGTGTAATAAAACAGTCGAAGAAGTATACTGGACGATGAATACCAAATTTTAAAACACTTCTCGTGTTAGGTATACAATACGCGGTAGCCCAGTTGGTAGTGGCGTCGGCAGTACAGATGCCGAAGGTCGCAGGTTCAAATCCTGCCTGCGGTGGAAGATTATGCAAGTTTTCCAAAAATGATACTGGACGTATTGAACAGTTTTAAGCGCAAGCTCCACAGAGGAGTTTTGCGACGTGCCGCGTAGGATGGCATCTGTCAGACAAGTGATCGTTAGCCGTCATCGATGCGACGTGTATCCGGGTATTTGAAATAATCCTACCTGATACCCGGCTATCTAAATTGGTCGGGTATTCGGAAACCCTAACACTTACCTTTTCAATTCTTATTTTGTGTTCTATTTGTTCTTAATCATCACATCAGAAACCTTGTTTACGAACATCTTATTTCATGTCATCGCTGAATACTTACAGAAACAAAACTAATATTATTTCTCATAGAAAACTTGACCAATATGTGGTTACGAGTTCTTAATAACAATATCGATAACTTTTCCCACAAATCTCCTAACAGTATTTATACAGCGGTTAGCGATCGAATAAATCCATAATGTTTGATTTAGGGCAGTATCTGTACAGAAATATTGCTTTGCGGTTGTCGTAAATATTATTAGTTTATGTTGTAACTGCGGAGCCGTGGGATTCTTAACTCCTTTGAGAAATGTTATATTTTTGTTATTATGCGTACTTATTTTGCAAGGTGATTCTAGTCATTATTACGCAGTCATCTTCAAAACCTAAAAACGAAAAAGTAAAGCTAAAAACAAAATCAAATGCAATTATACCTAAAACTGGGGCAGATCCTTCGTAAACAGGAAAATATAATATCATCGTAACCCAGCCAAATGACAGCCATTTCAAATCGTATAAAATTATTTGTAACACGTGGGTGGGGCGTATTTATTTGGAATCGATTGGTTATGTATGCATAAAATGCAATTCTGCGAATTGCAACTGACACATACGGTACAGCTGAAGACCAATTCTTCGAAGAGATTCAGGAACAGATCGGTAACATTTGTTAAATTCATTCCTTCTTATCATCTGCAATAACGAGGCAGAAAAGGCGCGGCGGCGCGAAGAGGCGCCACTCTCGAGTGTGCCTTTTTTCTAGGATTGGTTGAAAATAGGTATGTCAATATCAAAGTCTTCTTTCTGGTTGTCGTTCGTTCCGTTATGTAGGCACACTTGCGCCTGCTGCCGCCATCAGCAATAAGCTTTGAGCTTTCCTACCCATGATAGGTATTTTTCTTGGCAGCTTTAATGGGGTTCGGCTCTTGCAGGAGCAGGAAAATGCATAAGTTTAGGCAATGGAACAGGTCAGTAGGAGGACCACACTCACCCCAAATCCCTAAAAATCAAGGACCACCCACAACTGACTTACTAACAGTGCACAAAAATAAATATATGCTCAGATATTTTTGTCGTGCGTTTTAAGTATGGCTTTAGGTCTCGTCATACGTAGGTACTATTTTTACCGCTATACGGACTAATGAGCCCTCAAGAGCTCTACTTATTCTGGAGACGCGGTTTTTGGGTCAAACTTAACGACTACCACCTGCACGACCATAAATAAACACCGACATTTTTGGGAATTTGTAATGCACAAGACTTCATTAATTTACAAGTTGTAACTAAAAATCCGTCGAAATATTCTGAAGCGGGTATTATTGTCCTGTTTGTTGTTCGTCTTATTCGACTTATTCTTGGAAATTGAGATTCCTAACTTCAAATGGGCTAAGTTCTCAAATATAGGTATGCTAAAATCATATCGCTTTCATAGCAAGCTCCCACGTCTCACTGTAGCTTGTGTTTTCTTCTACAGTCTTAAGAGGATACCCAAGTGACGCCTGTTTTTCGCCTTTTGATGCAATCTTATTCCCCTGTTTTCTTCCCAAATAATGTATGTGGAAGTGCGAAAAAAACGTTCGCAGTAGTTCCATGGAACTAATCTCAATGGAACTACTGCGAACGAAGGCTAATTATTTTTGTTACATTAAGGCATTTTAGGCCTACTATAGGCATTACCCTATTTTTTTATCTCGAAAAAAATATTATGAAACGAATAAGAATGCATTTTCGAATTCTATTCGAAAAGAAAACAAGGTAATACGTTTGTATGAAAACTTGGCTCTTGGGATTGCTTTTAAGTCAACTCCGGCTAAACACTGGCAAAAATGGTAACTTGTAATCTTGACAGTCCTCTGATACATTAATCGCGTGATGCGAGCCTAATCGTCAGCCATTGCGGCTTATTAAAATGACTAGCATGCAAATATGAATCGAAGCGTGGCGAAAATAATAGTTTGTTGCTAATGAAAGTGATGATCACCTCTGGGTACTTTCTCGTGTGGTCCACTGGACGTTCTGCTATGCTGTTGTAAATGTGATAAAATACTATGCAATAGCTACATACATACCTACTTAGATATAAGTCATTGTACCGAAGGAGAGAACTTAGCTGCCAAGATTTAGCGTTTCTTTGCGTAGGATAAAAGTGTAACCTGCATTGTCCATAAATATTTCACAAAACACTAATCATGTGGTTCATACGTATAGCGAAAGAGAAAACATGACCGTCACTCTCTACCTAATCCACAGGGGATACAGGCGCAATTGTGTTCATGCTAATGTCTATCGAAGCGTGGCAAAAATTATATGTAGTTAAATGAAAGTGATGACCAGCTTTGCATACTCTCTCGATAAATCTTTTGCTCGGTTTCATCCATCAAAGAATATTTACTTTCGGTACACCGTCGCATTATACTTCTCACGCTAAAACCCCCTATTTGTATCGTTTAGGCATCGTATCTACCCACAACCCTAGGCGCAGGGCGTGCTAGGGCCTCAGAATTTGAACGTGGCGAAAGCAAAAACGAAGCTGTTGCTGTCAAATCTACAAGGGATAAAGGCGCGATTGCACGCATGTTAATATCAATATTATGAATCTATCAATCGAATCATCAAATGAACCTACTAATAAAAGTGATGCCCAGTCTGCTTAGTATTACATACTTTCTCCCCTGGTCCAGTGGAGAGCTGGAGTACGTGGTTAGAGTTTGAAGTCCGCCGGTATTGCCAGATAAGCGAAACATTTTGTAGAGTAAAATAAAGAAAAGTTTTTCTCATGATTCTGAAATGTAGGTTACAAAATGAAATAGCTGAAGAGATTGAACTCTGAAAATAATAGTCGCAACCGTTTAAATGAAATAAACACTGCAATGGCGTACAGCTGCTTCTGCTGCTTTCGATAAATAAATTATTTCGCAACTAAGTTTCTATAGTTCGTAAAGCCTGAAAACTAAAAACAACATATTAATTCTAAAGTAGTTTATTCTAATGCCAGTCCAAAGTTTATTAATGCAATATCTCCGGCAAAATTTTATGAATTGTTTCGTAAAACAGCACGACTGATTAAACCAACCAATCATAAAAAAATCAGAATGCGTCTGAAATCTGGATATTCGTTAAATCAGTTGGCTCGTGCCCGGTATGCAGGCGCCTAATACTATAGATATTTGTTTATTTTCTAGCACAGCTGTCAATGCTGCTAATTACCTCTGCGCTGGCAACACCGGCGCTTGCGCAGACGTCGCGCATGGTGGCGCCTACAGAATAAATCATACAGTCCCACTTGGCGGGTAGCTACTCTTCAAGCTGGTTCAGGGATGCTACAACAAATATTGCTATTACAAATATTAATATTGCTATGAAAACTGGGGACGGGATAGCAAGACATAATAACCTTCTAAACAAGGAACATAGGTCGTTTCTTTTCCTTATTTTCGACCTATTATGTTACTCTACTTTTATTATTATTATATCATCCTAAACTGCCCCACTGCTGGACAAAGGCCTTCCCATTCTATTTCCAGACTAAACTTTACTTTGTTAAACTTATTTCTCTCAATTTTCTTTTATGATTTTAGCTAAATTGGCTCAGATGCCGATAGTGCATTTGTTTATTTTCTGGGACAACTGTCAATACCGCTAATTACCTCTGCGCTGGCAACACCGGCGCTTGCGCAGACGTCGCGCATGGTGGCGCCTACAGAATAAATCATACAGTCCCACTTGGCGGGTAGCTACTCTTCAAGCTGGTTCAGGGATGCTGCATGAAATATTGCTAGTGAGTGACCGACACTGAAAACTGAGCAAGAAAGAATAACTTAACAAGAAATATAGTTCGAAATATCGAAAATATTTGATAATTAGTTTCTTTTCCTTTCATTTTCGACGTATTATGTTATGATCCCACTTTACTTTTATTATTATTACGTATTATTATGTAATGATGCCCAGTTTGGCTTCAGGCCAGGGCTTTCAACTGAAAGTGCTATATTAAGTCTGAAGAACACTGTAAAATATTATACATCTAGAGAAACACCAATATATGCCTGCTTTTTAGATCTATCTAAGGCTTTTGATCTTGTACAATATGACATATTATGGAAAAAGCTGGAAAAATGTAATCTACCTAAAGAACTAATTCAAGTGCTTAAATACTGGTATTCTAACCAAACAAATAGTGTAAGGTGGGGCAGTGTCTCATCGGAAATGTATAGCATGAAATGTGGGGTAAGGCAGGGCGGGTTGACATCCCCAACTCTGTTTAATGTCTATGTAAATGATCTGATCGAGGAGCTGAGCAGAATGCATGTTGGATGTCACATAGACGGCATATGTATAAACAATATTAGTTATGCTGATGACATGGTTCTGCTCAGCCCTTCGGTCAGTGGACTTAGGAGGTTACTAGGTGCATGTGAGGAATATGCTGCCCAACACGGTCTTAAATATAATACAGCAAAGAGTGAATATATGGTATTTAAAGCAGGCAAAAAGTGTCCCTCACATGTACCAGATATTACTTTAAATGGTGCTCCATTGAATAGAGTAAAATTCTTTAAGTACCTAGGTCATATTGTGACTGAGGATCTGAGCGATGATATGGATATGGATAGAGAGCGCAGAGCGTTGGCAGTCAGGGCAAATATGATTGTTCAAAGATTTAAGTACAGTTCTGCTCAGGTCAAGGTAACGCTGTTCAGGGCTTATTGTACTTCACTATATACATGTAGCCTGTGGACAAATTATTGTAAAAGTCGTGGAACTCCTTACGAGTCCAATATAATAATGCTTTTAGAATGCTGTTGGGGCTGCCGCGATGGTGCAGTGCGTCGGGCATGTTTGCGGACGCTCATGTTGATGACTTTCATGCCACGATCCGCGGCTGCACTGCAGAGAACTCGGGGCAGCGCCAACAGTATTCTGAGCTTGATTGCTGGTAGATTTGACAGCCCTTTTGTAATACATTGGTCGAAGGTGCACCAAAATATGCTCATTACAAACCCATATCTGTAAAGTATTTCAAGGACATATCTCTATGTAAGGAACATTTAAATAAATAACTATTTAAACTATGGATGTAAAAGTCTAAAAATTAAGTAAATTCTTTTGGAAATTTTAAATAACAATTAACTAAGCTAAACACTACATACCTAACCTTAGCTATAAAAACTTTTGCCTACAAATATAACTATGTACCTACTGTTTGAAATTAAATACCTAAACTAAACTATGTATCTGTAATTTTAAATAACAACTAATGATAAACACTTGTACCTGACACTAGATATTACAAAATCTTGCCTAAAATGTAAAACTATGGATTTAAAAGTCTGAAATAAAGAAATTTTATTTTATTTTATTTTTATTTTATTTATTTTTTTTATTATATCAGCCTAACCTGCGCCACTGCTGGTCAAAGACCTCCCCTTTCTATTTGCAGACTAAGCTTTACTTTATTGAACTTGTTTCTCTCAATTTTCTTTTACGTTTTTAGCGAAATTGGCTCTGATGCCGATAGTGCATTTGTTTATTATCTGGCACAGCTGTCAATGCTACTAATTACCTCTGCGCTGGCAACACCGGCGCTTGCGCAGACGTCGCGCATGGTGGCGCCTACAGAATAAATCATACAGTCCCACTTGGCGGGTAGCTACTCTTCAAGCTGGTTCAGGGATGCTGCAACAAATATTGCTAGTGCGTGACCGGTGATGAAAACTGGGGACGATAGAGAGAAAGAATAACTTTCTAAACAAGGAAGATAGGTCGAAGTATCAAAAAATATTTAATAATTCGTTTCTTTTCCTTTTATATAACGGTCAAAAATGTTACTATATGTGGTCGTCCAAATCAAAAGGGACCTTATGGCGGTAAAGTTTAGTCAAGTTGGCTCGTGCTCGGTATGCAGACGCGTATAGATAATTGTTTATTATCTGGCACAGCTGTCAATGTTGCTAATTACCTCTGCGCTGGCAACACCGGCGCTTGCGCAGACGTCGCGCATGGTGGCGCCTACAGAATAAATCATACAGTCCCACTTGGCCGGTAGCTACATTTTACTGGGTTCAGGGATGCTGCAAAACTGTTAAGACTAACTAAATGCTATAGATATTTGTTTATTTTCTGGTGCAGCTGTCAATGCCGCTAATTACCTCTGCGCTGGCAACACCGGCGCTTGCGCAGACGTCGCGCATGGTGGCGCCTACAGAATAAATCATACAGTCCCACTTGGCCGGTAGCTACATTTTACTGGGTTCAGGGATGCTGCAAAACTGTTAAGACTAACTAAATGCTATAGATATTTGTTTATTTTCTGGTGCAGCTGTCAATGCCGCTAATTACCTCTGCGCTGGCAACACCGGCGCTTGCGCAGACGTCGCGCATGGTGGCGCCTACAGAATAAATCATACAGTCCCACTTGGCCGGTAGCTACTCTTTACTGAGTTCAGGGATGCTGCAAAACTGTTAAGACTAACTAAATGCTATAGATATTTGTTTATTTTCTGGCACAGCTGTCAATACCGCTAATTACCTCTGCGCTGGCAACACCGGCGCTTGCGCAGACGTCGCGCATGGTGGCGCCTACAGAATAAATCATACAGTCCCACTTGGTGGGTAGCTACTCTTTACTGAGTTCAGGGATGCTGCAACAAATATTGCTAGTGAGTGACGAGATAGCAAGAAAAAATAACTTTCTAAACAAGGAAGATAGGTCGAAGTGTCAAAAAATATTTGACCCTCCGTTTCTATTCTTTCTTTTTTTGACTTATTATGTCGCCTTGCGGTGCCAGCTTGGAATAGCATCACCCATCTTTGTTTATTTTCTGGTGCAGCTGTCAATGCTGCTAATTACCTCTGCGCTGGCAACACCGGCGCTTGCGCAGACGTCGCGCATGGTGGCGCCTACAGAATAAATCATACAGTCCCACTTGGCGGGTAGCTACTCTTTACTGAGTTCAGGGATGCTGCATGAAATATTGGTAGTGCGTGACTGACGCTGAAAACTGATACGGGATCGCAAGACAGAATAACCTTCTAAACAAGGAACATAGGTCGTTTCTTTTCCTTATTTTCGACCTATTATGTTACTCTACTTTTATTATTATTTATTACCTATTTATTATTATATCATCCTAAACTGTCCCACTGCTGGGCAAAAGCCTTCTCTTTCTATTTCCAGACTAAACTTTACTTTGTTAAACTTATTTCTCTCAATTTTCTTTTACGATTTTAGCTAAATTGGCTCTGATGCCGATAGTGCATTTGCTTCTTTTCTGGCGCAGCTGTCAATACCGCTAATTACCTCTGCGCTGGCAACACCGGCGCTTGCGCAGACGTCGCGCATGGTGGCACCTGCAGAATAAATCATACAGTCCCACTTGGCGGGTAGCTACTCTTCAAGCTTGTTCAAGGATGCTTCAAAAATGTATAGGCTTCTAAATTACTGATGCTGATGAGTGAGGACGGGATAGCAAGAAAGAATAATTAAACAAGAAACATAGTTCGAAGTATAAAGAAATATTTGAGCCTCCGTTTCTATGTTTATTTTTTTCTACTACACTTTATTACAAAACTTAAAATACTGACAAAATATCTCGATATTCTTTTACGTTTTTAGCGAAATTGGCTCTGTTGCCCTTTACACCGATAGTGCGTTTGTTTATTTTCTGGCACAGCTGTCAATACCGCTAATTACCTCTGCGCTGGCAACACCGGCGCTTGCGCAGACGTCGCGCATGGTGGCGCCTACAGAATAAATCATACAGTCCCACTTGGCTGGTAGCTACTCTTTACTGAGTTCAGGGATGCTGCAAAACTGTATAGACTAAATAAATGCTATAAATATTTGTTTATTCTCTGGCTGTCAATGCTGCTAATTACCACTGCGCTGGCAACACCGGCGCTTGCGCAGACGTCGCGCATGGTGGCGCCTACAGAATAAATCATACAGTCCCACTTGGCGGGTTGCAGGGTTGCCAGACGTACGAGAAATCTCGTAACATTACGAGATTTAGAGTGTCTGTACGAGATTCAAGATTAACACAAATCTCGTACGGTTTTTTACGAGATTTTAACAATTCTTATTATAGACACTGTAAATGGTACATTTTTAGCTTCTGAAAGCGCTAAAAGCCCAAATCGTAAGGGCAATTGCGTAAATTTTGAAGCATCAAATGAAATGTACGCTAGACTATACGGTAAAAATAATGATGATTTTACTACTATCCCTGATGTCAAATATAATAATAAAAAATATGATTTTATAATATTGTTTTCGTTTTGAATTTAACAGCCCCAAGCGCAAAGAACATGATTACCCAAGTTACATAATGCAGTAAATAGCATAAAATTATAACGTTTCCTTAAGTTTCTTTAAATTTATGCTTTTACGAGATTTCTGTTGAAATTACGAGATTTTAAGCAACCTTGGTATGAGAAAAAATAATAATCATCTGGCAACCCTGGCGGGTTGCTACTCTTTACTGAGTTCAGGGATGCTGCATGAAATATTGGTAGTGCGTGACCGATACAGAAAACTGGGGACGGGATAGCAAGACAGAATAACCTTCTAAACAAGGAACATAGGTCGTTTCTTTTCCTTATTTTCGACCTATTATGTTACTCTACTTTTATTATTATTACCTATTATTATATCATCCTAAACTGTCCCACTGCTGGGCAAAGGCCTTCCCTTTCTATTTCCAGACTAAACTTTACTTTGTTAAACTTATTTCTCTCAATTTTCTTTTACGATTTTAGCGAAATTAGCTCTGATGCCGATAGTACATTTGTTTATTTTCTGGCACAGCTGTCAATGCCGCTAATAACCTGTTCACTGGCAACACCGGCGCTTGCGCAGATGTCGCGCATGGTGGCGCCTACAGAATAAATCATACAGTCCCACTTGGCCGGTAGCTACACTTTAAGCTGGTTCAAGGATGCTGCCACAAATATTTCTAGTGCGTGACCGACACTGAAAACTGGGGACGGGATAGCATGAAAGAGTAACTATTTAATCAAGGTACCTACTTAGGTCGAAGTATCAAAAAATATTTGATTATTCGTTTCTTTTTCTTCTATTTTCGACCTATTATGTTACTTTATTACAAAATTTTAAATACTGGCGAAAAATCTCCATATTCTTTTACGTTTTTAGCGAAATTGGCTATGATGCCACGATAATTCATTTGTTTATTTTCTGGCACAACTGTCAATACCGCTAATTACCTCTGCGCTGGCAACACCGGCGCTTGCGCAGACGTCGCGCATGGTGGCGCCTACAGAATAAATCATACAGTCCCACTTGGCGGGTAGCTACTCTTTACTGAGTTCAGGGATGCTGCAAAAATGTATAGGCTTCTAAACTAAACTTCGTTTATATTCAATTTCTTGTTTTTATGGCGTTTTCATTACGATTTCGCCAGTATCAAGTTTCGACGATGACTTTGACTATAATAACGGGATCACAAAACGACGGACAATTGACTTTTTTTTTATTAAACAGTGACACTCTTTTCCGCTGAGTCGAGTGAATCTAGAATAGAGGACAAATACATCACAATACACAATATGAAACATGTAGAGTTAGTAAGAAATTAAAAACACGGGTAAACACGGGTTTACCCGTGATCATGGCGATTGCAACATCGCCGAAATATTGGGTGCTCGATATATCCCTACCGTGAGTTTAAACCCGTTATAATGTCTTATAGTTTTAGTGATAATAACCACGGAACCTTAAAATCAAGTGTTAGTAAGAAATTGCTTAGAAAAGACAAGACAAAAACTTTCTATCGTGAGTAAACTCTGCCAACCTATAGATCAAATAAAGGAGGGCAGGTTGTCGGTGAGTCTGTTTATTTCTACCGTTCATTCGAAGAACAGATTAAAACTTACAGTCTGTTGCTGAATTAATTCGTTTTTATTGATATTTGGTGCACAACTGGTGATAGAGTTGCGTGTACGTAGCGTCTTTCTAGGCATGTAGTCCGGATCGTGCATGCACATTTTATGTGTGTAGTATACCTATGTTCATACGTGTGTTTTCTATGCAGCACCCCTACAGTCCCTTTGTGGCTGGCGGGGAAACAGTTCTACAAATGCCAGCTTATAAACAACCGTGGCCGCTAGATGTCGACACCCACTCAGCCGCTAACGAGACGCCAGACTTAACTAATTGACCGATGCGTGCAGATATTACTCTCGGTCTTGGGTGTGTGTAGAATCCTTCCTACTAATATTATAAAGGCGGATGTTTGTGTGTGTGTTTGTTACGACATCACGCTAAAACGGCTGATTAGATTGACATGAAACTTTGCACAAATATAGAAGAGTACCTAGAATAACACATAGGCTACTTTTTACCACGGGAAAATGTCTTATTCCTACGGGATCACGCATATTCCAATATTTTTGCAAAGGTTGCGTGACTGAGCCGATTCGCGTTTTAAACGTTTTCGCCGAAAACTAACAGCGACATCTCTTGGCGAATAATAGTTTTTTCCCGCGGAATAATAGGTTGCAGCGGGTGAAACCGCTGACGGGCAGCTAGTATGTTCATATGTGTGTGTTCTATGCAGCACCCCTACAGTCCCTTTGTGGCTGGCGGGGAAACAGTTCTACAAATGCCAGCTTATAAACAACCGTGGCCGCTAGATGTCGACACCCACTCAGCCGCTAACGAGACGCCAGACTTGACTAATTGACCGATGCGTGCAGATATTACTCTCGGTCTCGGGTGTTTCCCGACGTTCTCGCCCGGATTCTTATCTAGTACGAGATCTTGATTAATACTGGGTGAAATTTTACTAGTGACCAATAGCGTAAATTCAGAACCGGTGATAAGGAACAACTTTTTCCTACAAAAATGAAAAGAAAAATTTGAGCCTTGCGTACAAAATCACCGATAAGCTGATTTTAGTTACTGTGGGAGGTCCAATTTTTTCACATCTCGACCTATGTTCCTTGGGAAGAGTTGTACCTTATCACCAGCCGGTTCTGAGTTTTCGCTATCGGACACTAGTAAAATTTCACCCTATATTATGTGTGTAGAATATGTTCTATGCAGCACCCCTACACTACAGTCCCTTTGTGGCTGGCGGGGAAACAGTTCTACAAATGCCAGCTTATAAACAACCGTGGCCGCTAGATGTCGACACCCACTCAGCCGCTAACGAGACGCCAGACTTGACTAATTGACCGATGCGCGCAGATATTACTCTCGGTCTCGGGTGTGTGTAGATATGTTCATATGTGTGTGTTCTATGAATATGAATATGAATATGCAGCACCCCTACCGATGCGCGCAGATATTACTCTCGGTCTCGGGTGTGTGTAGATATGTTCATATGCGTGTTTTCTATGCAACACCCCTACAGTTCCTTTGTGGGTGGCGGGAAAACAGTTCTACAAATGCCAGCTTATAAACAACCGTGGCCGCTAGATGTCGACACCCACTCAGCCGCTAACGAGACGCCAGACTTGACTAATTGACCGATGCGCGCAGATATTACTCTCGGTCTCGGTGTGTGTAGAATCCTACTAATATTATAAAGGCGGATGTTTGTGTGTGTGTTTGTTACGACATCACGCAAAAACGGCTGATTAGATTGACATGAAACTTTGCAGAAATATAAAGGGCATCTGGAATAACACATAGGATTCTTTTACCACGGAAAAATGTCTCATTCCCACGGGATAACGCATTTTCCAATATTTTTGAAATAGGTGGCGTGACTGAGCCGATTCGCGTTTTAAACGTTTTCGCTGAAAACTAACAGCGACATCTCTTGGCGAATAATGGTTTTTTCCCGCGGAATAATAGGTTGCAGCGGGTGAAACCGCTGACGGGCAGCTAGTTTTTCATATTTCGGCCTATGTTTCTTGGGGAAAGTTGTTCCTTATCACCAGCCGGTCCTACATTTTCGTTATCTCGATCACTAGTAAAATTTCACCCTATATTATGTGTGTAGAATATGTTCATATGTGTGTTCTATGCACCACCCCTACAGTCCCTTTGTGGCTGGCGGGGAAACAGTTCTACAAATGCCAGCTTATAAACAACCGTGGCCGCTAGATGTCGACACCAGACTTAACTAATTGACCGATGCGCGCAGATATTACTCTCAGTCTCGGGTGTGTGTAGAATATGTTCATATGTGTGTGTTCTAGCACCCCTACACTACAGTCCCTTTGTGGCTGGCGGGGAAACAGTTCTACAAATGCCAGCTTATAAACAACCGTGGCCGCTAGATGTCGACACCCACTCAGCCGCTAACGAGACGCCAGACTTGACTAATTGACCGATGCGCGCAGATATTACTCTCGGTCTCGGGTGTGTGTAGATATGTTCATATGTGTGTGTTCTATGAATATGAATATGAATATGCAGCACCCCTACCGATGCGCGCAGATATTACTCTCGGTCTCGGGTGTGTGTAGATATGTTCATATGCGTGTTTTCTATGCAACACCCCTACAGTTCCTTTGTGGGTGGCGGGAAAACAGTTCTACAAATGCCAGCTTATAAACAACCGTGGCCGCTAGATGTCGACACCCACTCAGCCGCTAACGAGACGCCAGACTTGACTAATTGACCGATGCGCGCAGATATTACTCTCGGTCTCGGGTGTGTGTAGAATCCTACTAATATTATAAAGGCGGATGTTTGTGTGTGTGTTTGTTACGACATCACGCAAAAACGGCTGATTAGATTGACATGAAACTTTGCAGAAATATAAAAGGGCATCTGGAATAACACATAGGATTCTTTTTACCACGGAAAAATGTCTCATTCCCACGGGATAACGCATTTTCCAATATTTTTGAAATAGGTGGCGTGACTGAGCCGATTCGCGTTTTAAACGTTTTCGCTGAAAACTAACAGCGACATCTCTTGGCGAATAATGGTTTTTTCCCGCGGAATAATAGGTTGCAGCGGGTGAAACCGCTGACGGGCAGCTAGTTTTTCATATTTCGGCCTATGTTTCTTGGGGAAAGTTGTTCCTTATCACCAGCCGGTCCTACATTTTCGTTATCTCGATCACTAGTAAAATTTCACCCTATATTATGTGTGTAGAATATGTTCATATGTGTGTTCTATGCACCACCCCTACAGTCCCTTTGTGGCTGGCGGGGAAACAGTTCTACAAATGCCAGCTTATAAACAACCGTGGCCGCTAGATGTCGACACCAGACTTAACTAATTGACCGATGCGCGCAGATATTACTCTCAGTCTCGGGTGTGTGTAGAATATGTTCATATGTGTGTGTTCTAGCACCCCTACACTACAGTCCCTTTGTGGCTGGCGGGGAAACAGTTCTACAAATGCCAGCTTATAAACAACCGTGGCCGCTAGATGTCGACACCCACTCAGCCGCTAACGAGACGCCAGAAACTAATTGACCGATGCGCGCAGATATTACTCTCGGTCTCGGGTGTTTCCCGACGTTCTCGCCCGGATTCTCATCTAGTACGAGATCTTGATTAGTATTTATTTATTTGTACGCTAAGTTCTCTCTTCAGTTGCTGTGAATGTCTACCTGATTTGCCAACTTAGTTGCAAAAGCATGTCGGAATCCCTACTATTATTAAAAGGTGGTTTGAATAAACCAGTGACAACTAGGGTTCAACAGGTCGTTCGTCTTACTAGCGTCTCAATAGTCAAGAAGAAGAAAATTTATTTACACTTTTCTTGCGTTTTGGATAATTCTGTGTTTTTTTTTAGACGATGTTAATCAGTCCTGGGTCCAATTACTTCAGAACTTCTTTTGAACTACCAATCTAATAGGTACCTAAATAGTCTTCTCAGACTACACCGACTAAATTCTTAGTTTTCCGTATCTTTTGGTAATTTTGTCTCTCTTATCTACGGAGATTTATCGTTTCATGTTATTTCGATCTTTTCGTAAACCAGATGTAAAGTGTATTAAAATGAATCAACTATGCAATCCATTCAACTATAGTAAAAGTGTTTGTTTGTTTGTTGCAGTGAAAATGGTGGTGGGCGAGAGCAAGCGTGCCAACATCATGGACGGCATTGAAAACACCGGTGATGTCCGGCTGCACGACCACAGATTGCGGCTCAAACAGAGGTAAACAGATCATCATCATCATCAGTCCGTATTAGATGGGTGGGTAACTCGCGAGCGAGTAAATGAAAAGAACGCGCTCCTTACAAAAAAAGTCATTCGCTCATGCGCTTAGTGCAGGTTCATTTCGTTCTTTGCGTTCTTTGCCTTCGACCGTGGTCCGCGACATAGCCACCCTATTGCAGGGTTAGCTCTTCTCTTGCGCTATTCCTCACAGTCCGGTGCCAATCTCATCCATTGAGATCCCGCGATGATAACCTGCCTATTGACCATTTCTCCCTTTGGCCAGCATTTGACTACTTCAAGCCTCCTTGTCACGTGTTCTGCTCACTCCACTTATCTCGTAACTATCCTGCGAAGACTGTCAACGCTTGGTATGCGATCAATGAGAAGCCTAGCTAAGCACTGCATAGAGCGTACCATTGGTCTTTGCGCTGCTTTTTTTTTAAATCTTATACAAATGCACAATTACGCCTTTATCAGTTGGAGTAAATTGTACAAATTGGATAACCGTAGCTTATTATTGCCACCTTATTATCGAAGGCATCGTTCGGCGCCCACTTGCAGGTTGACGAAATGACCTCGCGCCAGTCGCCGACGACGTTCCTTTTGAAAGGGAACGCAATTCACTTTAAATCAAGTACGTAGAGTCCGCGCCACGAAACGAATCCCGCTGTTGTTCGAAGAATATTTGTAAACACTATTCAACACTCCAAGTAACTTGACTAGATTGGTATAAGGGCAGGCAGATGAAGGTTTCGAGAAATGAAGAGGAAATTTAAACTCTGAAAAAGTTCACGCTATTGTTGTCTGCATACACTAAACTATCCAATTTATGAACTACAAAAAATGATACAAAGAGATCGTAACTCAATAGACCGAGAGATGCGCTCTAATAAGTAGTATCATTTACAAGAAAATCTAGGTTAACTCGCAATTACTTACATACAGAGGCCGTGTGACGCCGACTCAGAATAGCATCACTCCAATTCTTCCCGTAGTTATAGTATATGCGCCCTATGTAAATGCGCCTGTCAAGCGTAGAGAGTATGGCAATACCCCCTAATAAGGGGAGGCCCACGTCTGGCAGCGGATTGTTGTGGCTGTTAATGTAACAACAGATAAGTCGATACGAAAGTACCGTACATTTCATAACACTATTCTATTTATCTTCTTGTGTAGTGAAGCAAGTCAAATCTCAAATCAATACTTCCAGCTGGTAGCTCTTACGTCACGACTTTGCGGAGTTCTAGGTAGCGAAATATTTTTGAACTAAGCAAGCAATTTCGGCAAAAAATCGAGGTAGTACCTATTTCATTTTTGATGGTCATATCTTCACTAATATTAAAAAAAGGAAAGATTTGTTAGTTTGTATGTTATCGATAAACTTCGAAACTACATGACTGATTTTAAAAACTCTTTTATTATTAGAAAGCTACAACATCTCTGGTGAGTACTGAGTACTGTACTGTACAGAGTACCACGCTCGGGAAAAAGACTAATTCCCCCGCATGCATAATTATTTCAGAGCCATCCAGGTGACACGCCCACAAGTATTAAATTCCGAATGGTGTCTCACGTTGCCACGCAGACCGCATCACGTCATTCGCCGCCGAGCTGTCGAATAATTCCGATACATTCACCTACACATTCGGAAGTACATGGGCGGAAAGGTTGCATTGCGTCATCACGTGCGTCGTCGTCATCCTTCTGTCCAAACTCATTTGCATCTCGTCATTCGATTCATTGATGCGATGATTCAAGATAAACTGTTAGAATCGAAATTAAAAGTAATAGGTGCGCCTTGAATCATTGTAGTTGCCAGTTAAAGATATAGATAGAGGATACTGATAATCAGAGTTTTGAAAAGGTAGCAACTTCACAAAACTTATTTTATTTTTATTTAGAAAGGTACAGTTTCAGGACAGACTAAAATTACGTAAGAATACCATTTTTAAATGCATTTTTTATGCTCTCGCTTAGAGTGCCTACTGTTACTAAGTACTTCTATAACTTGAGTTGAATCATCCAATTCAAAGCTACAAACTGAAATCCCGAAAATAATAACAACCTGTTCCCAGAAATATTTTGACACTTTAAAAAAGAAATCTAACAAAATTCTTCTGCGGAATCTCATCACGTTCAACTTGCCGTTGCTTGCATAGAGTAGTGCAAAAAAATCACAAATTCACATTTATTACTCTCGCTAGCTTTTTATTAGTAATCCCATTTATCACGATGCATTTATCATCATTATTATCCCGACATTATTTTTATTATCGCGGGTGAACGGCTAACTAAATCATTAAAACTAATCAGTTAGTGCTTAAAAAGTTATACTCATTTGGAAGTTTTATAACAATCTATTATATATCTATAGCATTACTTGTAACGTGTACCTCGCGCCAGCCCCGAATTTATTCACGCTATGTATGTATATCGTAATCGGACATTTCTTTTTCCAGATTCGACATAGTCAGAAAACTAGGCCAGGGCACGTACGGCAAAGTGCAGCTGGGCATCAACAAGAAGACCGGTCAGGAGGTGGCCATCAAGACCATCAAGAAATGCAAGATAGAGTCGGAAGCGGACCTGGTCAGGATCCGGCGGGAGGTGCAGATCATGTCCTCCGTCAGGCATCCCAACATTGTACATATTTACGAAGGTGGGTTATAGTCAGTATACTAGCAAGCAGGTGGAAGACCAGCAAGAAATGCAAGATAGAGTCGGAAGCGGACCTGGTCAGGATCCGGCGGGAGGTGCAGATCATGTCCTCCGTCAGGCATCCCAACATTGTACATATTTACGAGGGTAAGGAAAAACAATGGGCCCTCATCCATCACTTTAAGAAATCTCGGTAAATGCAATAATCCACTGGATTCGGATTGAAGCTCAATAACAGAATATTTGTAACTTGAAAATGCAACATAAAGACTAATACATCCTCGCTAGACTATATTTTCACCTTCCCAGAGAGTTAGTTACAAACCTACAGGCGACAAAACAAGTACCTAAAATTCAATGCTACAAACATAATATCATTATCATCATTACGTAAAGGAAATTATCTCCAAGCTTCTTCAGATATAGATTACGATAGAAGCTAAGTACAAAATCACACAAACCACCAAAATGAATCTAGCGATACAAACATACCAATGTATAAAAATGAAATATTGTTTTACGTGCTAACATATCCCTTCCGTTTCAGTATGTAAACGTTCCTAAAAATGTCAACAAGTACAAACAAAACATGACCAATTGTTTTGCCAACATGGGTTTCCCAATTCGCACCTGATCTAACAAAGCGTAGAGAGAGTGCAAGGCCTTATACAATGTAATTCACTGTAAATACTGTTACAGTGAACGTACACATAAATTATTATCGTCTCGACGTCGGCAGAGTAGTGCTGCCTGAATATCGATAACGTCATAGAAAGATTTCTAAAGATACGAATTCCATGACGAACCATAATTATTCCTGGTGTCAGAGTTTTACTTTGTGAGGACCACCGTCTATGTAATACTGACCGATGTCTTAACATGCCCAGCAAAGCACGGCATCATATACCCGAAAATCTTCATTTTAAAGACTGGTCTGTAAAGATGTCATGCGGCTGGTCATAAAACATACCTAGCCATTGCTGCGTAATTTTGTGTTCGAACATATTTGGGATTAGGGGTAGGCAAATGGTGGTCCGAAAAGATGTTCGATGCTTGTTTCTTTTGTTTCTCAAAAAGTAGATGTGCGTTGTACTTCGGAGGTATACTGGTCGACGAGACGCCTCATGGGAATTCCATAGAGCTGTACCTACACAAACCTCGAACACTTTTAGACTGCTCTGTCTGTAGTATAGTAACACTGGGCTTGTCTGTCTACTCACTGCATAGTGGGCTGGACATCACTATGCAGTGAGTAAACAAAACAATACGGACGCATGCGCCGTCGCGACCCGATAGTCTGATCGGCATTTGGCACTAAATATATAATTGCCCTTTGCATGAAAATCAGACAAACATTTGTTAGGTATTACGCAGTTTTACATACTCATCTAATAGCTGAGCGAAACTCGATTTCTATAATGTATAACTCTTACCGTGAAATACAGCCTCCAAAACATTACAGATAAAATATCAAAAAACCAACACTTCCTTTGTTTGTGAGCTCCAGTAAACTATGAGCCCCCTTAATATTTGATTTATTCCAATTTTATAAGTATTTGCTATTATAGAATAGAAACATAGAATCTCTGGTTTCAACTGTCTAACTATCATGGTTAACGAGATAAAGCTAGACGGACGGGCAGACAGCGGAGTCTCTATAGTCCCCGTTTTTACCCGACTGCCTCAAAAGAAGGGTTGTTTTTCGACAGTATGTACATATGTATGTGGGTAATATAGACAAGAAATTCGTTTTAAATGGGATACAGTCCAAACGACTGGGCGGATCTTGACATGTGAAGTGTGGTTAGATTCGTCTCAGCAGCGCTAGTGACACCGGCTATATTAAATCTGATATTTTTAAGATGGTGGATTTTTATCACAAAACACAACTTTGAAATTACCGCAGTGAAGTTTTTGTCAATACATCTGCTAGTTACCCTATGTGTAGGATACGGAAATCTCAAATGAATAATGCTAAAACTGTCATTTTAATAATGACTTACGTATTGTTTTCAGTGTTCGAGAATAGTGAAAAGATGATCCTGGTGATGGAGTACTGCTCAGGAGGTGAGCTGTACGACTACCTAAGCCAAAAGAAAGTCATGGAAGAAGAGGAGGCTAGAAGGTGAGCATTCCTTCTTAGATCACCACCATAATTTAGGGAAACTGAGTCTAGTTCCATTCTGAAGGCCTGCCTTCCTATTTAGAGCCTAAACGCATTGTCGTTTACGTGTGCAAGAGACATCTTTGTAACCATTTTAGTATCTCCAAAACTTTTAACTGTTTTTTTTCTATTACAGGTTATTTCGACAAATTGCCACAGCTGTGTACTACTGCCATATACACAAAATCTGCCATAGAGATTTAAAATTAGAAAATGTATTACTAGATGACACTGGTAGTGCTAAGGTAAGATCCAAATTGTTAAATTGATAATAGGTAATTCCTTGCCGTGTGATGCCGGCTTAGAATAGTATCACCCCAATTCAACCCGTTGGTTTCGTAAAAAAAGACTAGGGGTTAATCATCCAGGGAATGGGCAGCGTTCCCTGTAAATGCGATATCTTGTACTGCGCTCGCCAATCCGCCTGCCAAGCGTGGTGAGTATGACAATACCCTTCGATAGGGGGAGGCCCATGTGGTGCCGGCAGAGTAGAATAGCACCACCCCCTCTCTTCCCGTGGGGGTCGTAAGAGGTGACTGAGGGATAAGGCCGACCCAAACAGCCATGGCCAACCGTATGGTGGCGGTACATCCACCACAAGAGCATTCCCAAGGAGGGTTGACGTCTGGTAGGCGCCCGGTCGTAAAATTAAGCCAAATCCTTTGCAACATGATTTTGTGTTCTACAAAACGTGTTGCGCCGACCCCAAGTTATTGGGATAAGGGCAGGAAGATGATGAGGCCCATGTCCATCAGTGGACTGTTGTGTGTGGCTATTATGGTAGTAATTCTTTGCGATTGGATTGCGAATGCAAAGGGAGATCGTGCCTTATGGCGTATCCTGGTTGCCTATGACCAGCAGTGAAATTCTATAATTCGTATGTGATGTGATGTAATACTGCTGACGATGCTGATAATGTAGTGGTGATAAAAGTTCCTTAACTATCAATCAATACTCTTACACTCCCTAAAAAGATCACGATTTAAATAAAATTTTGTGGAAATCTTTTACACTAATGTTTGAAAGGACTCTTAGTAGAGCGCACCCTTAGCAAGTTTAGAAAGTACATACTTCAGTTTAGTCTTCAAGTTGCTAAGTTCCCAACTCCATAACTATTATAACAAACTTGCAAACTCCTATTAAATTATTGCAAACCTCTCCACAGATTGCAGACTTCGGCCTCTCGAACGTGTTCAAAGAGACGTCGCTGCTGTCGACGTTTTGTGGGTCGCCTCTTTACGCGTCGCCTGAAATCGTCAAAGGAACGCCTTATATCGGACCTGAGGTGAGACATCTATTGCAAACTCGTCCACAGATTGCAGACTTCGGCCTCTCAAACGTGTTCAAAGAGACGTCGCTGCTGTCGACGTTTTGTGGGTCGCCTCTTTACGCGTCGCCTGAAATCGTCAAAGGAACACCTTATATCGGACCTGAGGTAAGATATCTATTGATATATTGGATATTACGTTAAGGTGAAGCAGAAGCGTCGATTCGGTGTTGTCAATTTAGTAGACTAGAGATGGGTCGAATATAATATAAGCTACACCAAATCCGAATATTCGGTAAAAAGTTTTCCGAACCAAATATTCGGTCGAACTTGATGTCCACTCCTTGTCCTGACCATTACAATAAAATATTTATAAAATGAAAACGTTTTTATTCGGCCAATGTTCGGCAAATTTACCTAATATTCGGTCGAAACCTAATATCGACCAAACATTCCGAATACCAAATATTCGGCCCATCTCTAAAGACCAACTGAATATAGGCTCTTGCACATCAGCGATTAGAAACAGATGATCATTGATTTCTGGAAACAACATGGTAGTAGAAAAATTTAAAGTAAATCTGAAATAAAAAATATGTAGTAATTATGTAATTTTTCTTCTACATACATTTTTGTCACAAAATAATTTAGATTTTCCGTCACCAAAGAAAAATGGTTGCGTAACATACCAACAGATTTGCAGAATATAGTTTTTTTACATTTTATATTCCGTATACCAATAAAGTCATCCAGACTGGTGTGGGTTGGCCGTAAATTAAGTTATTGTAAGTTTAACGTCAGATTTTTGGATTTTAAGTTCTTATTTCCAAAAACGTATTCTCATCTAATTATCTATTGTTGCCAAGACCTCTTTTTTAATTGCATTCCGCCTTCGTCTGTTGATATTTCAATTAGTTCTACCTACTTCGAATAGAATAGTCAGAATCAGAAATATAACTTAAGAGGTTTAAGATATAAGTTTTAAAAAAATGGGTCAGCGTATGGTGACGTCTTAGAATAGCATCACCCTTTTCTACCTGTGGGTGTAGTAAAAAGCAACTAGGGGCTGAATCCAAGGAATTAGCAGCACCGTTCCTTGTGAATATTTGCAACACCTTGCACCACGTATGTCAAAAAGGATACCTATAGGATAAGTAAGAACTCACACCTGGCTGGATACAGATAGGTATCTCAAGGAGTTTCGTAAAAGGCGACGTAGAGTTTTTGACCTTGGCTGAATATCTATCGACTATGGTGAACCGCATGATAGCGATGATACCACCTACAATAGCATTCCCAAAGAGGGTTGACGTCAGGCAAGCGGCCGGTCATAAAACATAGACAAATCATTTTGCTACTAAGTGTGTGTTCTAACAAATCATGTTGCGCCGCCCGCAACTGATTTTTTTTAATATAATAGTTTTTTTTTTTTTTTTTTTTAATATGATGAAGGCACACGTAAATTTGTCGCAAAACTACTTATAGTTAAAAGATAATCAGTATTTTCTGCACAATAAAATTAAACGTATTTATTGCAGCAGTAGCTCCATCTATTTTCGTAAAGTGGCGACTCGCTTTTTACGGGGAAATCTGATGATTTAAAAAATCTTTTTAGTGTTTTGCGACAATCTTATATACCCACGGGACTCTCCATCAAGTTTTTTAAACCGACTCTTGTCTCCTTTACATATATAACTCCATTGAACTTTTGTATGGAAAACGGAACGCCTTAAATGAGAATTTTAACATAAATCAGAACAACATAGGTATATTATCGGCTAACTATTTCGTTGGAGATTTAGTTGCATTGTATACTTTTTTTATGTAGCCTTTTCAGCGTTCCATCTACACTAAATCTTCATTGTATTCCTTTACCTACTAAGTTAAAAGTAGGTGCACAGTGTACGGACATTTAAGATATTACATGGTTACCCTGTTTTGCTGTTTTTCATGTAGGTGACTGTTTAATATGTCTTGAATGAGAAATAAACCTCTTTAACCCTAAACCTAACTTTAATTTTTAATTTCCAGGTGGACTGCTGGTCTCTAGGAGTACTACTGTACACTTTGGTATACGGCGCAATGCCTTTTGACGGATCTAACTTCAAGCGGCTCGTGAGGCAGATTAGCAACGGCGACTACTACGAACCCAAAAACCCTTCAAGTAAGTTGAACCCTTCTTATTTTCTAGTGGGACACCGAGTCGTCCAACGACCCAATGAAACCTGGTGTTAGAGTTCTTCAACCGCCTATTATGGTTCGTGTGCTGGCAAGCCAAATTTCCGAAAGCGGTATAAATCGGAGGTACCAACTTTCCTTCACAGGGTGGCTATGGCTAAACATGCTTATTAAGGATGTTAAAATAATAATGAAATGAATGTTGGTACCTTCGGTGTTTACTGGAAAAAGGGCTAGAAATTTTGGAGCTCTCCTCTAGAAGTTGTTCGGACATAGTACAATGGCCGAACAACTTCTACAATTTTGTAATATGCCAGCTTTTGAGCAAAATCCTGATTCTGCCATCGTACTGCGAGTCTGCGACATATACACGGGAAGTAAGGAACTGATTTATAACGAGGGTGACGCAAGGGTGACGTTTGAGGCCCGAAGCGCAGCTGAGGTCAAAGCTGCCTCTGATAATACTACCTGATTCACTGAAGAATGGGAGTATAAATTGCGGCCGGAGGTCATGCTTTCTCACTCGCACTAAGCCACTTACATACACCAGGCGTACATGCCTTCTCCCTCCCACTTATGGAACCACCGCCATTTATATTCCCTTTCGTCTGTGAATCGTGTATTAAACGATTCATGTAATGTAATTTCATTTTGTTGCAGCTGCGTCGCCACTGATCCGAGACATGCTCACCGTAGACCCGGTGAAGAGAGCTGACATCGCCTACATCTGTGACCATCCGTAAGTTATACAAATTATGTGTCTTCTTAGCAAAACATTTAAATGTAAGAGTGCTCCTGAAAATGAACTAATCAATGGACCAAGAGATGATGTTGATGTTTTTCCTTATTGATGCAATTTGTGCTGTATTTCTGTCCAAATGTAAGAATACTTCTGAAAATAAAGAAATAAATTGTTCAAAATTGTGTTCAGTTTCTTGGTAGTGATCGTGCAAAACGACTTAGGGATAAATAAATCAATTGTGAATGCACATCTTTTGATGCGCTAACAAACAGTGGCTAAAACTGCGCTGCGTCGGTCGTGCGGTTGTATGCGCATATCGGACCCTGTGCGAAGTTCACTTTACTCCAAGCTGTGCAAATGAAGTGAATGAACTTCGCACGAGTACTCGCATTGCGCGGACAATACACATCACGCAGCGCACGCCCTAACACCTACCCAATAAATGGAGGTACTTGTCCAGCATTGGGCTGATGCGACTGAGATAGTATTGATTGTCCTAGTTAAATAACCGCTGATATTTATTCCCAGGTGGGTAAACACCGGTTGTGAAACATCATGCTTAGAAGTATCTCAGGCTTTGGCGGCACAAACTCCAGTGCGACTGGATTTGTTGCTATCCCTAGCACCGGCCGCGCCAGCACGGTCAAATTCCGTCGTCGTACCATCGGCAGAGGTAAGGTTATAAGTCAAATATAGGTGCAAAAAATGCAGATATTTTATTCCAGTGTCATTCGTGCTGCTCAGATTTCGAGATCCGACTTAACATTTGGGCTTTAGCCCGTGAAAAAGAATTACTTGTAGACATACATGCAAACATAGGTGCTAACATTGCCCTCTTGCTGAGGCAATCCGGTAAAAGTGTAGGTATTATGAGTCCATTCCATGAACCATAGAAATGGCATCAGCAGGCTTTGGGTGGTACGACTACATATCGATTCCCAGGTGAGTGAACACTGGCTGTGAAACATCATGCCTAGAAGTATCTCAGGCTTTGGCGGCACAAACTCCAGTGCGACTAGATTTGTTGCTATCCCTAGCGCCGGCCGCGCCAGCGAGGTCGAATTCCGTCGTCGTACCGTCAGCAGAGGTAAGTCAAATACAGGAAGCAAAAAGAAATGCTAATAGGTGTGATCCAGTCTATAAGACTGAGTAACTGAATATAGAAAGAAAATTACTTCACTGGCCAATTCAATTTGTTGGGGAAACCGAAATACTTTTTCATATTTCAAATATTTACAGATTAATTTTTTTACACCTAATGTTTACTACTAGCAAGTGATATCAAGTCTTTCGTTGTTCAGTTTCAAAAAGACTTTCACATGCTTTTCGTGTTATTATAAGTTTGGAGAAAACTGGTGACGAACATTGTCCAGAGTAGTCACGTCCCTCAGTCATGAGGCTACGACGAAGAAGAAGAAGACCCTAACCTTTTTGTTTTGATATTGTAGCACCCAGAAATGGGCGCGGAGGAGAGTTGCACAGATCTGACGAGTTCAGCGTCCATGGCGGTGGAACCCAGCAACTCAGCTGAGAAGAGGATCCTCGAACTCGTTGCAGGTAGAATACAAATCTTATTCTTAATCTACTTTTCAAGTGGAACACCAAGTCGATGAATCCTGTTGTCAGAGGTTATCAACCACCTACTACAAGTAACAGACCTCTTTCATGGTTGGATCGTTACCGTCTAAGTAATCAATTCTTCTTCTTCGAGTCGAGTCGAGTCATCGGGTCGTTGGAAGACACCAAGTCGTCCAACGACCCGATGAATCCTGCTGTCAGATGTTTTCAACCGCCTACTTCAAGTAACATACCTCTGCCATGGTTGGGTAACGACCGCCGTCTAAGTAATCAATCATAGACAGCAACTGGGACCGACTTAACGTGCCCTCTGAAGCACGGAACCATCTTGCTTTCAGACTATCAGGTGGTATTCTGCATTTTGATAAATTAATACTTCTTCCTAGTCTATTGCGAATTTCTAACTCTTTCTATTCTAGTGTATTGATACCAAATATAATGTAAGACTTACCATACTTATTGCAAATAAATAAGTTTAGGTATAGTTAATACAGCAACGTTGTTGAGATGTAGAATGTTGTAGAAATTAACTGATTTACATACCTATTTTTGTCAGACATCTAGAAACAAGTAACAACGTCAGTTTCTTTGTTCGCGTGGAACAATTAGACTGACATATTTTGATAAATGATGAACATTGTTTTTAAAATTTGGTTTAGTTTGTCGTCGACTACTGATTCCGTAATATCGTAGTGGAACTTTATGTGTTTTAGTGTTAAAAAACTATTTTTTTTACTTTACTGTGTCAATAATGCACGTGATTGAAAGTGTTTTTGAATTTTGTGTAAATAGTTCTTATCTAGGTATTAATATTTGATATACCATCGAAAATTGTGGAATAGCGCAGATTCCACAATTCGATCCCATAGTCCACAAGGCGTCCCACAGTGGTGCACAATCCGAAAAATAGGGACTTAGGCCCTCAGCTATCACGATGTCGGAATATCGAGCTGATTTTTTTATATAGTTCGTATAATAACATTACAAACAACTTTTACTCGTTCAAAAATTATCGTAAGTCGTTTAATTTTCGAGAAAAAAAATAGTTAAGAAAAATTTGTATGGGAAAAACCAGTTATAATTTTATTTTTCAAAATGTCCGTATTTGTCGGGTCTATGATGCCTTACATATGTTAGATCTAGTTATTATGTACCCGAATAAAAATAAATCAGCTGCTACTTTTTGCAATTTTGCGAAAAAAACGTGTTTGAAAAAAAAGAGAGTTTTAATTTTTTTTTTTCAAAATGTTGGTATTTGTCGGGTCTATGATGCCTTACATATATTAGATCTAGTTATTATGTACCCGAATAAAAATAAATCAGCTGCTACTTTTCGCAATTTTGCGAGAAAAACGTTGTTGAAATAAATATAATTAAAAATGTTATTATTATTTTTTTCGAGTTGTCGGTATTTGTCGCGTCTGTAGTGCCATTTATATATTAGATCAAGTCATTATGTACCCGAACGAAAATAAATCAGCTGCTACTTTTAGCAATTTTGCGGAAAAAGAGTAGTTTTAATATTTATTTATTCAACGTCGTTTTCTTCGCAAAATTTCAAAAAGTAGCAGCTGATTTATTTTTATTCCTATACATAATGACTTGATCTAATATATAAACGGCACTACAGACGCGACAAATACAGACAACTCGAAAAAAATAATAATAACAATTTGAATTATGTTAGTTTCAACAACGTTTTTCTCGCAAAATTGCGAAATGTAGCAGCTGATTTATTTTTATTCGGGTACATAATAACTAGATCTAACATATGAAAGGCATCATAGACCCGACAAATACCAACATTTTGAAAAAAAAATTATAACTGGCTTTTTTTTCAAACACGTTTTTTTCGCAAAATTGCAAAAAGTAGCAGCTGATTTATTTTTATTCAGGTACATAATAACTTGATCTAATATATATATGCCATCATAGACCCGACAAATACGGACATTTTGAAAAATAAAATGATACTGGTTTTTCCCATACAAATTTTTCTTAACTATTTTTTTTCTTGAAAATTAAACGACTTACGATAATTTTTGAAAGAGTAAAAGTTGTTTGTAATGTTATTATACGACTTATATAAAAAAATCAGCTCGATATTCCGAGATCGTGATAGCTGAGGGCCTAAGTCCCTATTTTTCGGATTGTGCACCACTGTGCGTCCCTTCCAATGATTATAATTAGTATCAGATACTTGCTTTTTTCAATTTGCATTTCACATGCAATACAACCGCAGTGCAGGTTACGTTCTAGAATACGTTATACTAGAATGTACCAATAACAGTTGTACCTCTATTGCAGAGGGCGGTGAGGATGCGATCAAACCTTCGCCGACGAGGACCATAGTGTCTGCGGAGGACAAGAAGCGGAAGCTGCAGGCCAGCAGCAGCGGACTCGTCGACAGGAAGAAAGAACGGCTGGGCAGGTCAGTACAGAATATAATAGTGTTTTGTTTATTGAGCAAAAGAAACAAGCGACGTTTTATTTCCTGTGCCAACAATAAGTGAATGAAAAAAAAAAATGTGCTTCAAAACATTTTTCGAATTAAAAATCACCTAAAAAGCAGTTCGATTTTATAAGTGGTTCAGTGTATATGAGCCTACATATTAATATTTTGTTAAAAGTTACATAAAGAATTTGTTCAGTTGGTGGGTGGTCCTTGCAACCCACCAGTGCAGTGCACAGGTTTAGATGATTTTTCTTATAGATATTGTAGGTATGCAAATGTATATAATTAGTTATTAGAATGCTCGTGTCAAACTATTCAGAGAGTTAGACAGACACTCACATTCTAAAGCCCCCTATTAGAAGGCAGTTGCATAAACTACTATCATACGGACTACTAAATTATGAGAGTTAATTTTGAATTCGCTACTTACAAACATTCCTTACTTGTTTGTATTAAATCCTGAGATTGATCACATGCTATTGTATAATTACTGATAACACCATCGAATCACACCTACCTACATATTGATGTTTGTAGATATTGCCTTCGTGGGACAATTTTGTATATTTTAATTATTTGTAGAAAAAACACTATAAATGGATAAATCCAGTCCCACGTTTCAGCTGTTTGTTCTCCATGCCAAGCGCTCCCACACGTTTGGAATCACACGCTAAATATACGCGGCAATAAGTAATATTCTAAGAATACTATAATGTATGCAGGTACAGTAGGAATGGCACGTCTTTCCACAAGCCCTCACTCATAATTACGTGCAGAACTTGTCGGACATGTAATTGTAAACAGACGAAACGAACTTGTTTTTAACGAAAACAGACCTGTGTGTTATTTCTTGTAAATTAAACTTCTCAATAATGTATTTTTTTCTGTAACTTATACCTACACAGTTTCATGCGAAAATAAGTGCAGACTTTGTGTAACATTTTGACCGATATTCAAAATTGAAAATGAGCGAGTGATGAAGAAAACTGAAGAAAACTTTCCTCGAGGAATATAAGGTCGACAAAAAGAGAATATGTTTTGACTTTCTGGAATGATTTAAACCACCAAGTTGCAGTATAGGTACTATTTTTCAAATTTTGGCCTCTGTTGGAAAGTTGTTACTTATACCTAATCAGTCATTCTCAGTTTTCAGTATCGGTCTTTACTTTTTAGTTATATTTGAGGCTGCTGTTCCTTATAATACCTAATAAATCAATCAGTCTCTGTTTTCAGTATCGGTCTCTAGTAATATTTCAGGCGGCATACTAAAGTGATGTGTAATTTGCAGCTGTGCGAGCATCGCCCCACCTGTACCCGAGGAGACGGGTGCAGAAGGTCCCTCTGAAGATATGGCTGCACAACCGGTAAGAATACTTGCATTTTAATTATTGTTTCTTGCTCCTTCTGCCTGTTTGTTATGTGGGAAACAGAGTCGATAAACGACCAGATGAATCTTGGTATCATCAGTTTTTCTTTCTGAGCCATCCTGATACATATCACTATTCTGTATACCTTTCTGAAATCAGACAGATCAATCTTGTACGGACAACTGTACAACATGTAAAGGCTGAATCAGTTTGGATCCCTCGCTATCGACACGTGTCTCACGCTTGTTGCATTCGGTCTGCGTTAGCTTTAAATATTTGCTAAACATGCCTTACCTTGAGGCTAATGCTCTTCCTAGCCAGCTGGGATAATTTCACGATTGTGTACCTATCAATGACGATTGCCGTCTTCTTTTCGTGTGGGACCCCGAGTCGTTCAACGACCCGATGAACCCTGGTGTCAGAGTTTTTCAACCGCCTACTACAAGTAGCAGGCCTCTGACATGGTTGTGTAACGACCACCATCATAAACAGCAACCGGGACCGACGGCTTAACGTGCCCATCCGAAGCACGGAACCATTTTACTTGCGGACAATCAGGTGGTTCAGCCTGCAATGTCCTAACCAGACTGGGAACAAATTCACAAAGTGATAAATATCAACTTTGTGAGTGACCCCACCGGGAATTGAACCCGGAGCCTTTGCGTGGCAGGCAGGCATACTAACCACTGCGCCACATCGGCTGTCGCCGCCGATTGCCGTGTGATGCCGGTTTAGAATGTCGTCACCCCATATCTTTCCCGTGGGTTTCGTAAGAGGCGACTAAGGGATAAATTCATCCAGGGGTTCGATCCCTGGACGAATTTCGCAATCGCATTGCAACATCTTGCGTTGCGCTCACCAAATCGCCTGCCAAGCGTGGTGAGTATGACAAATACCCCACTACTAGGGGGAGGCCCATGTTCAGCAGTGGACTTTATTGTGGCTGTTATAATAGTAGTACCAATCAGTATCGCATGCAATGAAAAGTCTTTCTTTCATATTTGCTTTTATTTCCCCAGGCGACCCCGCCCACACAACTGAGGTCCTCAGCGACGATTACGATACAGCCGTCTCCGCCCGCCCCGGCCACGCCCACCTCCCCTCCCCCGCTCCCTACTACTGCACCCCCCTCTACACCCCCTTTCACACCCGAGCTGCTCCGCGACGCTACTAGAGAGATCAAGGTAAGCTTTTTATTATGTAAACAATGTTTTGCCAGCCAAATAAAAGGGGTTAGCAGGACGCGATTCCTAGGAGACGCTGCTTTTAATTTACGTCCAAATCATCGTTGTCCAAATAGTCTACTGATGCTGATTGTAATCTGCAAGGCATCAATCTCCCTATGTCTTGAGGATCACTAATACCCTAATGCGGCAGTCGCTAACTTTATTACACAGTCTGATTCTTTCTTGTTGTCCATAAACCTATGTGTATCCTTATCCTTAAGTTGCCCATTGCCGTAAAAAGCTTTACAATGTACGCAATTGATTCGATGTAGGGTTTTGACTGTCATGCCATATTAACCCTTTCATCGATGAAATCTTATGCTGAAGCTACTTTTTTATGAATAGTTCAAAAATATAGACGTGGCTTTTTAATTCCTAGGAAACCCCCAAAGAATTGCCAAAAGAAGAAGAGCCAAAAGAGAAGACGGGAGCCAAGCCCAGGGTAGTCATAAAGAAGAAGGTGTCGCCACAAAAGTCCGAAGAAAAGACGGAGAAAGCAGAAGAAGCTAAGGTAACCAATATCTCAATATTTGATCTAGCTAGGCGAATTTTGGAATACCGTTCCAACGCTCAGCCATCTTACCTGTTTCGCGGTGCGATAATTGTTTTTTTTATTTGTTAAGTTTTCCCCTTTCCGTATTTAGACTCAAGCAAGCATTTAGCGTGATCTTTTTAGTTCATGATCATCATCATCATCATTGACCTCATACGTCTGTGTCAGACGATTTATTCAGTGTCTGATCATTACCATAAATATTGGGCATAAAGTAGGTATTGCAATATAGCTTAAAATAATATCGACACTCAAAATACAAAATCGTACATTAAACAACTGTACCGCTATTCGAAACATAAAACAAAATATGAGAGCGGCGATGCTTTTCCTTTTTAGGACGGTCGGTAGCGGCTATATCTGTCCCTTTCTAACACTGACATCTCTTTCTCGCATCCCCTCCGATTGCGACACGAGGCAGGCGCGCAGCGCTCTTGCCTTCATTGGTGATGTGTTTCCCGGCGGGAGCGGTCGTGGTGAGAAGAGAAAATAATTTCAAATCTTTTATTTGAATTATTTTCAATAACGGTTTTTTCCGTTCGAAAAAATTATCGTTTTCTTATTCGAAAATATTAATTGGTCTATATCTGTTCCTTTCATGAATTTTTATTTTATTTAAGTGTAATTTTATTCCAGGTTTTCTTTCAGGTTTTATTTTTCAGCTTTTAATGATTGTTGCTTACGAGCTCGACATACATTTCTTATTTCCGAAATACGGAAAAGCCAATGTGCAAAAATACCAGGTGGATCCAATCTACATAAAAAGGTTAGTCAAATACCATACTAAATTGACAAATCAGTGCTTTGATTACGCCATATTTGTGAAAACACGTAATTTTCATACGTAAATAACAGTCAATTGTCATGCAATTGTCTGAATATCTTACGAGTTTTTCGTTAGCTGACGAAAACTTATTTAAAATGTGCTTCCATTCGAACACAGCCCTTGAAAACGCTTGGACCCAAAAATATGAAATTTATAATATAGCTTTCAAGTTCTATACCGTAGTAGCATGATTAGCTATTATACGTAAGGTAAGCAACAATGTAATTTGAAAGTGTGACCTATAATATAATATTACGAGTGGGTTGTTCTTAACGTATCGGGTTTTCTATAAAACCTAGAAATCAACTCCTGCGCAAGGAGGTTTTCAGTGTCTAAAAACTCATTAATGGGTGCTAAGCTTTTGTCCTCGCAAATATTTTGCAGGGTCACTCACATGCTGAAGCTAAAAAGTCCAGCATAAGTATGTAAAGTACATTTCGATGCATTCCTCATCTTAAAAATATTCGCCACATTGGGCACCAATATTTATTCTTTCTCTGGTATCTATGTACCTAGAGAATGACATACTCGCGATCTCACTCAGACGTGGTCGCATAATTTCTAATTCAAACTAACCTTCAAGTACCTAACGAGCTCAGCTCTACAGCAGCGTTGTGGTGCAGTGCAGCTATAATACTTTCTCTAAAGTTAAAGCTCGTCATTATAAAATGCACGGCAAATCCGTTTGGTACTACAAAAGTGCTAAACCTAAAATATCTAATCTTGCTTTTATAAAGCTTCCAATTATTTTAAACAATGTCTAAGGCTAAACTACAAGGAAATTGCATGATTTTATTTAAAATTGCAATACCTTTGCTGCTAAGCAAAATAAGATGCAATAAAATTAATTTTAGTTGCAAAACTGCATAAAGAGCGCCTGCAAACTCAGCGCCTCAGACGAAAATACCGTCTACGCGAGCCTACGGCCCGCGCCATACCTACACGAACCATGTTCCTAAAAAAATTACTGGCAGCGCGATACGATTTAGTCCTGCTTAAAATACTCGCACATTTACGTAATAAAAATCATAAGAAGATGTAAATGCGAAAATTGAAGTCGGTGAGTCATCCCAAACTTGTCCAAATGCTCACCTACGAAATTCTACCTGCAGTACGTCATGTTGCTAAGAGCCAACGCAAATATTACTGATTCTATGTCTTAACATTTATACATGCCCTTCGGCAATTTGAAAAAGATTCATGATTGTACAACCTACTAGCGCAATCAATTCACTAAAATAATGATTCATTTCGTGCTTGCTTGCATGTCAACACGTGTTCTAAAATGAACATACACTGTGATATTTCACATACTACCCACTCACGTAAGCACTTATCATGTAACATTATACATGAAACAGACAAAGGGTAAGGAAAACATTACAAGCGGCTATAATATAGGTAATATTGGCCTGCCTGTCGTGGGTACTCGGAAAACCTCTGCCATTCGAAACTATCCTGAGGGATAATCAAATCTATTCCGTTCTCAAATCTAACGGATATGCAAAATTAATCTGTATGAGCATATTGTGAAAGTACCTAGTTACGTCACAGCAAAATAATTCACTGTCCTGTCACCTTTAATTTGGTAAACCAACTACATTTTCAAAGTTATGCGCAGATATCTAATCCCGCAAAAAACATAATACGAAGCGTTCGAAACGAACCTATATCTAAGCTAACATACCTATATAGATGCAGGTCCCAATAAAGAGAAGACCACTCTATTGCTTACACTCAAATCGGGTACAAGATATGTACTTATTACCCACAGTTGCATTACCCAATCCTTAACCAACTGAGTCAATTCTCAAAGAGTTGACAACTATGACAAAAACTAGGTATAGCTACTGAAATATTTCCATACTAATCTTACTAGCAAAATACTTGTTCATAAAGTTGACATGCGATTCAGAAGAGTCAGAACTGCTAAGGTTGCGAAGAAATTCAGATTATCGCATCTGAAGGCAATTTCGGTCACAAAGTACCTAAACAACCTAATATATGATGCGTAAAGTAGGTACCAAGACAAGAAATGTGGCCCCTCCAAGACTGAGTTAAATTGTTCAGTTTAACGTTAATATATGCCGTTACCAATGGTGCCTTTGACAGGCGTTCCATAATTTTGACACAATCACATAAAATCATGCCGTTTACCCTGTGGGATAGGCAGAGCGTAAAAAACTTTTTAATGGCAAGTCGAACAAATATTCAAGGAACATTGTAACAAAATCGCATTGATGTCGTCGTCACGTTCGTTGACACGTGGTCAACCCATTGATTTAAATCCTTATAGATACACATGGTGCTCACAAGGACATAGTATAAATGGAATAACATTTATCAGCCAAGTATTTGTAGCAAGTCAAACTACTTTACCCCGTCTGACCGTACAAAGCCATGTCTGGTCAAATACGACATGTCCGGCCTGACCGAACTTTTAGCTAGGCCACGCACTTGAGGAAACATTCTCAAACAAATGTACAACCCACAAATTCACGGATATGTTAAGTGCAATCGCAAATTTCAGTGCGTGCAGTGCAATCAATTTCTATACTACTCGCTCGTGTTTATATTTCTATGCATGTCGTTGTTCAATCTCGTAAAAGAAATATGTTGCAAGCATACATGCTAAAATAACATGCGGGCAGCGTACTTTTGTACCAGCCTACAAGTGTTGAGATCTAATACCTACATACTTACATACATACATACAACGTGTTACAAAACAACCAATAAATCTCCCATACAAAGTGAGTTCATTTTGTATGGGAAGTCCAATTTTTTTTTTTCATATTTTGACCCATGTTCCATGGGGAAAGTTGTTCAGTTTCATGAGTACCTTGACCTCCTTTCAGCTTTATTGGTTGCTTTGTAACACCCAGTATATCACGCCTATATCCCTTGCGAAGTAGGCAGAGCGTAAAAGGCTGTAAAAAACGGTCATTTACACCATATCTGACAAAGGTTTGAGAATAATTCAGAAGTCTGTATATCAACATAGTGACAGGTTGTCAGCCTGTTGTATAAAACTGCAAGTTAATGAGCTTTCGGTTTTGGTTGGTTTCGACACGATGTAAGCCCGGATTTTCTACGTATATACCGCTATGGCTTGGCAACCCTATTCACGGACAGATTTATATGAAAAACATTAGTCGATATGTGAAGATTGCCTTTCATCCATCCATACCTATATGAAACATCGAACTGTATTCCAACAGGAGTCGTTACGTATAAAATCTATCTACCCTCAATAATGTTTATGATTGGAATATAATCATGGAATATGTGTGTAGGTACTTGGTAAGTACCAACTCACACGTTTTTTAATGTCACGTACATTGTACAATTGTGTAAGAAATATCGTTGATGTTAATTTTATGTGGTTTGCTGGTTGTTATACGGAAGGAAATCACTATGAAGAAAGGCGTCAAATCCGAAGTGCGTCTAATGTCAACACTGAAGTAAATTGCATAGTGTAAGTAGTAATGCATGGTGATAAGTGCGCGATCAGCGCGTTTGTATGAATCGCACGAATACGGAGTCTTATTATAAAGGACCTCACAATAATGTCGAGTTAGCTTGTACATACACTAAAGAAAGCTTCAAATGCTGAATTCCTTAGAAATGCTTAATTCTTTAGATAAAGGATCAATATCAATACAAATATATTTGACGTTTAAAATCAGAATCTGTCTCTGGTGATTCATTAATCCGACTCGGGTTCTTGTCGATATTTTCAACCTATTTCGTTGCAAGAAGGATGCAGAATCATGTTCATAATGACGATGACCTAAAGTGGAAATGAGATAAAATTTTATAAATTAAATGTATCAACTCTAAAGCTCAGCTTATGCATTAAGTATAAGCGTGTGAAATAAAACTTCTAGGCACATATACTTTGCTTACGAGTGTATTATGCGTAATTCTGCTGAAATCTCATTATCCTTCGTCTAAATTTTGTTTTCTTGTCTCATGCAACAAAATAAAAGTTTGCCATACGTCAAATACGACACGTATCGTATAACGACTACTATGTTATGATATGAACGACTTATGACCGTAATTGTGGTATCTAGTGTCTAGCTGATATATTTCTGTAGTTTATCCTGATTATACCATACTTCACCAAGCTAGAATAAGTGGTTACACTAAAGGGCAAATCCTTCAAATTGCTATCATGATAAGACAACATAAATACTGTTCTTCTGTCATGCCCTTCACTAACCCCAGGGGGTTCAGGAGTGACTTCAATAGCATATATTTCAAGGTAGGGTAGAGTGATCTTAACCGAAGCATGCACGAGTGCACTCCAAGCGCACTACCCTATGACATCGTACTTGTTCTCTTTATAATTATAACTTAATACCTACTTCTAAGTAAAACCCTGCTAAAGGCAACTATCTTTGATAAATATCAATTCCTACTAATATTTACAATTGTGTAGCTGTTGTAAGAAGAACTTAATGAATATGGTTGCATAAATCATCTTAATGATAAAACAAATGTGTACTTTCCTATACACTATATCAATTGCTGTTTCAAATTTTAAATAATGTAATAGTATTACATATCTTCCTATCCTATAATAAATAAAAGCACATTCATGAAATATAAATTATAAAATATAAATAATAATATTTATATTACTTACTTAAAGCTTATAATTGTTTCCTCTTTCTCCTAATAAAATAGGTCATTTTATTATTTATCTGTCTTTCACATTGGTGATTGCTCCACCAGGCGATAACAAACAGGTCTCATATTTTGTTTTATGTTTCGAATAGCGGTACAGTTGTTTAATGACAGCGTTTTACCTATCAATAAAAAGCTTATTAAATAAATTAACCAATTCGAAACATAAAAGTTTCTCAACTGCCTGGTGATTAAATAAAAAGAAAATGTATGCAAACATACATTTCTTTTTATAAACATGAGATCCAATGAAGGCAAGAGCGCTGCGCGCCTGCCTCGTGTCGCAATCGGAGGGGATGCGAGAAAGAGATGTCAGTGTTAGAAAGGGACAGATATAGCCGCTACCGACCGTCCTAAAAAGGAAAAGCATCGCCGCTCTCATATTTTGTTTTATGTTTCGAATAGGGTAAGTTATTTAATAAGCGTTTTATTGATAGGTAAAACGCTGTCATTAAAAATTTAAAAAGATTAATAACATAAAAAGTGGATATCTTACGCTTAGAGTGCGTTTCATCAAATAGTTCCTCTTGCGTTATGTTGGTAGCGTTGTAAATATTATACGGCGACCATAATATTACATGCGACTTTTCAATGCTACCAACATGACACCAGAGGAAAAAATTGATGAAACGCACTATACACAAGCCTGAGGCACAAGCTGTATTACAGTTTTGACACATTCTAACACATACATCTGTTTTTTCTTATGTAGGAGGAACCGAAACCCAGTTCGGTAGCGGCCGCAGCCGACAGACTGACGTCGTTGTCACTTTCCCAGCAGACGCCGCAGCCGCTCCCCGCCCCCAACAACGCTACCCTCAACCAGGCGCCCGTCACGCCCAAACCGAAGAAATTCTCCATACCAGGTAAACATTACCGTGTGGTGCCGGCTTAGAATGGCATCACCCCATGCGACCAACAGACGCCGCAGCCGCTCCCCGCGTTCAACAACGCTACCCTCAACCAGGCGCCCGTCACGCCCAAACCGAAGAAATTCTCCATACCAGGTACACATTACCATGTGGCTTAGAATGGCATCACCCCAAGCGACCAGCAGACGCCGCAGCCGCTCCCCGCGCCCAACAACGCTACCCTCAACCAGGCGCCCGTCACGCCCAAACCGAAGAAATTCTCCATACCAGGTACACATTACCATGTGGCTTAGAATGGCATCACCCCAAGCGACCAGCAGACGCCGCAGCCGCTCCCCGCCCCCAACAACGCTACCCTCAACCAGGCGCCCGTCACGCCCAAACCGAAGAAATTCTCCATACCAGGTACACATTACCATGTGGCTTAGAATGGCATCACCCCAAGCGACCAGCAGACGCCGCAGCCGCTCCCCGCGCCCAACAACGCTACCCTCAACCAGGCGCCCGTCACGCCCAAACCGAAGAAATTCTCCATACCAGGTACACATTACCATGTGGCTTAGAATGGCATCACCCCATGCGACCAACAGACGCCGCAGCCGCTCCCCGCGTTCAACAACGCTACCCTCAACCAGGCGCCCGTCACGCCCAAACCGAAGAAATTCTCCATACCAGGTACACATTACCATGTGGCTTAGAATGGCATCACCCCAAGCGACCAGCAGACGCCGCAGCCGCTCCCCGCGCCAAACAACGCTGCCCTCAACCAGGCGCCCGCCACGCTCAAACCGAAGAAATTCTCCATACCAGGTAAACAGTTACCATGTGATTTAGGAAAACTTGCAAAATTGTCCGCCTCAGGCAGGATTTCAACCTGCGACCTAGAAGTCTGTACTACCGACGCTTCTACCAACTGGCCTACCGCAGTTCTATTCTAGCCTGCGTATTAAGCAAATATATCTTGGCCACTAACGCGTGGCAGGGCTTTATGTTCTAATTGTTAACACGGGAAGTGTTTTAAAATATGGTATTCAATCACCCCTTATATATTTTACGTGAGTGTTGTAAGAAGCGACTAAGAGATTTGAAAGCTGATGAATTGCAATTTTAGACGACTGGCTGACTACCTGTCACTTTGGTGATACACAGTCTTTTGTATGACTCTCAAACTTTTGTCAGGCGTTTTTACAGAGATTTTCAACCTTTGGACACCATCAATCGTATTCATTTGTAATCATACTGCGCAAAACGCTCTGGATGTAGCCCTCAACAACGGTATTTTTTAAAACAATATTTTGTATGAAAAGACTGCTTTTGACGTCATTAGCCAGTATTTTTTATGACGTCAAAATATGAATTTTTCGAAATGATGAATGAGGATTATAGTAATTTCAATTTTCAACAAAAGTTTTTAGCGTACAACTTTTTTTCAAGGACCTTCGTCCACTTTTCTATATTTATCGATATGATAAGAAAATCTGTTTACAATTTAATAAATAATAACTTTATGTAATTTAATAATTCGTATATATCTTATCATATTACTTTATATCAGTGTTTTTCGTGCAATCATTTATTTATTAGTCACAGGACAGATAATATAGACAATAACATTCCGCTATCACAAATCTTTATTTAAAAATATGACTAAGATCAAGCATATGATAGCTTATTTTCCTTATTTTTATTTTTACGGATGTAAATACAGGGTGTTAAAGATACTATCCACGAAACTGACAACTTTCCCGAACAAACATTTGTCAAAACAAAAAAAAACATACAAAATGCACCAGACCTCAAGGGAAAGTTGTTCATATTCATGGTCTGATCGATTACATAATTCGCTACTTGACTGACTGGTCAAATGAGCTACTTTTTATGACGACCGAAAATGATATTATGTATAAGTTATAACCCGGTTCACAAAAGAAGGGGACCCGAAATGGCAACATTATTGTATGCGTCTTTTTCATATTACATGACATTTGAGCAAGATGTCAACAATAATGTTGCCAATGTTGCCATTTCGGGCCCTTCTTTTGGGAACCAGCTTATATGAAATTATTGAAATATGAAGTAATTCAATATTTTGGATGGAGTCAAAATAATAATAATTAATAATAATAACCTTTATATATGTTTTAACTTTTAATATTTTGAATAACGATGAATGAAGTCTGTATTATTTTTGTACAATAGTTTAAAGCGTACAGTTTTGCATTTTATTTATACAACCCAGTCAAGTAGCTGTTTATATAATGTACCTATCGTTCTCTGTCGCTAGGTGGCAACGTGGGTAGTTTCAAAGAGCAGTTCGAGCGGCGCGCGTCGCTCACTTCCGCGCCCGAGGTCAAGAAGACTATCACCAAACCAGGTCAGATATACTCATTATATCACCTACCTACTAGCGGTGTCACCCGCTGCAACTCGTCATTTTCCCACAGGAAAAGAGATTTTCCTGACAAGTGTTATTTATAACGTATAAACCTTACTCTTAAATCACTCTATCTATTACAAAAAAGCATCAAAATATGTTTAAAAGAAGTTAGAAAATTCAACAACAGACAGAAAAACGCAAAAAGCGACAAAATTGTATACTATGTTTTGATTCGTCTAATATTCATGCAGTAGTTTTATTCGCAGCGTGATTTTTTAGTTATTGATGTTTTTTTCCTGTTATGAGGAATATAATAAAGTTAATTTTGAGAATTTCGCTTTTTGTGAATCTGTGACCATTTTGGTTAGAAGATTGCAGACTGGAACGCCAGATTGTTAGTAAGAAAGATGGTTTCATACAATTAAGGATGGTTGTCTTTGTGCCACGCTCAAGAGAAACATTGACCTGAGAAAAACTCTATCTTTTCGTGTGGGACTCGATTTTAAAAGCATGCTAAATCGCTGTATTAATCTATAGAGCGGAGCGGATTTTTAATATTACTCTCTGTGTTGTTATATTATAAATTTTAAATAAGTTCAAAAGTAAATTAGGATTAATTGTGACTCGATATCTGTTTAAAACATTCTGTTCTTGTGTGCAGTTGTGTCAAAGATCGCCAAGCCCAAAGCCCAGAGCGAGGATCGTGAACTGCCCGCTAAAACTCCAGACAATGGTACAGTGGGGCTGCAACAGATCGGCATACAACCTTCACCGGTAAGTAGCCTGATTTTGCATACATATATCACGTCTATATCGCAACGGCTGCCCATTTACACCACGTCTGACAAAAGTTTGAGAGTCATTCAGAAGACTGTACATCACTATAGTGCCAGGTTGTCAGCCTGTGCAATAAGTACACATCAACTCTCGAATCCCTTTGTCGCTTCTCACGACACCCACGGGAAAGATGTGACAACCGATGTGGCGCAGTGGTTAGTATGCCTGCCTGCCACGCAAAGGCTCCGGGTTCAATTCCCGGTGGGGTCACTCACAAAGTTGATATTTATCACTTTGTGAATTTGTTCCCAGTCTGGTTAGGACATTGCAGGCTGAACCACCTGATTGTCCGCAAGTAAGATGGTTCCGTGCTTCGGATGGGCACGTTAAGCCGTCGGTCCCGGTTGTTGTCTATAATGGCGGTCGTTACACAACCATGTCAGAGGCCTGCTACTTGCAGGAGGCGGTTGAAAAACTCTGACACTAGGGTTCATTGGGTCGTTGGACTACATGGTGTTCCACTCGAAGAAGAAGAAGACCTAAAATTGCAATACACTTTCGAAGTCGACTTTCCACGACACCCACGGGAAAGATGGGGTGATACTATTCTAAGCCGGCACCTCACAGTGCAGTCCGCAGGCAGTGGACTTCACTTGATTCATATCCGTTTGTGAACAGGCGCTGCCCGAAGAACCGGAACGCGGTGGGCTGAAGAAAACAGAGAGTGAACCCACGCACGGCACGCCCTCCGCCGACCACAACACGCTGCTACAAGACGCCAGGAGGTAATGCAAAGTGTACTTCCCAGAACTACTCGCAAGTAAGCACAGTCTCGTCCTAAACGGGAACGCGGTGGACTCAAGAAGACGGAGAGTGAACCCACGCTCGGCACCCCCTCCGCAGACCACAACACGCTGCTACAAGACGCCAGGAGGTAATGAAAGAAGAAAGAAAGAAAGAAAAATATGTTATTCAGTAGAACATCAAAAATTACAACTAAGAACCGTTTACATTCGCTACTGAAAAGCATGTGTCACAGTCCTAGACTGCAATGCTGGTTTTCAGCAGTACCCAAGATATAATGCAATGTATACTTTCCATAACAAGCCCTAAGCCCAGTCTCACCCCAAGAGCGTGATCGGGCTGGTTGTTTGAAGTACCACATACACACATCAGGGTAAGCCCTCGCGCACCACCAATTAGTTAGGTGTAGTTTTGATGGCCCCGGGGCCAATTAAGGTCTATCCAGTAAAAAAAAAAACAATGTATATATTATGATTCCTCTAAACGTGCTAAAACGAAAAACAAAAATACGGCGTTTTCATATTGGCCGATATTGTCAGTGTCGACATAATTTTCTTTACACAAATCTTTCATAAACATTTCAAACAAGTTTTCCAAGTTTTCCGTTTTTTATATGGCGACCTTAGGTTTCTTGGGACAGTGTTTCACTACCACCATCTCATTGAGAAGTTTCCATATAACTCACTGAAAAAAAACTTTATTATTATGGCGTGCCACAAGGCAGTATCTTCTGCCCACTCTTATTGATACTTCACAAAACAACTTAACATTACAATGTTTTCCTGATATGTCTCCAGGAGCCTGCAGAACTCGATGGCGAAGCTGGTGGAGGAGAAGGAGAAGGCTGGAGTGGACCGCCGCCGCGCGCGCGACATCATCTCCACAGCCATACGCACTGGTGAGTCTACCGTTTCATCATTTTGACAGCCGATGTGGCGCAGTGGTAGTGCGACTGCCTGCGACGCAGAAGGTTCCGGGTGGGTCACTTCACAAAGTTGATATTTATCACTTTGTGAATTTGTTCCCAGTCTGGTTAGGGCATTTCAGACTGAACCACCTGATTTTCTGAAATCAAAATTGTTTCGTGCTCCGTAACTTTAAGCTGTCGGTCCCGGTTGCTGTCTATGATTACTTAGACGACGGCCGTTCTCCAACCATGTCAGATGCCTTTTACTTGTAGTAGGCAGTTGAAAAACTGACGCAAGAGTTCATCGGGTCGTTAGACGACTAGGTGTCCCACTCGGAAAAAAATAGCATTTCTCTCTGACACCAGGGATCATCGCGTCGTGTCCCATACGAAAAGGTAGATTTAGACCTCCACTTAAGCCCGTAGAACCGGGGTATTGATCCGACCATATCCAATAGATGCCCACAACCCGCAATGAGTTCATTTGAACTTGATAACGCATATGTTGATGATATTGTTGTTCTAATGTGTTACGAAATGCAATACCTATTTATTCCAAAACATCTGGAGCTTCACGAACATCTGGAGAAGTCAGTACTGTTGTAAGTATTTAAAAAAAAAATATTTATATCAAAAATGCGTTATAATGAAACTGTTGATACAACGGTCGATGTAACATATTCTATTCATAATGCCTGTTCTGCATAAAGTTTCTGGTTATAACTGGAAAGACTTCCTCTATAATAATATATCATAATGTTATCTGATAACAAAGGTCAGGCTAGCAGCAAGCATTTACAATTGATACATACTTATATGTCTCTGTTCTTATGAAAACGAGCTTCCTCAAGCATTTTTCTGATAAATACATATCTTTTATTTAGTAATAGGTCATTTTTAAGTAGCTGCAACTACTTCTTTTTTAAATCTTGTTAACAATTCAAACTCTTGAAAAAGTGAAGTGAATAAACAAATTATTCTGACGTCCATCTTTTTATCGTACGGTCTCACACACACGCACGCCCTCGAAACTTTTAAACTATCTCTAAAAATTGGGACAAGATTACGCTTATCGAATAATACGGTTGTGACATTAAAAACCACATTTATTTCATTCATAAATTAAATATTTACACACACTCACGAACCAAAACTAAGTACACTCAATTCCTCACTCTAATTTTGTCCGAATAAAGCTTTAATTGAATCAACAAGAAGGCGAACGTCCAATCCGTTTTCTGCCAAAGTATTCGATGCCTTTTTAAACCCTTGGCTTTCCCAAAGAGCCTGATACAAATGCTCCCATTCTTCCGTTTTCAACTTGTCCACGGAATATTTGAACCTTGGATATTCTCTCTCTTTCTGTTGGAACAGCTCCTTGAGCTTTTCTTTTGGATAAAGATTCATGGATTCTTGAATGAAGTTGGTCAGATCCATTTCACCGTCTTTGTGTCTTTTCGGTTTGACGCTGACGTTTTCATTTTGCTCTGAAATAAAATTATTTAGTTACCTATGTTATGTATGATTTCGGAAATAAATTTTAAATAAAATACAAATAAAACAAAAACTAACTTAATAGTTGGAGAGCCCAGGGTAAGTGGCTATCTCATAAGGTACCACGATAGGCTAGGTTTGGATCGTTAACCAAGACTTAAACAAGTCGTATGACCCAGGTCTGCCAGAGCCAATCCTGCCGAAACATAAAAATAATCGATATTTTTCAGAGTCATTTTTTCGTAAAAAATATGTCATAAGGTACCACAATGAAAGTGCTGGCATCAGTTAACCATTGAAAAATTATGTAAAAAAAGCTTGGTCTGCCACCGCGCACCCTGCCGGAAGTGCTTGCCAGACCTCTCCAAAGATGCCCTTCCGACACCCTGTTTCGGCAGGATTGGCTCTGGCAGACCTGGGTCATACGACTTGTTTAAGTCTTGGTTAACGATCCAAACCTAGCCTATCGTGGTACCTTATGAGATAGCCACTTACCCCCTGGGCTCTCCAACTATAACTAATTAAACTTATAAAAGCTTGAAGAAAAGCAGTTACTTAACAATTTAATACTTACCAACTAATTCGTTGATATATTCAAGAATATGTTTGATATCGATCTGTGCTCTTTCTAAGTAATCGGTCATCTGAAAATAATATCATTTAAGGCTATTAGATTCATAGCTCACGATCAAATGGTTATTAAAATAACACCCCAATAAACTAGAATACTCACAGCTTTAAACTCTGGCAAAGACTCCACTTCCTTTAGCACATCGCGGAAGTGCGTAGTTCTCAAATACGTCGCAGCGATCCCGAACTCCTTACTTTCGCCGTACTGCTTCAGCAACAACTCTATCTGAAGACCGGATTCTGCCAAAATCAAACCGACGAAATCTTCCAAATGTTCGTGAAACTTTTTCTTCTTATGCGGCGCGCCATAACTTATTGTAACGATTGCAAACAAAACTGTAAAATGTTTAAGCCTCATCGTGATTGTGCTGCTTTGCCAAACACAATACTGGAGTAAACAGGTAGCTTTATACTGCTGAACATGTGTGCGATAAATGTAATCGTGTTGAAAGTGCGGCTGCTGATAATACTAGTGAGTTGCGGATGTGTATGGCGTGGGCTGCCAGATATCTGTGTGGTTTCTCCTACTTTTGTAGAAACGCTAATACGTACTCTATACATATTTTCTATTTTTTTTTCAATTGCGACACTGAGTCGTCCAACGACCCGATGAACCCTGATGTCAAAATTCTTCAACCGCCTCCTACAAGTAGCAGGCCTCTGACATGGTTGGGTAACGACCGTCATCTAAATAATCATAAACAGCGTTTTTATAGTGTATTTGCATTAGTGCGAAAGACAAAGATATGGCTGTCAGGTCGGGTCGCTATTGCAGAGTCGGTAATTGAAATGTAGACTTTGAATAGGACTTTTAAGATTAAAGTGAAGCCAGAAATATTTTTACAAATATCTAGCAATTAATATGCCCGGAGAGTTTTGAAGGGGTCGGATAAATATTAAATAATCCACCACTATTGTATAAAATTTGCAGTAAATGAGAATAGCGCACTAAAATACTGCCTAGGATATGGCTAAATCGAATGCGCGTGGCAACACCAATGACTACTATCCGGGTTACGTTCGTTACGTCGCAAGCACAGCCATTGAGTGATTTTATCTTATCGGGGAGTGAGCTCCCAACTGACCACAGCGTACACAAAATACAACTTTACTTACATGTTACTGTCACGTTTGTGATACGTTACGTAGCATGCTCTCTCAGAGATTGTTAACATTTTTATTTATAGAAATTATGTATCTAAACCAGTACAGCTGCCTATTTATACAGTACCTATGTATACAGCAGCCCTTGGAAAGTAAACAGAGTTTGGAAGCTTATAATCATAGTTTAAAGTTAGTGAAATACCCAACGAACGTTGAACACATTCGAACCGCCAACTTTAGTCTTCTTCGTGCGGCATAAGAACTGCCCAAAGTCCAAACTGATAAGCCCGGCCTGAGCTTCTGTGCCAGCCCCAAAGGAATTTGTGCAACTGCCGAGCCAAAATATAAAGAACATTTATTATTAATGCAAAACTTAGATATTAAACGTCAGCTATTAAGGAAACGAAAACCTTATGCACCCGAACATTAAAAAGCCAACAAATATATTGGCGTGAAATATCTTTAAATTCCCTGTGTATTCCCCAATAGAACCTAAATGGGAACTCGAAAAATGCACAGCCAAGAGTAGCGCCATTAGAGTCCCCAGTTCTTTTTTACATATGTCCGTTACAAGTGCGTGTATGGCTTGTGAGCGATACTTCGACCCTACAATATTTTTATAATGTTCGTGATAGATAAGATAGGGCAAGTTCACTGTTTGTTTATGTTACTGAAGTGTAAACAAATAAATAAACTACGGGTGGTGATAGATATAAAATATGAGTAAGTTACAGTAGATGTATAAAAATACGAGTAAGACGCAATAACAATGGAATCTTACATAAATGTTTACCTACGAAAAATATAATAATTCGCTGAACCAATTAATCATTTTAAGTGCTTTTTAACCGACTACGAAAAATGAGAAGGTAATATTCATAAAGAGTAGGTAATATTCATAAAAGCTATGGAATAACTTTGCCTGCACTTATTTCTTTGATTTTCATACATTTTAGATCAATACTTTTGTCTTCTTAACTTAGCACACACGACCTATGTTCCTAGGAGAAAGTTGTCCCTTATAGTTGTTTTCGTTATCGGTCACTTGTAAAATTTCACCTGATTAAAAAAACATCTATCTCTCTCATGATCGACTCGTAATGCTATAATCGTGTATCTTTTCTATCAACAGGAAAGCCTCCAATGCCGTACGGGCGGTCGTCGTCAGCCGGCGTGACGTCACTGGTGTCCCCCCCCGGCACGCCGCCCGCCGCGCCCCCCTCCCGCGTGTTCCGCACTGAAGCGCAGCACCGTGTGGAAGACCATCGCAACAGGTAGGCATTAACCCCACCCCCCCATGGGGTCGTTAGCAGGTCGTCCCATTCGCAACTCGTCCTGTTCTCAACTCGTCCTGTTCGCAACTTGTCCCGTTCGCAACTTGTCCCACCAACTTAGATCATAAAACAACCTAAAATCCGACAGTTCAACTCTTTACAAATTTAATTGCGAATGGGACAAATTTCTTACGTGGGGCGAGTTGCGAATAGGACGACCTACTGACGACCCATCGAAGGGCCCAAAAGCCGATTTTACTGGCTTTCTTGCTAAAAAAATCATGTCCTCAAACTCACTATTAGTCGCATGGACTACGGACGGACGCCTTTTATTGAAATGAAATAATGATTTGGAGGTCTGCCTCCATTATGGTTAAAGCATTTACAAATCTATTAGAAAGAGAATGTTGGATTGACCCCGCTATTCGGGCTAAAACTGCTAGCAATTTAACTAGCTATTTTATACGTCATGGATGGAGCCAAGTTTAATATATTTCAATAACTATTGCAGAGGGGTATCTGTGGAGCGTATAATCCCGATCAACCTACCGGAAGAGCCCGCCTCGCCCCTGTCCCCGCCTCCCAAGCAGACCACGCCTGCTCCGGCCACGCCCACAATGGTGACGTCTCCGCTAGCCACGCCCACTACAGCCAGGCCCGGCCCAGCGCATCAGCCATTGAGGTTAGTGTGTGACATCAGTATTATAAGCATTTATTTTAGCAGCTGTCGGATCAGATTCCTATATGGTGTCCTGCTATCATATATCAAATAGAAGAGAAAATTGTGCCTTTCAATTTTCTTTTTTTACAATGACTTATCCATACATATTATTAAATTGAATTAGAATGTGACTTTCTTAAAGAGAATCTTGTAAATTCCTACTAAGAAATAAATGTTTTGACTTTGACTTTGAATAAACGCTTGGAAAGACTAAAATACCAGAAACAGCTAACTCAATGAGACCCGATGAACAAAGTTTTCTTTTCTGAATTTTATCATGATGATGTTATTTAGTGCACCCAACAATTTAATAGAATAGAAAAATATTACTTTAAAAATACTACGGCAAAATGTTTCAAGTGTCAACAATATGGTCACTCTAAAAAGTACTGCCGATCTAAAAAAAAAATGATTGTGACAAGTGTGGAGAAGTTGGACACAAAGCGCATGTATGCAAATTAGCAACCTAGTGCTTTGGGATATCGCAGTGACCGCAGTGTGCAAGAATGCACAGAAAAAATATCGCCCTACATAAGTGTTAAGCTAGGAAAAGAATATTGTTTTGAAAATTATTATTTTTTTAACAGGCGACTTATATCAAACGAGTCAAACGCATCGGACACATGCGCCAGCCCGGGCGGAGAGCCGATCAAGAAATCTGCCAGAGAGTTCATCATACCCATCGCAGTGGAAGGAAAAGGGTACGTTAGCCGTTTATCGTCTCATCATCATCATCAGGGCATAAGATAAGCCTCCCTTGGCACTTTGATTTATAGCGTTTTAGCCCAAATTTATTCACAGCTTTTGAAATTTCGATGTATGTTTTTGTGTTGTTTAGTTTCAAGGGCTGGTTCACCCCTTATAATATTTTCTGTTGATTTTTTTACACCTTGTATGTTACACCCAATTCTACCCGCGAGTGTCGTAAGAAGCGACTAAGGCATAATTATCCAGGGAATGGGCAGCAGCGTTTCCATCGGATTAAACAATTTGTACTGTGCTCGCCAATCTGCCTGCCATGCGTGGTGAGTATGGATGGCAATACCCCCCCGATAGGGGGAGGCCCATGTCCAGCAGTGGACTGTGGTGGCTGTTATGGTAGTATGTTAATAAAATAATTGAATATGTCCAGATATGTGACTCCGCGACAGCGCAGCCTGGAGCCCGACACGGCGTCCGCCAGCAGGCTCACGCGCGGCACCAAGCCCCGACGCATCAGGTAATGCCATTGTGGTGCAAAGATTAACGTCACAGCTATTCGGATTGAGCCAGGAAGCTGAATATTGGCATGAAGGTACTTCTTGACCTACTGATCAAAATTAGAGATGGAGCCCAGCGGGCACCACCCCCACCTTATGGTTTTTAGCTTTCACGCCAATGTTTTCATTCTAATTTTTAGCTTCAGGGCTCTATCCAAATACTTATAACCGGCTATTGACTTTATTCTCTACGCTGAACTGAAATTAAGGTTATTAAATTCTCAAAACTTTTGTTAAATAGCCGATTGGTTTCTGGTCGATTATGTACGAGTTCGTTAATATTTTACAGTCAATGGAACGAATATAGAAAGTTAAATAAGATCGAATTATAATTTTTGTAGGTGAAATTTGATTTGATATTACTAATTTATCCAATTTTTGTTCTGTAGCAACCTCGTCAGCGGCGGAGAGTCAGAAGAAGAGGATGACAGCCACATGCATCGTCTTAGGTAACATTTTTGTCTAAAATAATCAAAGTATAAGCCCCGCAAGCCAAAATAACTGGTTTGTATCGGTTTATATGGGGTGTTAGAAAGACCGGGCGGCACGCCCCTCCTTACTACTATCAACGTCGCTGTCACGTTGACGGCGCACTACGACGCCGCCACGATTTTTATTTTAACCTTTATACTATTTGGCGAAAGTTGTTAAGTTTAATGGTCTGGTTTACTACTTACTTTGATATCTGACATTTACAAATTCCTAAATGTTCAGGTCAACCCGTGCGGCGCGCGCTGAATCAGTCAGTTCTGGCGAAGAAGATGAGGAAGACGAAGGCTTCCACCTGCTCACTGCCGAGAATCTGTTCTCCACACTACTGCACAGGGTAAGTATTGAAATATTGGTTGAAATTTTACTAGTGAACGACAGCGAAAACTCAGAACCGGCTGATGATTAAGGAACAATCCCTTATGCCAAATCAACTGATCGGCAATTTTGTATGGGAGGTTCAAATATTTTCTCATATTTCGACCTATGTTCCATGGGAAAGGTTGTTTCTGATCACCAACTGGTTCCGTGTTTTCGCTATCGGTCACTAGTAAAATGTCACCCTACAGTTGTCAGGCATACAATGGCCGCAATTTGGAGAATAAATTCTCTGATACTCTCTGTCAAGTAGGTTTAAAGAAGACAGGAGGTGATCAGTATGATCACCACAATTTTTTTTATAATTTGATGAAAAATTTGGTAGGCATCTACGGGTGCATCGATAGCTCAGTGGCAAAGCGGTGGGGGTTCACCCATGCGGCCCGGGTTCGATCCCCGGTCGATGCATGACAAATTTTTATTTTCATTTTTGAAAATAATATAGCATTGTGAGTGCATCAAATCCCAATAGATTCTCTGCTTGTCGCCTAAAATTGCAATATGCATCAACTCGTAAATCCCTTAGTCGCTTTTCACGACACCCACAGAAAAGGTATGGAATAACGTCATTCTAAGCTGTTTGTAATATTAACAGGAATAAAATATCTGGCAGGTACAGGTAATTTTGTAGTAGTTAGTAAAGTCATCTATAGATGGCGCTGAGCCAATGTCGATGAAGTTTGACGACAAGAGCGGGTTAGGTCCTATTAACAGTTTTTCAATCCTGAGAAACGATTTTGAACCGTCTATAGTTTTACTATAGTCTATCGATAGTCCACTTTCGACCCATAACTCTAGAAAATACGAGGCTACCTACCACAAATAATAATAGCTAATCAAAGCGTATGTAACATTGCAGGTGCGCGCGCTGACCAACCGCCTGAACGGCGAGGAGGGCCCCGGCTTCCCGCAGCACCCGCACTCGCTATTCAACAACCTCTCACACGAGCCCTTCTTCAACAGGTATGTGTCGATATATCACATACCGTGTGGCTTACCTTCTGGCCCATCTTATAATCATGTAGGATGCAAGGGAAATCACTCTAAACTCTATACAGGGTTATTTTTTAGTCAGTGCGCAAACTTTGGTTGTTCCATACATTTTTGCCGAGTAAGTAGGTATATGAATTTTTCTATGGAACATCCAAATTTTTTTTTGCGAATTTGCAGGTGGCCCATAGTAAAAGTTGTTCAGAATCACGAGTAGAAACACCCTGCAAAGTTTGCGCACTGACTAAAAAATAACCCCGTATAATAAACAGTGTGGCTTACCTACCTAGCCAACCTTATTATCATGTAGGATGCAAGGGAAATAACTCTAAACTCTATACAATTTTAAGCTAATTGATATCATCATCACCTTTCTTACAAACATTTTGATGGTTCAACTTGGTATACAGTGTCTTAATTTAAATGCGTGTTGACAATGCCACGCATTTGAATTAACAACCTGTATATTTAGCAAACAGGGGACAAACTTGCGCCTTCTAACTTGTTTTCAGGAATTTTCGAAGTATTGGACCCATATTTTATCAAGCTGCTTTATTATCATTTATCAGCATTTAACTAATGGGCGTTTTTTGGATAAACTAAACCGCAAGATGGCGTTGTACGCTGCCATAGACTAAAAGGGATTAAGTGTCAAAATTTGACAGCTAATCTCTTTTTGTCTATGGAGGCGCATAACGCTATCTCGCGGATTAGGTTCTCCAAAAAACGCCCATAAAATAAAAAATTATGGAAGAATATTTAATTGAAAGAATGGTTGTCATCTATTCATTGGTTTTTAATCGAATACTAGTATAAATATTTCAAAAATATAATTATCATTCCATACAACAATTTAATGATCTAATATTCTACATTTTCAACTAATAATTAATGTTTTTTTGCTTCTTCGCATGCAGCCCTCACTTACCAAGGAGACATTTATTGTAAGTATACTCTCTTTCTCATCTTTGAAATACTCGTCAAACATAACGTTTTAGCTCATAATGCCCTTTCGCGCAATGACATTCTCTAAATGTCCTTTTTGACACATGGTCATGGCCATTTTGAGAAAGGTCATTTTGCGAAGAAATTTTAAGGACGGACTTTATGATGAGCTAAGATAAAACCGAAAATTAAAATGTATTTTCAATTTATTCTGTAAATGTGTAAATAGTTTACAAAAACATCCTTAAATAAGTTATTTGTTTGTTCGTATGCAGCCATCATAGATATGTGGAAAGTAAAAGAAGTGTATCCGAAACGTGAGTTACATATTTGTGAATAGCCATGAATTTCATATTCATTATTATAGTCGAATAAAATTCTGCCGTGCCCCTAGAAAGATGTTTGATATGAAATCAGTCCTTGAATTTTTCATGTTACGTTCATGCTCTGTAAACGATGAAACATTTGTGCAAATGCGCAGTCATATATTACCAACAGTTTCTACCATGTTGGTTAATGCTAAAACTCCTATTTCTCTCCCTCACACCACACACACGTAATGCCACTAGTAGAGCATACAATACGTTCCTCTTAGGGCAAACGCTGCGTCGTGCGAATAGTCCGCCGCGCGTGATTAGTTTTGCTCTAACGATGCGAGTGAACTTCGTCAAACCGCGTGATGCAGCGCTCGCCCCATTGGAGCTTGTTTTTGAGAAAGCTAAATCTCTAATACGAATTTCTCCCGACAGACGCGAGGGCTGGGGCTCCCGCGATTTCAACACGGACTTCGACTCGATGTTCAGCAAGGCGCGCGCCCCCCTCCCGCGAGGTAAGTGACCCCCCACCCCCACACACCGCCCACCCCCCACCTACACCCACCACGCGGGGGAAAACGTCGCCGATACGCACCGCAAACGCAACGCACGAGGCTACACACGTTATGTAACATACACTGGCACCGCTATGCTCTATTTTTAAGTTGATGTTGTCGAACGCTTTATTCAAGAACAATTGTATGATTCGCAAAAAAATATTATGAGGATGAAATACTTATAAATCAATCACTTTTTATGGTATAAAACAGCAAATTTCTGTAATAAAAAGACTAATTTTTAAAAATTATATAAATTAGAGCGACTCCCAATTCCAATAGTAAGTCAACAGAATCCAACTACTTATTCAAGTTTCAAACTACGTTGTTCAGTATTTTTAAATAGATTACGCTTTTATATTTCTTGTCGAAGTACCTATTTCTTACGCCTTCGGAAATTATCATCCTGTTTTGATTAAATTACACGTTAAGATATTATTAACTATTTTATTATTATTAGTATTAAAGTAATAATTTTTTTTTGTCAAGTTGTTTATTATCTAATTATGACCATGATATTGTTATGATAATGAATGTCTGTCTTCTATATTATTTTGTTATCAATTACTATTTATAAATAGGTTATCGTTTCATTTCATTATTAGATTTTTAAATTTTATATATATATTTTTAAATACACCAATCAAAATTCTAGACAAAATTGTATAGAAAAAGCTTATTTTGGCATGTAAAGTAGATTACTATTTGGCAATCGTCCATCGCACGAGTAGTTAGCGGCCGAATGGCTCAACATTCACAACAAAGCTAGCTTCACTAAACAAATCGATTAACTACCATCATACGACATACATATCAGAGCTTCTTCCAAATTTTATCAATTTTAGCATAGCCTCGGTATTAGTGACGTTTTCCACCGCTAGTGTAGTTTTCATCTAACAATACCAACGGATTATGATCGATTCGAAAATCGATCACAGTCTGTTGGCGAGTGAGTGTGTAATTTTCAGAGTTCATTAACATTCTAATCAATAATTTTAAATAACATATTTTTTGCATTGTAGTGTTTTATACTGTTGTATTCAAAATGCATTCTTTGTCCAGGTGTTGAATTTCTCCTACCGCTAACAATAGCAGGAAAATGTTGCGTTGCTCTCAAGTTTTTTTTTTACAATTCAGCTCAGTTTTGTAGCAAATTTGCATGAAGTGGAAAAGGCATTTCGTTTGATCGCATCGCATTCGGCCATGCTATTAAATTAGAATAAAGTAGACATTAATTTTCCTTTTTCAATTCTCAATCAGATTCAAAGATATTATCAAAAAATGTTAAATATTGTTTACTAAATTTATTAATTGAAGTTGATAAATTTGTTTGTAAAGTTATCAGTAGATAGTGGATGTGGTAGCACTCGATGTAAGATACGTGGTCGGGTATATAGTCGAATTTCTAATTACATGCACCAAAATGACGTTTGGTGGGTGGCCGCTTTTTTGGGAAAATAAATAGTGATGTGCTAAAAAGATTTAATTCCATCACTCATCTAATGATATGTTCATAATAATCCAATCACTGATTAGTATAATAATGGCGTGTTCTACTCACAAAAGTGAATAAGATTTATTAGAAACTTTTCTTCAAAATATGAAAATAAAAAAATTAGGTCTCCCATGCTAAGTGACACACTTTTTCATTATTTTTGTATAGGGAGTCAACAACAGTCAATTTTATGTGACCTGAATTAGAGGTTTGAATGAATCAGCTCACCTGAACTTAAAATTCGAGCTGAAGTACGCCACTAGTGATATGGAGTGGAGTTGGTATCATTATTTGGTCGACGTCTGTCATTTTGATGCATACAATTAAAAATTCGACTATGGTTATCACGTCACGCCATCGCTACCGCTGGGGGGGCAGCCTGCAGGGGGAGGGGGGGGGAGGCACTTGGGGGGCACCGGGGGGCACTAGCCGACCACGCCGAGCAGACATCGGTAGTGAGGTTGTGTTGTGGTTGCAGTTGGGTTGCGCGTTACACTGCATGCTCCGACCAAATCTTCACTCCACAGCGGCACCAGCAACCACAAACCCGCCACAAACGACACACAAGAATAGGTACTAAACCATTTATTTCTTCCTTTATGTGTTTGTGTTCCGCACTGCGCCGCGGCTGTTCAGTATAGAGGTGCCTTTATAATGTGAGATACATCGCTCGAGCCATTTTACATTTAGAACGCATTCTGGTAAATTTACTTTCGATTCGTAAGCAACATTTTAATGCATATTTATACTTTTGATTTGTTTTGCATTCCTAAAGCTTTCAGTTTGCTCTAATTTTGTTTAGTATTTAGTTCCTCTAGTTCTATTAACTATTTAACTATTTGCATCGATGTTTGCATTAATCGGAACCCGAACCTAAAGATTTTTTAATGGCATTTCGAGATCTATTCCAAAACTCTCACTGTGAAGTAAATTTCTCAAGCAAAGTAAAGTCAGTCAATTATTGCCGAAACGACACTGTAAATACACCATCTCAGCGAGCGTTCTGCATGATCGAAACGTGTGTTTTTCGGTTACATTACAGGTAATAGTAAGAAAAGCAAGCACCATACGAAGGCGTCACAAAACGCGGAAACCGAGAGCGGGTTAGATCTGTCGGATCTCGACTTGAGCGCGATCGAGTTCGGCGAGCGCGAGCTGCGCGCGCTGCGGGGACTCACGCCCGCGCTCAGCCGCCGGCTGCAGCGGCAGCTGCTCGCCCACCTGCCGCCCGCCGCCGCCACGCAGCTGCGCCGCACGCTCTCGCTGCACAACGACAGCAAACCCGCCGCAACCAAACTAGGCGTCGCGCGCTCGCACTCCGTCACGCCCGGACAAACCGACAACACTCCAGATGCCTCACAAACGGATTCCAAACCAACCGAATCGATAAAAGACGAGCTCCTCAAACCACCCGAAACGATCAACAATGAGACTGCCAAAACACCCGACTCGACTACAAATGAGTTCGCCAAAACAAACGAATCAAACAAAACTGAGTTCGCCAAAACAACCGAATCCATCAAAAATGAATTCACGAAAACAACTGACTCAATTAAAAATGAGTTTGCTAAAACATCTGAATCAGTAGTGAGAAATGCGCCAGAACATCGATTGAGCGAGGAGATCGAACTGCCTGCACCGCAATTCTGCACCCTCCCGCGACTGAAGCGGCACTCCACAGTGTCGCGCGAAGCCACGCCGCCCTCAGTCTCTGAAGTAGAATTCCAGACGAGACTGTCGCACGAACGGTCGAAAGAACCGAGTCAGTCGCGAGCCAGCAGTATCCGTAGCACCCCAGATCGACCGCTGCTTAGCAAATATCTTACACCCGAAAGAACAGTGTCGTTAGACGAACCGTATTCCTCATCAGATGGAGGCAGTATTCTCTCAGAGCCGAGCTACATAGCCGCGTATGGGACTCCCGGAATCTCAGGCACTTCAAGTCTTCGTCGACACTCGATGAGACTCGCCGGAGAACAACCCAGGAAACGAATCTCGCGATTCCTCAGATCAGACTTCTTCGACACCCCTCCAGACGAAAGCGTCTACCTCAAACATAAGAAAGAAAAGGAATTGGAGACGCAAAAGATTCTGAAGGAAATCAGGGAAAAGAAAAACAAAGCGCTGGATTCCCCAAACATAAAGAGTCCGACGGACGCCACCGAAGCGCAAATGGGCAAAGACGATGGCTCTTACACTCGCAAATGTCTCTCGCCAATAAGCGTTTTGACTGCAAAGGAACGTAGTCGTTCCAACACACCTTTCTTCCCTAGTCTAGACGGTATAAAAGAAAACGCATTAGACATGTCGCTAACGAGAAAAGACTCCAAGCGGTACTCAAAAACTGACGAAATCAAGGATAATTATTCAACAATTGACAGCACAAAAGATACGAAACTGACTAGGCCTAAGAGTTACCCCGTTAAGGACTCTTTTGAAGAACCTACAGAAAATAGTGTTCCAGAAAAAGTATCAAACAAAGAAAACGAAGGGAAAGAAAAGACTTTACCCAGAGAGTCGAAACTAATAAGGCCAAAGAGTTATCCTACGAGTAGTCCGTCTCCAGAAAAAGTATTTATAAACCGCAACGTTAAAAAAGAGGAAACAAATAATGTTAGTACAACTCAAACTACACAAAAAGAAGAGAATAAAACTGCCAATGAAGAAATCAAAACTGATGTAGAAGTTAGTTTTAGCATTACATTACCTAAGAAACCGAAAGCAGTAGGATCGTCTAAAACAGACACACTTAGAAAAACTAAATCCCTAGATAAAGAAAGCGATTACAAATCAGACAGCACAAGTACTGCTGAACACAGTCTCACTCTAAAGAAATACCAAATAGTTAGCAGTAACGTGGAAGAAAAGACTGACAAAGATCGAAAAACTGAAAATGGTTCGGCTATTTCAAATGGAACCTCAGTAGTAAACACAGTTAAAACTAATAGTGAGGAAAGCAAAACTACGACTACGAATAGCGTGTCTAAAGTTGAAGAAGGGAAATCCAAAGCAACAGAAAACGAGCTCACTGAAAAGAAACAAGGAACTTTAAAGAAAAAGATCATAAAGAAAGTGTCATCGAAGTCAAAAGCAGACGCAGGAACTAGTCAGGAAGGAACAGACGCTAAACCGACCACGGAAAAGAAAAAGGTCACAAAAAAAGTGAAAGAGAAAACGGCAGAAGATGGAACTAAAACGGCCACTGTCACAAAAAAGAAGTCGGTATTGCAGTCAATCGGGCACAAACTAGAGAAATTCACGTCAAACAAATCGAGTTCTCCGGAAAAGGTCGCTGACAGTGTAGCCAATACCGAGACGAAGAAGGAATCTTCTAAGCTAAGTAGAACGCAGCGTGAGCAATCTGTTCCAGTTAACGCTGAGCCTCCCACTGAATCGAATCTCATAAAACGAGCTGTAACGTTGACCGACGTAGCTGCTCTGGACACACAAAATACTACTCCTAGTAAAACAACTGTGTCGAAAGTATTAGGCCTTTTCAAGAAATTCGAGCCTAAAGAAAAAGTTCCTAAACCAACTGTTGAAAAGTCTAGCAGCGAAAACCTGGAAGCTAACGTAGAGAAAAACAACAAAAATGAATTCTCCTCACAATCCGCTGTAGAACTCGAAAGTGATAGACCTAAGAGGCCTACTTCATTACTATTGAATGGCCTAGGGCGCAAAACCAAATACGGACGCGCTGCCAGCGATAGTGTTACAGCAATAAACGTAGACGACGACGAAGCTTCTAAAAAAGATACAATGTCTAAAAATATACGAAACAGCCTAAAATTAGACTTCTCCAGATTGCCAAGAGTTAAAAAAATAGTTCCTACAAACCCTGTGATAGAACCGCAACTTATGAACGTTAGTTCCGATGACAAAGATTTCGAAAGGAAAGATATTGAAAGGAACGGCACTGCCATCGATGATGGCTACAAAATCCAAGTTAGAGGTGACGAAAATGAGTCACATAGCCGTAGCCGCTCCAGAAGTAGATCAACTTTCTCCAATTCCGAACAAAAGTCTGAAAACAGCTCTGAAGTAAAATACTACGATAAGAATCCACTGTCGCCAATAGAAAACAATGTACACCACCCAGTAAGAAACCACGAATCCACCACGCCTGAAAAGGAGGACATCGTAGAAAGAATACGAAGGAAAAGCTTCTACTCTCGGTTCAACGAAAAGAAACAACGACGAAAGAGTAATTTAGTAGGTCCCGGGGCGGCTGAGTACGACCCGTTGGCTCGCATTCATGCCGCGCCGAGCGCAGCTGATACCAAAGTAGATTCTCCAACCTCGCCTGTCTCGTACGATCTCTCCCCGGGATACTCCGTCGCCTCCGACCTCTCCCCCTCCACGGATCGCTATAGATCTCTCCTGACTGATCTGCCTGCTAGAAATAACTTAAGGTTCGAAAATTATGGACTGAACGATAAAGTTGACACGTACCGATCTCTCGACCGGAACGAGTTCAGAAAGTATCCCAGAAGCTATTTAGACTACGATCAACCGTCGTCGTACACGTCACACCGATACTCGAGAACTAAGTCTTTGCTGGATAGCTCCGATGGAATCGAAGATCACAGTCACAGCAGCCTCCGAGACCCGCATTTGTATAACAGAACGATCTCTATGTACGCTCCGGGCAGCTACGCGACTTACAGACCGAAGAGAACACTCAATCCCGCGATCATTCTCAAAGAGAGCGAGAAGGAAAAGAGCCCGGAGAATATACTCGAGAAAATAAGACAGAGAAAGAATTTCTCGATCAGAGTGACCAGGAAACCGGACCCCGAAAAGGACCCTCTACCAAGGTGTGTATATTTCTTGTTTACTCACATTTTAACGTAAATAATTCTGAATAACTGTCCCGAACTTAAACGATTTGATTCTGTGCACGCTTCACGCTTCCTTTTAAAATTTTATACAGCACTAATGCTTTCCGAGTTTTTGATGTCCCCCTAGAATAGACAAAAGTTTGTCATTTCAATTCCGGTGTAGATAGATGTAATTAATACTCACTTCGTATAAATATTGGAATAATATTATCTACATGTCAATTCGCGTTAGTACTGCAGTAATTTCGCTGTAACTTCGTTCCAGGTAGAATAGTTAGATCAGTATAATTTCATCATACCATCAGTACACTACACAGTAAATACAGGCCTCTTTGCTGTCAATATGTCAATGAAACTGTTGTTTCGTTTGCAGATCCGATGGCCCACCTAAAGGCGAAGGCGACAGTTCAGAACGCCCTGAGAAAGTTGACTGAGCGACGTTACTAACGACGTTTGCGCCAAGGAAACAATTTGTGATCTACAATTAGTTATTTGTACGACGGAGAACAAAGTAAATTTATGCTGCGATTGAATCCCGAACTAGAGAAATGATCTAAAATCACAAACGCAGCGATATTTTCAAAGTAAACTTTGTTCTTTCTTTCGTACAAAATTATACAATTTTCACCTCTTTTTGCGATAAAATACTCAAAATTACATAATCCTTACATTTTTAATATGCGATTTAACTGTCTTTGTCCGACTTCTTCCCAATTCAGTACCGGTAAACATCGCGAGAAAGTTGTCGGAAAAGTAATCCATTAGAAGTGATTTTTATTAGACTAACGTGGCATAACTTTGTATCATCGCTAGCACATCAACCTATACATTTAATGGATTAACTTATGTAAAACAATGTAAGTTGGTCCCTTAAATGTACTGGCGACAGTAACAGCGCTGAAGAGGTGAAAAAGCATTTGTTAAAAAGTCACTATTTATCTAAAATTTATAGTCGGTACTTACATAGTTAACGAAGAGCAAACTACCCATCTAGTGTTTTTAATTTCCTTTTATTCAGCCGTTTGCGTAGTTCTACACGACGTAATGTTAACTCACATAATTAGATTTGACGTTTTCGAGACTGTGTTCGATGAAATTCTTGCCAATCGATAATTTTGTGAATCTCAACGACAGATGCTTGTTATAAGACTGTCTATAGTGGCAAATCGTAGTTGATATCCGAGAATCTCTGACAAAATGTAAAAGTAACTACTTATTATTAAGATTTGACTAGCTTCAATTAAAATATTTTCTAGAGAAGCTTTGCGGAGGATGTAATAAATTATTGAATCGTGTCTCATGAAGTCATTAACTGAGGAACTACTGCAATATAATAGTAGTTGCCTTTAATAGTCTTCTTTGCATTTGTTTGTGGTGGCTTCTGTGCAGTTTTGATGTTGATTAAGGTTCTGTATTCACAGCTAATTTTACTAAAAGATTTTCTTTGTTAGACGAATCATATGTGTTTAGACACCAACTGTAATTTCGTAAACAAAATATCTGGATTAAATAAATGTAATTGTTATTTATATGACGCGAATATCTTGCAGTGACTATTAGCTGTGAGAACAGAGCTTCTAACAGCCTTTCTAAGGCCCAGACAAAACATTTTGTTGAAATACTATACAGTTTACAATGAGATGATATTTTGCAAATATGAAATTGTTTATATTTATATTTATTGTAAATCGATTATTATGTGCCTTTATATAACAACAAGGTGACTGGATTTGATACTGTCCATTTTATGAAATCAAATAAAATGACATGACTATAGTGTGTTTGCACAAATACCTTTATCTTTATTTTACACAATATTATTTTAATTTTTTCTTAGCTAAGTTTAAATGTTAATTATACAATATAACCTTATAGTATTGAATGCTAAGTCACGTCGTAACCGAAATCGAATAGAATGGTGCTTAGATGAATATGTGTTTAGAAATTTATTTATAGATCGAAGAGTTGCAGTCAATACACCAAACATGTATATTTAGAAATAGTGTTTTCAGTTTTGTAGTACTACTTAAGCATAATTTTGACTGTTACAAAAAGTAACTCAGTATTTTTTAAGTTGTTAAGGTGTTCGTTTGTTGCCATCTTCCATTATATTACTATATGTATAAAACCAGTGATGTTACAAAAGCAATACTTACGTAAACCAATTCATGTCATAACTTTAATTTATCATCGCGATCCTATTTATTATTAGATTTGAAATTATTTATTGTGTGTAGATTTTTAATATTGATCGTTTAGCCGCGAGTTGAGTGTTACGAGCAATATTAAAACCGCCATCACACACGTTTTGTATTGAATGTGAATAAATTAAATAGTTAAAATATTTGATTTTTATTTGCTATCCAGTAGATAAGGGACCTTGCCACTGACATAACAAAAGTTTGTAATTAAAAGAAAACACGAACATTCATGCGTAATGTGAAAGTACTTTTAGCCGCACAACTGAATGCCGAGCCGAATGCTGATGGTGTGATCCTTGTGTGATCGAATTATAAGGTGTAAAAAAATCAATTGCAAATTGATTTTTAAGGGGTGAACCAGCCCATGAATCTGAACAACTTTCAAGGAACATAGGTCAAAATATGAAAATAGTTTTGGACCACCTATACAAATTGACTGTAGGTGTTCCAAAGGAAATACATTAAATTGGAGACGTTGTGTAGACCATTGTACTGAACAGTTTCCATTATGAAGTTAAAATTTTCATACAAACTAAATGCCTACATTTACTACAACCATTATGTATTACCCCTTATCCAAGATTGCAACCTTGCATTTTTAACTTGTTGGATTTGAATCTTCGAAAAAGTTTAGAACATGGTTGTCTTTGCTTTAAATTTAAACGAAAACTTAAGATAAAAGATCTCTTTCTTGGTGTCAACTTTATTTTATTGCCGCCTCAAACTAAAAACTTCTTTTGACTTAGAGCACCCATAGGGACGCAAAGACAAAGGGCCAATCAGAGAACCCAGTAGAGTCTGTAGTGTCAGTTGTGTCAGTAGTGTCCTTGGTCTACGCCACAACTGTTGCCTTGGCAACTAAATTACCGCCAAAACCGTTGCCTTGGCAACAGTTGTGGCGGCAATTTCTAAAGTTTTTCCAAAACGGCAACATGACATAAATAAAGGTCATAATCAATAAAGCTCCTTTCATAATGTAGGACACAATTAAATTTAACAAATTTAAGTTGCTAATTACTTCTAAACGAGGCGTAACAGTGTAACTTGGCCCCATAATGAAAATTATTCGGTACGATGGCCTACACAACGTCTCCAATTTAATGTATTTACATTGGAACACCTTGTATTTTGTAGGAGGTCCAATTTTTTTTCATAGTTCGACCTATATCCTTGGGAAAAGTTTTCAGTTTCATGGGCCTTAAAATATTTGCAGTTCATTTTTTTCATCTTATTTATCACGCTTATATCCCTTGCAGGGGTAGTGAGAGCGGCGGTGTGACGTGTGTAACTTCAACTGAAGAAAAGTCTGTAAAATGTATAAATTCAAATTTATCAACGTCAGTCACATTTCACACTTGTTTCACACACTTATTCAAACGAGCAGCGGGTTGAGTTCCTCGGAGTACTTCTTATCTAGTTCAGTAAGTTGCTCGAGCGCTATCCGCCACTACTGATTTACAGTATTTAATATTATGAAGGTTAGTTAGGAACCACTGAATTGTGTTAAAAGAAAAGTCTGTAAAATGTATAAATTCAAGTATATTCAAATCCATCAACGTCAGTCACATTCCACACTTGTTTCATGAGGTGCGTCCACACTGTCCGAGGTTGTTCGGGTGCTAACTGCCTTGTGCGGCATATGTTTGTGCGCGGGCGAGCCAAGTTCGGCCCAATTTGCGTTACCTCGGGTGAGCCACGTAATATTATCTTGGTCGTTTGCCGCGCGCGGCAGTGAGGCAGCAAGCAGCCTCGCTTGGTGTGGACGCGCCTTTTCATACACATGTAATTCAAACGAGCAGCGGGTTGAGTTCTTCAAAGTATTTCTTGTCGTGTTCTGCGAGTTGTTCCAGCGCGTCGTCGATGTCAGTGGCAGGGAACCGCTCCGTCCACGACTGGATCATGCCCTCCGCGCTGCACGGGTAGCGGATCAGCTCCACCGACTCACCTGCAATTAACAACACCATTTTCCATCATTATAAATTTATGAAGAAGTGTGTCAGGATCGTAGCAAGTGGAAGGATGTACAGTACGCGAACGAGTTCATGACCATCCTGAAATATGCCGCTCCTTGTCATACTCGCAGTGGTACTGGCGTGTGCGACAAGGATGCGCATATTTCAGGATGGTCATGAACTCGTTCGCATACTGTAGTTTCAGCCTAATAGATGTATTACGAGCGAAGCGAGCACGTTACATTACGTCAAAACCGTAACACAATACATGTATTGCGAGCGAAGCGAACACACCACTTTAGGTAAAAATAACTAATAAATATTGTGAGTAAAAGGTGCACATATTTCCGTTGTAACTGTAACATAATACATATTGAGAGCAAATCGCTTCACCATGGTATAATAAGATACTCCGCCTGGTATTCCATTCCGAGACTCGTGAACCACGTGACTAACACAAGCCTACGTCATCATGCTTGTGGGTTACCAAAATTACCCATTCTTATGATTATTTTTGTAAATCATATAAGATACTGTTAACTAATAAATACAATTTAAGTGTTGTTGTAAAGTTCAAGTGAATACACACGTAAATCTAAATTATAAAACTATTCAGAAATATTTTAACTCATTTTCTGAGATTGAATCTAGCCCGTAACGTATTTTATTGAAATAAAGTATTGTTCAGTGTACCTCTGAGTATCGTGTTGGGTTGCACGAAGATGTTCCTGGGTTGTTTATGCAGCAGCACGATGTCCCGCCAGCGCGGCCAGGGCGCCTCCAGTGCGCTGTACTTGTTGAACAGCGCCTCGCCGGCACCCACGTCGCCTGTTGCTTTGATGGTTTGAAGTTTTACTAGGAACTCGCCTGAGGGGGGAAATAAATTTAGCTTTAATTTTTTTTGTACAGTCTCGTTCATAAGTGGCGACCATGACCTTTATTTAAGGTTTGATACAACTTTTGATTCAGAAATAGGATGTTGTTTAAAATATATATTCTAATAAAGATTACTTAGCTCTATTTATCGTTATTAAATAACCATTAATCGTACGGGAGTTATAAAAATTATTTTAAACTTTAAATAAAGGCTATGTTTGAACGCGACTGTACATACAATCATCATCTTCCTACCCTTATCGAAAATCAATTGGGGTCGGCGCAACATGATTTTGTGATCTAACAAATCTTAAAGGAAAAGGATTTGGCAATGTTTTATGACCGACCGCCTATTTCACGTCAACCCTCTGAGATTACTATTGTAAGTGGTATCACCGCCATTACGTTGTTGACCATAGTCGACAGATATTCAGCTGAGGGCAAAAACTCTGCGTCGCCTTTTACGTAACACTCTGAGTGGACTAGAGATGACAATATATCCAGCCGCTACCACACGGATGTACATACCATAGTACATACCTACAATATACGGTGTAATTACTTATGTAAGGTTATCATTATTAATTTGGAAACTTTTTGAACTTAAAACCTGATGAACTTGTTTCGAAAATTCTTGCTTCAATTCACTCCATTTCAAATTATTTTTTTTTAATAATGAAGTGATTATACATTTAACGATTATAAAACGTACCGATAATTCGTTTGCCATCCGTAGCCAGCCTGGTCCTGTCGAGCGTGAGGGCGAGATTCTTCCCGGGATCCACCTCCTCGACCTTCAGCAGACCATCGCCCTCCAGTTGGAGTAGACGCATCATCACAAAACGGGCGCGCGCGTTCGCCCGAGCACGAGCATGCGTTGGCTCAGATGAGCCGCGTAAGTTTTAGGTTGTTTGCCGCGCGAGGCAGCGAGTAAGTGATCAGCCTCGCTTGTTGTGGACGCGTCTTTTAATACATACGTTAAGCGCTTGTTTTACTTCTTGTAATTTGATATGTATAAAAACGTACCAATAATTCGTTTGCCGTCCGTAGCCAGCCTGGTCCTGTCCAGCGTGAGAGCGAGATTCTTCCCCGGATCCACCTCCTCAACCTTCAGCAGACCATCGCCCTCCAGTTGCAGTAGACGCATCAGCACGAAACGGGCGCGCGCGTGAGCCTGGAATCAAATGTGAAATATTTTGATATGTAAAAACTAAATATAATTTAATGAGCAACCAGTCAACCTATTCTGGAAATTCCCCACAGGAAAAAATAAAAAAAAAATTGAAAAAGAGACCGTTCTGATCTGAAAACCCAGTTTTTAGGGTTTCGTAGAAACCCTTATCATTTCGTCAAGTCTGTCTGTCTGTATGCCGCGCCCTCATAACTTCGTCATTTCATCGTCAGTTTTGGAGCTATCGACATCAAAGGATATAATCAATTGGCCATACAAGTTTAGGCCCCTCACAAATGCCTCGTAAATCAAAATGTATGGTCACGAAACTTGTAGTACATATTCCTTGTACTACCTAGATTATGCTTGTATAACTACTTTTAAATTATGCAACGGCAAGCTGATAAAATGAGGGGTAGGCAGAGCGGTAATTGCCTTGTAAATAACAATGGTTGCTACATTTCATACAATATAAAAATATCTTTTAATTTTGAATTTGGGATTCCCGTTTCGTATAAAGATGATATTTGCAAGATTGTGATAAAAAAAAATCAATCATTATTTTTAGTTTTAGTAAGAATTTCATGAATTTGGCAAAATCGGGTTGGGCCCAAAATTGATTATCACATTTGATGTGAAGATAGACTGTGTTGACCCAAATTTAGAAATGTTGAGGTCAAATATTTTAATCGTCTTTTGGACCCCCTTGCCATACATGTGAAAGGGGGGCAATAAAAATGTTTTCTCCTGTAATATTGAGTAGGGTATCGTTGAATAGGTCTTTTAAAACTAAAGGGAGGTTTCTTTGAAACAAAGTCCCTAAAATGTTTCTGTCTCGAGATATTCGCTTTTAAAAGGGGCGTTTTTGAGCCATAATTTGTTCCAGCTGTAACTTCTAAAGTACGCATGCTAAAAATTTAAAAAAATACGGAATATAGTTCTTAATATGAAATTACCATGAAAACTATAACGAATACTGTACCTCATAAGATTAAGGAAATATTAAAGTTTTTCAATTTGCGGTTGGTAACCATACAGCTGCAAACAAACCAGCAACAAAATTAACTTTGTAACGCTGAAAGACCTGATATTTAAACATTGACTACGAAACCCTATTTGTGAGCGTATCTGACACGCTCTTGGCCGCTTTTTTCTTTCTATAATGACTCATTTTCTTTGATTTTTGTATATTGACCTTTTTTAAAGAGTTGTTTAGTTGCATGTAGATGCTCCTTTGAATTTTTTATTCTTTTACACGTTACTTTACACTTTTACACAAAAGAACACATAAATATTAAGCCGTATGGTGCCGGCTTAGAATAGTAAGGGATTTTGAGTTGATGTGTGTTGCAATTTTAGGCGACAGGTGACAACTTGTCACTATGGTGATACACAATTTTCTGAGTGGCACTCAAACTTTTGTCACACGTAGTGTAAAGGGCCGTTTTTATAGACGTTTACACTTCCTTCTCCGCATGGAATATAGGCCTGATATAATGTATGTAATATTAACCTGCAGCCATGTTTGTGTGGAGGGCTGGTACATCTCGGTGGCCTTGGCGCACCCGTTCCACAGCAGGCTCAGCCAATTCACGTATGTCACGTCTTCCGCCTCCTTGCCTTCGTAACCGAAGATCCTGAAAATTATTACCATTTTCTATTATTATTACTATAACAGCCACAGCCACAGCAAGTCCACTGCTGAACATGGGCCTCCACATAGTAGACTTGGGGGGTACTTGCCATACTCACCACGCTTGGCAGGCGGGTTGGTGAGCGCAATGCAAGATTTTTATTTTATTGTTCACAAGCAAACTTTACAGCTTATATATAATTTATGTTACAATGGTGATAAATACATTTTGTAAAGCCAATTACAAAGTTTGACATATTAAAATTAATAATTGTGAGGGTACGTACTAAAATAAAATAATTAATAAATCCGAAAATAGGTTAGTTAGTTTTAGAAAATAAAAAGAAACAAATGAAACATAAACCAAAATTAAAGACACAAAATAAAAAACGCAATACTCGCTCAGTCTATTAAGGTCATGCTGTAAGTTCTCACAGTCCTTCCTACATCTCACGGGTATGAATATCTTTTTATCGTCGGCATACATAAGAACTCGCGAATACTGGAAGCATGTGATGACATCGTGTAAGTAAATATTAAAAAGAAGTGGACCTGCGGGACCCCGGAAGGGATGGGGGCGAAGCGTGATATATGGGCTCCTCTTTGACAGCCTGTGATCTATTCCGAACATATGAGATAAGCCATCTTAGGAGGTCGCCGTGCACGCCGACATTCTGTAGCTTGGTGATCAGAATGTCATGGTTAATGCGGTCGAAACATTTGGAATAATCCGTGTATACGGCGTCCACCTGGGCCCCATCGTCCATGTTCTGTGTAACAAAGTCGGTAAATACGGCTAGATTTGTTACCGTAGACCTACCACGCACAAATCCGTGCTGACTACCCGGTAGGTATAGAATTATGTTGCCGCAACCGGATACAACTGATCGTGGACGATGGATTCCAGTAGTTTTCCAAAAACGGGCAAAATGGACACTGGTCTATAATTCTGGACCTCGTGTCGTGAACCGCTTTTGTGCAACGGAATAACGTATGCATTTTTCCATACACTTGGGAAAATTCCTTCCGTTATGGATCGTTGGAAGATTATAGAAAGCGGTAAGGCTAATTCATCATAGCACGTTTGAGCGAACAGTGAAGGTATGCCATCGCAACCAGGTCCCTTATTGCGATTGAGTTTGCGTAAATATTGACGCACCAGCGATTCTGTTATCGTCACAGTGCTTATCGTATCAAACCCAGAGTGAGCCACTGTTGGAGGCGAGTTGGGTGCAGCGTTAGTGTATACTGATGTAAAGTGATTTAAAAAAGCTGCGCAAATCTCAGATCCGCCACAAGCAACTCTATCCCCAGAAATCATGCGAACCGGGACGCCCCGATCCTTTCGCAATGAGTTTGAATAGGACCAAAACTGTTTATTGATATGATCTCTGAAAGTCATTCTTTCGTTATTCTATTCAGGCTATTATTTTAGTTCAAGCGTTTTAAAATTAAAAAGCCAATGGAGCGACGATTGGCGGTCCTGCGCAATGCAATTAGCTGTAGCTGCAGTTAATTCAAAATCTCGTTTTACATTTTCCTACTTACCTAGTTATAGTTGTTTCTAAATATGTTTTCCATAACAAGTGTGTGTAGTAAGGTTCAAAAGCAGCAGCTATCTGGAGAGCCAGTGTAAGTTGAAGGTTAATGAAAGCGCCTGTCGTTTATCTTCTTCTTCGAGTGGAACACCAAGTCGTCCAACGACCCAGTGAACCCTGGTGTCAGAGTTTTTCAACCGCTTACTGCAAGCAGCAGGGCCTCTGACATGGTTGTGTTACAATCGCCATCAGAGACAGCAACCGGGACCGACCGCCATTTATGATAAGACGTAATAAAAAAATACAAGTTTTCACTCACTTGAGCACATCAGGCTCCAGGGAAAGATACAGCCCCACTGCCTCGGCGCGGCACTCTTCGAAGGCGGAACCCAGCGTCGTGAATTTGCTGTCGTAGGTTTCGCCCTCAGTGTACCAGCTCTCGATTTGCTTGCCTGTGAACAAGATCAATAATCATCTGCCTGCCCTTATCTCAAATCAGTTGGGTCGGCGCAGCATGATTTGTTAGAACCCACAATCAGACCATGTAACTGAACAAACTCACCAGTAAGTGGATTGAGCACCTTCTCCTTGTCGAAGTTGAATGTTCCGTCAGCGTTCTGCCGCAGCAGCTTGCCGGAGCCGTGGCCCAGCAGCTCGTGCAGACCCACTTGCACCTGAACACATGGACACACATCATCAGAACAACCATGTGAACTAACCAGGTACTAAACTTGTGAGTATTTTCTAATAGATGTCACTAACGAAACGAGCATCAAGAAATTGAAATTTGGCATGCATCAACCGGTGCATCGATAGCTCATTAAAGCGGTGGGACTGTGAAGCTTGTGTAGCTAAAGAATGAAGCCCTAATTGGCAATATTATTTTCGACATCTTGCTCATGTCATAAAATATTAGACAAACAATTTTGCCAATTCGACATCCATTCTTTATTTAAGACGTCCCGGGTTCGACACTTGTTTGCTCCTTTGATATGTTTTCCCGTGTTTGCTTTTTTGTAAACTTGCATAGTTTACTGGCGATGCCTCTATCGTTTAGGCTACCGCGAATAAATCTTAGATCTCGTCGCAGGCTAAGATTGAGCTGCGATAGGCCAAATGATAGAGGCGTCTTTATAAATATTGCTAGTTTTCTATAAATTGTATATCTAACACAGGAAATCTTTTAAAATTTGCAAATTTGCTGCGGTGGAAATATTGCACAAGTTAAAAAAAATAACTGCAAAGTTTACGTACTTAAAATAAACCAATACATTCCTTTATGAACAACAAATACTTACCTCAAAAGAAGCGACTCTATACTTGTCGAAGAGTTTCTTATCGTCTTCAGAGAGGAAGGGGATGACGGCCTCTTTATACGCGGCGGGGATCACGTTGCCGAGGGACACGTTCTTGAAACCCTCGTTCTGGCGGATCTCGTCGTCTGCGAAGAAAGAACATATCTAGACACACGGCAGTGTGTCCGCCAAGTTCGAGCCCGACACACCGGCCGTGGGTTATATTACACGAACCATTTCGGGCCAAGTTTGACCCACTTATAACTCAAAATCTATTTTATCTACGCATATGAAATTTCTAGTATCTGTCGAGATCTACTTACTTATCTAAAATACAAAATTTCATTAATGTACCTATTGTAGGTCTTGAGATATTGACGTCAGAAAATCGCTATTTTTACTATACACTCACTGACTGACTGACTGACTCACTCACTCACTCACTCATCAAAAACCTAGACCACTTCCAATGGTCGTATTGACTTGAAATTTGGCATGGAGGTAGGTCTTTAGGTCAAGGTAAAGGAAATAATCTAAAAATGGCCAAGTGTGAGTCGGTTTTAAAAATAATGAAGGTGTAAATTTATACCCCTAAGGAACTAAAACAAAAAATTTATCTATATCTTCCAATCGTCGTACCGACCTAAAATTCGTTACGAAGGTTTGTATTTAGTCAAAGTAAAGTATAAATGAGATATTTCCTTACCTAACTTAATCATAAGAAAAAAAGAAAATAAACCTTACAAAAATAAATGAAATCCCACCCAAAACATAAATGTGAAAGGCTGCCAAGTTCGATAATATTGGAATGCTTCGCCTATAAAAGAAGTGAGATCTAAATAAGTACCAAGTTCCATACACAGACCTCAGTTAAAAATAGTAACAGGAATGCACACTTGATTTTCCGCAGTTTGGAAAGTAGATTTTTATTTCCAAACTGCGAAAAATCAATGTTCCTTTCACATTTATGTTTTGGGTGGGTCTATCATACAGATCAATATCCGAGGTCACGGTATTCGCAAATATTTCAAGGATAGTAAAATCAAAACTTTGGTTTGGACCTTCTTCCATACAATGATTCGGTCAGCCAAAACATCTTACACACATGTCAGCGTGCCACTCTCTCCCTCTTCGTGAGGGTCACCGAGTCGTTCAATGTGCCACACATATACCTCTGCCCGCGAGGGGTTAGCACACAAGTCAGCGTGTCACACAATATATACCTCTGCCCCCGAGGGGGCTAGCACACAAGTCAGCGTGTCACACAATATTTAACAATTTGTACACAATAAAATTTATACATAATTTCATTTGAAAAATGGTACAACAGGTACTGCTTATTTCTAATGAAATGTCTTCCAGCAGACCTAGGTACAATATATACCTCTGCCCCCCAGGCCTTGATCCACAAACCATCTAGTAACTCACAGTTAGGAATGTTGATGCCGGCGGGTATGCCACTACCGGAGAACGTGAGCACGTCGAGGCTGGTGAAGTCTGGTCGCAGGAACGTGTCCTTCTCCAGCTGCTCGCCCCACGGCAGCCGCTTGATGAACCCCTCTGCGCCGTCTACGAGCGCCCCGAATTTCTTGGACATCTCCTTGTTGACCATCGACACGAAGCCTTCGAACTCGCCGCGCTGCCCGCTCGGATCACGGTAGGTCTCTATGAAGCCCTGGTACCTGAGGAATCATAAGGCCTTTGAGAGTGACAGCTTTTATTTAATTTATTGTGCAACAATTACGCCTTTATTCCTTACGTGGTAAACGATGCCGACAGCCGATGTGGCGCAGTGGTTAGTATGCCTGCCTGCCACGCAAAGGTTCCGGGTTCAATTCCCGGTGGGGTCACTCACAAAGTTGATAGTTATCACTTTGTGAATTTGTTCCCAGTCTGGTTAGGACATTACAGGCTGAACCACCTGATTGTCCGCAAGTAAAATGGTTCCGTGCTTCGGATGGGCACGTTAAGCCGTCGGTCCCGGTTGCTGTCTATGATGGCGGTCGTTACACAACCATGTCAGAGGCCTGCTACTTGCAGTAGGCGGTTGAAAAACTCCGACACCAGGGTTCATCGGGTCGTTCAACGACTCGGTGTCCCACACGAAAAGAAGAAGACGTGGTAAACAGCATGGAAACAGCCGTATAAAACGTTCAAAGGCATTCAATTCATACTTTATCCCTTACGGGGTAGGCAGAGCGTCAACGGCCGTAAAAACATGGTCGTTATCGCCACGTCTGACAAATAATATTGAGGGCCGATTTAGCTATTGTCCTGTATCGCTATAGTGACACGTTGTCAGCCTGTCGCCTAAAATTGCAATACACATGTAACCCTCGAGTCCCTTAGTCGCTTCTTACGACACCCACGAGAAAGATATGGGGTGATGCTATTTTAAGCCGGCACCACACGGCAAAAAACGGAATTCATACTTACGTTTCAATTATAGGTCCCTTGTCTTTGATCCAGTATCTGCTGCCCTCCTTATACTCATTCAGATCCCCCCTCGGAAGCTATTGATATAATGCTTTAGCATATTCCTCTCGTTATCGTTGGCTGCATACTCCTTAGCCTTTGCCAGGTTTTGGCAAATGAACAAAGACTGTCCATACTTTTTCACACAACAGTCCATTGATGGACATGGGCCTCCCCTATTGGGGGATATTACCATTGTCTCCAGGCTTGGCAGGCGGATTGGGAGCGCAGTGCAAGATTTTGCATTCACAGGGTATTCTGCTGCACATTACCACAGAATACATAATAGTACAGGTACAGAAGACGCACTCCGCCATAGCGATTCAACAAATATAAATCTTTACGCGCGATAATAAAGTACAATTTCCTTCGCGCCGGCTTTGGATACCTACTTTTATATTAGCCTACTCATCGCGCGCGCAAGCAAAAATGAGCCGAATGGCTGCGCGCGAAAGTTCTTCTGCCGCTGGCGCGTTCTGAAGGTCACAGTCAGCGCGCTCAGTGGGGATGTCACTTTCGAATTTTAAAGGAGGAAGGCAGATAGGTTCAAAAACTCTGACATCAGGGTTCATCAGGTCGTTGTAGTAGTAGGTACCTAGATAATAAATAATAATTTTATTACATAGCTAGAATCTATGTAGGTACCTATTTTCTTACCTTTCGATGTCACGCGGTAACTTGTGGAACTTGAGGCTTTTATCACTAGAATTATTCAAGCAATTATAAGCAATGCAGTATTTTCTTATTCTCATTTTCGCGTAATTTACGTAAATTTAGTACAAAGAAAGAATTAAGAGCGGCAACGTGGGAGCGCGTGCGTAACGAGCGGCGTGCGGCAACCCACTGATTAACCTCCCCGCGGGTGTCGCCGCACGTACTTGTAAATCTATACCTACGCAGCGGAGTGCGCCAGGCCTGACATTACCTAGATAGTATTAGATAGATGCAATTATGCCTTAGTCAGTTGTTGCGTCACTCGTGGCTAGAACCGGGGTGATGCTATTCTAAGCAGTACTTACGTTTCAATAATGGGCCCCTTGTCTTTGATCCAGTATCTGCTGCCCTCCTTATGCTCATTCAGATCCCCCTCCCGGAAGCTATTGATATAATGCTTTAGCATATTCCTCTCGTTATCATTGGCTGCATACTCCTTCGCCTTTGCCAGGTTTTGACAACTGAACAAAGACTGTCCATACTTTTTCTCACAACAGTCCATTGCTGGACATGGGCATTGGGGGATGTTACCATTGTCACCAGACTTGGCAGGCGGATTGGGAACGCAATGCAAGATATTGCATTCACAGGGAATTCTGCTGCCCATTACCTAGATATTATACAGGGTTACTTTTTAGTCAGTGCGCAGCTTCAACATACGTAATGGTTATAAAATTTTAGAACACACGTATTTTTTTTTTACCCCTGACTTAGAACAAAAAACTTGAAATAATCGCATTTAAACTTATCCCAGGATCGTACGTAAGTGTGGATCACCCTATTAGGTACACTGCGTGGCTTTCAGTATGGCAACGTCGCGCGGCCCAATTACCTAGGCCCATCAGCTGACTGCGTTCTAGCTTCTACCTGCAATACAGGTCAATGACCAGTCAAGGTCAATGATCGATAACAACTAAGTACCTATCTCACAAGTACCTACACTTAAACTGCCTCCGTGGTGTAGGTAGAGGTTTGAATGTTGGTCTTTTGATCTGATGGGCCCTGGTTCGTTTATGCGGAGAGATAAGATTATTTTGTTAATCAAGTAGTGGGATTTTTTCCCAGTTAGGTTAAGAAAGAGCAGCTACTACTAACGCAAGGGTTGATCGGGTCATTTGTCGAGTCCGTATCCTCATGATAAGAAGATGTCACAGCTGTCAGATCCTGATAAGACTAGGTACCGTACCGTAAAACGGGCTTATTAGGGTGATGTGATAATGTAGGAAAGTTAGGTTGATTTCTAACATTTCGTGAGGGACATCGGGTCGATGAACCCTTTATTAAACCACATACCTACCTAGTGTTTTGTCTCTGACGTGGTTGTGTAAGCAGTAAGCAACGCTATCTAAATAACTACCTACCTTCCTCTAATACACCTCTAAAGCACGGAACATCTTATAACGGACGGTAGTTGAGCTTGCAATTTATTCCTTACCAAACTGAAGTGACACAATTGTCACCAGGTTGGACTGGCGAGCGCAGTGCAGGGTATTGTATCAAAAGAGAACTCTGGTGTTCATTACGTTTTACAAAACTCGCGGCTTGATATGGAGTGATGCTACTTTACCTACCTGTAAATGTTAAATCCTTAATGGTAACTCGGGTTTGTACTATCAGTAGCAGCACGAGTAACCAACCATCTACGTGATCAACTTAAGAATGATTTTTCTTACAGTTAACAAGAATAAAGTTACAACAGTTAAATCAGTAAAGATTATGATACCCATTTTCAAAGATCAACATTCAAAGGTTTTTCTAAAATTCTGAATAACCAGTAAAGACTTCAGTGGCAACTGGAGCCGTTGCTGATAGTACATAAAATGCCTACACAACCTGCCTACTACAGAGGTTGTGACGGTTTGGCAACGTCGCGGTTAGTCACCGCGTCTTACAACGCCAGACATGGTGGCGCCCGCGGGTCATCTGGCGCCGGCGCCGCCGCCGCCGCCGCCCGCGCCGCGCTGCAGTAAAGCTTTATGTACACTGATGCTATGCGGTAGCTTCGTTTTGCGCGTGTCTGCCCTTCGATGATTTTAACCGAATTATCCTTACAGTACATCTGCATTTAAAGTAAAGTAAACAGCAATTTTGTGCATTAATGAGAAAGTAGTGAAAAATTCAAAAAAGTATGACAGTCAAACTTGATTAGGTCACTAAAATGTTGATACTACGTCAATGTGAACTAACCTTGAGAGGTTATTTAGGAATAAAGACTAAAAACGGTCTACTCATACAAATTAACAGGGTGTAATTTGATCGGGCATTCATACAAAAACTCGTATGGCCAGAACGCGGCTATCGCGCGCCGGTCTTGTGTAGCTGAGCCTTGAAGATGATTTGAGTACTAGAGCAGTTGCTCATAATCCAGTCCTACCTGCTGAAGACAGTCTGGCACGTTTTTGTTCATTTTCTTCGACGAGTTCCAAGACTTGCCGGTAATCTTCACTTTAGAGCTCTTCAAAAGCTCTAATGATTTTGTTTTGAAGGTCCTGCCGACTTTGCGGCTCCTCATTGAACACCGTTTCACTTCACCCCACAAAAAAATCACAAGGGGTCAGGTCAGGCGACCTGGCCGGCAGTAACATGACATCGCGAAATCATTTCGGGATCACTGGCGGGGAATGTAGTGTCACGAAACGAAGGTGCGTGCGCGCCCGCCTGCGACGGGGTCAAATCGAGAACTGAAACTGACTGAAGGGTGCGCTGCGCGAGCGCCGTTGCCAGTTTCACGCACCCCCGATTGAAAAGTAGTGTGTCCATGATTTCTTTTTTATGAGGCGGACAAAAGCAAAAAAATAATTAAAAAAAAAATATTTTTTTTATTCGCGTAAAATGTTCTATTAACGATTCTGATATCATGATATAAGTTTGCGCACTGACTAAAAAATAACCCTGTATACAGTTACACCATAGTCGTTTTTGTGTCACTCGTGGCTAGAACTGGGGTGATGCTATTCTAAGCAGTACTTACGTTTCAATAATAGGCCCCTTGTCTTTTATCCAGTATCTGCTGCCCTCCTTATGCTCATTCAGATCCCCCTCCCGGAAGCTGTTGATATAATGCTTTAGCATATTCCTCTCGTTATCGTTGGCTGCATACTCCTTCGCCTTTGCCAGGTTTTCGTTAACAAGTTTCAGTAGGGGAGAGTAGTCTCCGCGCGTCACTTGGAAATACGCGCCATTATTTTGACTGTTTATTGCTTTGCTAGGTTTTGACTACTTAACAGAGACTGTTTTGTTTATACCGTTTAAGCACTTGCAATTACTTTCACACATAATAGTAAGTTTACCGGGTCTTTACCTAAAAAACTATCGCGATAAGACCCGGTAAAGTTACTGTAATGTCTGTTTATACCAGTCTATACTTACGTTTCAATAATAGGTCCCTTGTCTTTGATCCAGTATCTGCTGCCCTCCTTATGCTCATTCAGGTCCCCCTCTCGGAAACTATTGATATAATGCTTTAGCATATTCTATTTGACAACTTAACAGAGAGCGTCCATACTTCACACATAACTTACGTTTCAATAATAGGCCCCTTGTCTTTGATCCAGTATCTGCTGCCCTCCTTATGCTCATTCAAATCCCCCTCTCTGAAGCTGTTGATATAATGCTTTAGCATATTCCTCTCGTTATCGTTGGCTGCATACTCTTTAGCCTTTGACAGGTTTTGAACACCTGAACAAAGACTGTTCATACTTTTTCACAGAAGTCCATTGCTGGACATGGGCCTTCCCTATTGGGGGTATTACAATTGTCACCAGGCTTGGCAGGCGGATTGGGAGCGCAGTGCAAGATGTTGCATTCACAGGTAATTCTGGTGCCCATTACCTAGATAGATGCATTTGTCCCTAAGTTGGTTCTTACGTCACTCGTAGCTAGAACTGTGGTGATGCTATTCTAACAGTACTTACGTTTCAATAATAGGCCCCTTGTCTTTGATCCAGTATCTGCTGCCCTCCTTATGCTCATTCAGATCCCCCTCTCGGAAGCTATTGATGTAATCTTTCAGCATATTCTATTTGACAACTTAACAAAGAGTGTCCATACTTCTTACTTAACTTACGTTTCAATAATAGGCCCTAGCCCCTTGTCTTTGATCCGGTATCTGCTGCATATTCCTCTCATCATCATTGGTTGCATACTCCTTAGACTTTGATAACTTAACAAACACTGTCCATACTTTTTCACACAACAATCTATTGCTGGACATGAGCCTCCCCTAATAGGGAGTATTGGCATTGTCATCAAACTTGGTAGGCGGACTGGGAGCGCAGTGCAAGATGTTGCATTCACAGGGAATTCTGCAGCATTTACCTAGATAGATGCAATTATCCCTATGTTGCTTTGTATGTTAGGTACTCGTGGCTAGAACTGGAGTGATGCTATTCTAAGCAGTACTTACGTTTCAATAATGGGTCCCTTGTCTTTGATCCAGTATCTGCTGCCCTCTTTATGCTCATTCAGATCCCCCTCACGGAAGCTATTGATATAATGTTTCAGCATATTCCTCTAATTATCATTGGCTGCATACTCCTTAGCCTTTGCCAGGTTATGACAACAACAAAGACTGTCCATACTTTTTAATACAGCAGTCCACTGTTGGAGATGGGACTTCCTATTGGGTTGTATTGTCATTGTCACCAGTCTTGGCAGGCGGATTGGGACCACAGTGCAAGATGTTGCATTCACAGGGAATCCGCTACTTGACTGACAGGTCAAATGAGCTACTGTTTATGACGCCCGAAAACAATATTTTGTATGTAATTAAAGATAATTAATTATACAAATATGACGTCATAATTCAATATTTTGGATGGAGTCAAAACAATACATTTTATATAATTTTGGTGTTTATAAATTCTAACTTTTAATATTTTTGCAAACGATGAATGAAGTTTGTAGTACTTTTGAAGTTTTGTATTTTATTTACGACCCTGTCAAGTAGCGAATTTTGCTGCCCATTCTAGATAACTTTTTGCGTCACTCGTGCTAGAACTGGGGTGATGCTATTCTAAGCGGTACTTACGTTTCAATAATAGGCCCCTTGTCTTTGATCCAGTATCTGCTGCCCTCCTTATGCTCATTCAGATCCCCCTCTCGGAAGCTATTGATATAATGCTTTAGCATATTCCTCTCGTTATCGTTGGCTGCATACTCCTTCGCCTTTGCCAGATTTTGACAACTGAACAAAGACTGTCCATACTTTTTAATACAGCAGTCCACTGCTGGACATGGGCCTCCCCTATTGGGGGATGTTGCCATTATCACCAGGCTTGGCAGGCGGATTAGGAGCGCAATGCATGATATTGCATTCACAGGGAATTCTGCTGCACATTACCTAGATAGACTTAACAGAGACTGTCCTGTGACAGTCCATACTTTTAAACACAACAGGCCACTGTTGGACATGCCATTGTCACTAGGTTTGGCAGGCGGATTGGGAGCGCAGTACAAGATGTTGCATTCGCGGGGAATTCTGCTGCCCATTACCTAGATAGATGCAATTATCCCTTAGTCGCTTTTTGCGTCACTCTTGGCTAGAACTGGGGTGATGCTTTTCTAAGCAGTACTTACGTTTCAATAATAGGCCCCTTGTCTTTGATCCAGTATCTGCTGCCCTCCTTATGCTCATTCAGATCCCCCTCTCGGAAGCTATTGATGTAATGTTTCAGCATATTCTATATTTGACAACTTAACAGAGAGTGTCCATACTTCATACTTAACTTACTTTTCCTAGATATTATTGGGGGAGTATTACCATTGTCACCAGGCTTGGCAGGCGGATTGGAAGCGCAATAGTGCAAGATGTTGCATTCATAGGGAATTCTGCTGCCCATTACCTAGACAAATGCAATTATCCCTAAGTTGCTTCTTACGTCACTCGCGTGGCTAGAACTGTGGTGATGCTATTTTAAGCAGTACTTACGTTTCAATAATAGGCCCCTTGTCTTTGATCCAGTATCTGCTGCCCTCCTTATGCTCATTCCCCTCTCTGAAGCTATTGATGTAATGTTTTAACATTTTCCATTTGATAACTTAGGTAACAAAGAGTGTTCATACTTACGTTTCAATAATGGGCCCCTTGTCCTTGATCCAGTAGCTGCTGCCCTCCTTATGCTCATTCAGATCCCCCTCTCTGAAGCTATTGATGTAATGCTTCAACATATTATATTTGACAACTTAACAAAGAGTGTCCATACTTCATACTTAACTTACGTTTCAATAATGGGTCCCTCCCTAGTCCCTTGTCTTTGATCCGGTACCTGCTGCATATTCCTCTCATCATTGGCTGCATACTTCTTAGACTTTAACAACTTCTGTCCACACTTTTTCACACAACAGTCCATTGCTGGACGTTGGCCTCCCCTATTGGGGAGGTATCAGTGCAAGATGTTGCATTCACAGGGAATTCTGCTGCCCATTACCTACACAAGTGCAATTATCAATAAATTGCTTCTTGCGTCACTCGTGGCTAAAACTGTGGTGATGCTATTCTAACCAGTACTTACGTTTCAATAATAGGCCCCTTGTCCTTGATCCAGTATCTGCTGCCCTCCTTATGCTCATTCAGATCCCCTCCCGGAAGCTATTGATATAATGCTTTAGCATATTCCTCTCATTATCGTTGTCTGCATACTCCTTAGCCTTTGCCAGGTTTTCGTTGATAAGTTTCGAGTAGTAGTGAGTAGTCGCCACGCGTCACTTGGAATTAGTTGCAAAACTATCCCGGTAGATGGAGCCCATCCACGCGATAGTGGACAAGATATACTTGCTTAATTTCGCGGGCTCGATTAGAACCGCGGAAGCCCAGTTGGTTAAGGCGTCGGCAGTACTAATTCAAGTCAGGCAGGTTCAAGTCCCGCCTGCGGTGAAAATTTTGCAAGTTTCCAAAAAATTGGAAATACACGCCTTTATTTCGGCTGCATATTGCTTTGCCAGCTTTTGACTACTTAATAGAGACTGGTTATACCCGTCCATACTTATTACTTACGTTTCAATAATAGGCCCCTTGTCTTTGATCCAGTATCTGCTGCCCTCCTTGTGCTCATTCAAATCGCCCTCCCGGAAACTATTGATATAATGCTTCAGCATATTCCTCTCGTTATCGTTGGCTGCATATTCCTTAGCCTTTGCCAGGTTTTGACATCAGAACAAAGACTGTCCATACTTATTAATACAGCAGTCCACTGTTGGAGATGGGCCTTTCTATTGGGTTGTATTGTCATTGTCACCAGCGCAGTGCAAAATGTTGCATTCACAGGAAATTCTGCTGTCCATTACATAGACAACTTTTTGCGTCACTCGTGGCTAGAATTGTGGTGATGATATTCTAAGCAGTACTTACGTTTCAATAATAGGCCCCTTGTCCTTGATCCAGTATCTGCTGCCCTCCTTATGCTCATTCAGATCCCCCTCCCGGAAGCTACTGATATAATGTTTCAGCATATTCCTCTCGTTATCATTGGCTGCATACTCCTTTGCCTTTGCCAGGTTTTGACAACTGAATAAAGACTGTCCATACTTATTAACACAACTTTCCACTGCTGGATATAGGCCTCCCCTATTAGGAGGTGAGCCGTGTGGTGCCGGCAGAGTAGAATAGCACTACCCCTTCTCTTCCTGTGGGGGTCGTAAGAGGCGACCGAGGGATAAATCCGACCCAAGCTGATCTGAGTCCTGGAGAAGGAAAACTCCACATACAAACCCGGAACGGGGTCTCCGTCAGGCACGAGTGACTGGTAATAAATCGTGCGGCAGACTCCTGCAGCCGACCTGGCTCCGCACGTATCGACCTGTCGTTCCTGTGGAGTCAGCCAGGAAGGCCGAGAGGGTGGCGCAGGTCCTGGGCAGCCCTGCGTTTTCCATAATGGCGTCCCAGGCAACGCAGTGTCTGTGGAGAGCGTGCAAAAAGCCTTGCCGCTGCTGTATCGGCGTATACAGCCATGAAAAATCTTGCCTCAGACACTGAATAAATCGTCTGATACAGACGTATGAGGCCAATGATGATGATTAGGAGGTATTGCTATTATCACCAGGCTTGGCAGGCGGATTGGGACCGCAGTGCAAGATGTTGCATTCACAGAAATTCTGCTGTGAATGCAACATCTTGATAGATGCAATCATCGTGGTTAGAACTGGAGTGATGCTATTCTAAGCAATACTTACGTTTCAATAATAGGTCCCTTGTCTTTGATCCAGTATCTGCTGCCCTCCTTATGCTCATTCAGATCCCCCTCCGGGAAGCTGTTGATGTAATGTTTCAACATATTCCTCTCGTTATCGTTGGCTGCATACTCCTTAGCCTTTGCCAGGTTTGACAACTGAACAAAGACTGGCCATACTTTTTAATACAGCAGTCCACTGTTGGAGATGGGCCTTCCTATTGGGTTGTATTGCCATTGTCACCAGTCTTGGCAGGCGGATTGAGACCACAGTGCAAGATGTTGCATTCACAGGGAATCCGCTACTTGACTGACAGGTCAAATGAGCTACTTTTAAGACGACCGACGAAAACAATATTTTGTATGTAATTATACAAATATGACGTCATAATTCAATATTTTGCATGGAGTCAAAACAATACCTTTTAAATAATTTTGGTGTTTATAAATTCTAAATTTTAATATTTTTGCAAACGATGAATGAAGTTTAGTAGTATTTTTGGACATTTGTATTTTATTTATGACCCTGTCAAGTAGCGAACTTTGCTGCCCATTCTAGATAACTTTTTGCGTCACTTGTGGCTAGAACTGTGATGATGCTGTTCTAAGCAGTACTTACGTTTCAATAATAGGCCCCTTGTCTTTGATCCAGTATCTGCTGCCCTCCTTATGCTCATTCAGATCCCCCTCTCGGAAACTATTGATATAATGCTTCAGCATATTTCTCTCGTTATCGTTGGCTGCATACTCCTTCGCCTTTGCCAGGTTTTCGTTAACGAGTTTGAGTAGTGGTGAGTAGTCCCCGCGCGTGACTTGGAAATACGCGCCTTTGAACTTTTCTTTCTCCATAGTTAGAGGCGGTTTGGGAGACGATTCTACGCTGGCCAGGTGGATTGTGTATAGTGGCACTAAAAATAGAGTATTAGGATTTAAAAAAACGAAAATATTATATAAAACAGAAAAAACATTTTTATTTTCAATGGGAAAAGAAAACTGTTTATATATATTTTCTTATTAAAATAATGTTTTGAACAAATTAAAATTTTGGAGCAGGCCAAAGTAGGCCAAAATGAAGCAAAAAAATATCTATTATATGCATCATTCTTAAAGAAAACAGGAGAATCCACTTGTATGAAAACTTGGCTCTAAGGATTGGTCTGAAACGTCGGATCGAGTCTATAGTAGCTTTTAGTATTAAACTTACCACCATCATCAGCTTGAGTTTTGAACGTCCGACAGATGTATGCCTCCATGCATTTGGTTTTCATCCACTCATTCACCAGGTTGGAGTCAGCTTCCGTACAGTTGCTGGAGAAGTATGTTGTCACTCCCTGTAATATAATAGTATGTATGGTTTATTAGAAAGGTAAAACTTCACTAAATTGCCTTTACTTGGGCCTTTTCGGGGCAAGAGCGAATAGGCACTACGTAAGCAAACATGCTCCAACATCGTCTGCATCATAACTTGAAAAAAAAAAAAAAAGTATATAAGTATCATATCAGTTGTCTAGTTCCCATAGTACAAGCTTTGCTTAGTTTGGGGCTAGATGGCGCTGTGTGTCTCGTCCAGGGATATTTATTTATTTATTTATTTACCAAAAGGTGAGATAGCAGACAAATGCAGGCCCATCTTATTGAAAAAAAAGACCTTTCGACATGCAACTATTTTACACACAATGACAAATTGATTTTGAATGATCGCGCCGCTTCTGCTGGACTATTTATGTGTCGCGGACTTTACAACTAAAGGCCTGTTCAAATCTGAGCGGATTCTGCTGGGTATGTAGGTAGCGGTAATACCCGCGCGGTATTTATATTGCCCGGACTGGCAGATATGCCACACAACTACCGCACGGGTATTACCGCAATCCACATATCCAGGGGATTCAGTCAGATTAGAACAGACCTTGAAATGTGAAAAGAAATTGGACCTCCCATGTAAACATAAAAATGTTTGTTTACTAACCTTATCAGCCAACCCAAGGCTAGTCAGTCTTGGAGCAATACTGTAAATGGCTTCCTTGGAATTGTTCCACAACTTGGAAATATGTGCATTATCATTTTCGTAAGCTTTTGACGCTTTCACGACCTTTTCAAATGCCTCTGCAGATAAATTTGGAATGAATTTTGTATCACCGAAACCCTTATAGTTGCCGCCGTTTGCGAATAAACCTCCAGCGTAAACTAAGAAGGCCTGAAAACCACAGATAAAAATTTAGATAATAAGATAAAGATATTGTTTACGAATTCAGGATGTGGTCAAACTATTATCACTGTGGGTAATATTAAATAGAGTGGGCCACTTTTTGAATTCAAATAAAGGCTTGTGGTTTAATTTTGCTATTTTTATCTAGAGAAGATGTTAAATTATAGATATTTCTTGAAACTTTACATAAAATATTTGTATAATAATAAAACTGTAAATTTACATACATATTACACTTATATTTCTCACAGAGAAGGTAAATAACCACAAAAACTGATGATGCAGGTAATTTTGATAAATATTTAAGGAATAGAAAAAAGCTTTATAAAACCTAATGATGCAGGTATAACTTGCACAGATAAACAATGGATCCTGAATTGGAAACATTTTTGTTGGCCTCTCCATCAAATAATATGAGTAGGATGTCAACAATAATGTTGTCAATTTAGGTCCATTCTTTATCTGTGTATTGCTGCGTAACCATGAGTTTTGTAAAACATTAATTTACCTTGAAGTCATCCTCATTAACTCCAGCTTTCAGAGCTGATGCCTTGAGGTCCTCCAGGGGTTCAGCCACAAAGATCCTGTGCAGCAATGAGAAGATCCTTGGAGACTCGGGGCTGGTCTGCATGAGCACTATCAGCCCTCCATTCCAGGCAGCCTGGTCAACAAAAATAGAGTCTGAACTTTAAAATCCTATACCTTAACGAGCAAAAATTGTATTATATATTTTGGCAAATTACAGAAGTAACAATATTTTTAGGGAGCATCTACTGGTGACAAGTTCCTGATTACTATTTTTATGAAAAATAAAATATAAATAAAAAATTAAAATGGTTTAATTTATAAAAAATTAAAGCTAACTCAAATACAACTGAATAATAATTTGACTAAAAATTAAAATAAGAAATTGAAAAAATTACCTTCATAATTAACCCGCCGAGAGTGTGGCAGGGTATGTCATACCCAGACTGTTACTAATCCGCGTATATTTTTGTAAACTACTGCATTTTTTTCTTGTCGCTCCATGTAGCTGCAGCTAAAGATGTGCGGAAAAGGATACTTACGTGATTGTATTGTAACACAAACCAGGATTGGAGATAATCACGTATAAAGTGTTGTCGGGTATGTAATACCCTGCCACATAGTTGGCGTATACATTTTTTGTCAAAATATTTCTTTAAAGTTTATTTATTTCGAATATTTTGTGTATTCTTTTTTATAGTTTTGATTGAAATAGAGTTATTCTCAACTATAAATTAGACTAAGATCAATTTTTGACGATTTTTTGCAAGCATCTTCAGTAGACTCAAGCTCTGAGAATGAAATCGACCATACATTTTGTATGCAAAAAATGCACTGTATTGGACTCAGATTATTAAGGTGTTATCATTTTTCTAACCTTGAAAGTTATATATTTTTGATAACTTGTTTTATTATATTTTTGAGTTTTATGAAGTTTTTGAAGAATTCATTTAATTTTATAATATTTTCAGGCTTGTAAAATATGTGCTTATTTTTTACCTTAAAATTACTAGGTGTTTTTTCTTTAATGTTTAAATTCTGAAGAAATAGTGATATATTACCTAACTTATATTTATTATAATGTTAACATACACCACGTACATAAAATGTTACTAAAAATTAATACGACTATTTAGAAAAATAAATAGAGGCAATAAAAAATCTGGGTATGTCATACCCTGCCACATAGCCCGTGTTACATTTCCTCGCCACAACCTGCGCGAGTTAATGAAGGCTCTGAAATTGAGCCCCAATGCAAACATGTTTCTTATTTTCATTTCTGTTAATAATATAACACTGTTACACTGTGAGTGAATTACAATCCCAATAGAACTTGACTAGTCACTTGTAGTACTGTTGGGTTGTTTTGAGACCCCTGTACACCAAATAACAAATATCTGTAAACTTCATAAAAGTAGAAAGAATTTCTCACCTGGCTCAAATAATGAGCATAAAGTTTCTCCTGCGGTGTGAGATTAGTAAACGCCTGCGTGCACTCCAATTCCACAAACCGTTGGTTGTTCGGCAAAAGAAAGTTGGATTTGTCCTCCGCCATGGCTAAAAATATCAAAATTAATATCTTGATACACAGTCATTGTTACACAGTACTATACGTGGCATAGGTATATTATTGCTACAATAAAGCAAACTTATAAAAAGCAAATATAGATAAGGCTAGTAGGCAATAATAAATAAATATATAAATATGTAGTTACTGACCCTTGACTACACCCAAAGGAGACTTGCTTTTAGACTGAAGGGCTGCAGACGAATGAGACCAATATTTACTAATAAGTGAGTCAGCGATAATGTTTCGCCGGCATTTTACAAGGTTAGCAGTCAGAGTCCGCAACATTGAATGCAAACACCGCAAATACTTTGGAACTGATACGAAAACGGTCTACTTACTTAAGGTAGTCTAATGTAGCAGGTAAATAGTAATTTAACAGTTGGAATTATTATGAAAATTTGGGAAAATTACAAAGAAAATTATTTCCCCTTTGTTTGGAGGTTAGTTTTCTTTTTTAAAAGCGTTTTGGTTGGACTGGATACAAGTTCTTTTGCTTTGTGTTTTTTTTGTTTCCGGATTGGATACAGGATTTTAATCAGATGTCAAAGGAAAAAGGTACTCTTTGGTCGGAGACAGAAGAGGGAGGACTTGTTGGAGATGAGCTTCGAGCAACGCATCTTCCGTCCCGTTCCGTCCCCGGAGATGAGAGAGATGGAACCAAGGCTCGCAAGGAGAGAACATGAGAAAATCGGGCCAGAACGGGAGGGAACCGCGATGCTGGTACTTACTACGATTATTAATAGTAGGCGTCTAATTTTTTCAATCATTTGGAGAGTTCTGTGGCCGCTTGCCGAGCCGGAAGATGCGTTGCTCGAAGGACGCTTGATAGATCCTCTTCAAGGAACATCTTTGACGTGAGGGAGACCGATTTTTGAAAAGCTGGGGTAGGTTGCGTTCGCGCTGCAGTTGGGTGAATCCGCGTCTTGCAGCGTTGACGGAACGAACCGATGCATTTTCTTCATCATTGCAGGTGTTATATAAGGTCCTATTAAATTCACTGCAAATATTTTAGGGGCAGATCAAATAAAATATAAGCATGTACTAGGCAAATTTTTAAAGAAATCTTCACGCTAGAGAAAACTGCATTTAACTAAAAAAAAAACGAAACTCAAAAAGTGCACCCTGTTTGTCCTAGAAACTTCGATGAATTTAAATTACGCGCCAAACGCGCCGTGCTGTGATTGGTTGGTTGTTAGTGTGCGTGCCGTGTAAGTGAATCCTGTTTACGTCGCCGAAACGTCAGTCGGGTCAGTCAAAGGGTGTTCACATAATTAAAAAGTTTGTTTGAAAATGAAAAAAAAATCTAGCGTGTAGATTTTTTTTAAAATGCCTTTGATGTTTTTCTTATACATATTTACGCATGCCCTTAAAATATTTGCAGTGAATTTAATAGGACCTTATATGTATAATAGGGTGAAATTTTACCAGTGACCGATAGCGAAAACTCAGAACCGGCTGGTGATAAGGAACAACTTTCCCCAAGGAACATAGGTCGAAATACGAAAAAAAATTTTTGACCTCCCATAGTAATTCAAATCAGCTGATCGGCAACTTTGTATGGGAGGCCCAAAATATTTTTTCGTATTTCGACCTATGTTCCTTGGGGAAAGTTGTTCCTTATCACCAGCCAGTTCAGAGTTTTCGCTATCGGTCACTAGTAAAATTTCTCCCGATATAGGATTTGATGAAAGAGAGGCTTGATGAAAAAGAAAATAAAAGTACTATGTTATTATACAAAATAGTTTATTTAATCATTCAAATAAAACTTGGTGGAATGCCAACAATCAAGGCGTTATCAAAAATATCACGGATTACAATTTTCACATACCATACGGTTATAACGAATAATTGTGATGTAATTCAAAGCTGCAAAATATTTCTAACCGAAAAAATAACGGCCAATTTTCAGTTGTAGTTTATTTCCACCTAGGTATGATGGAATCATTAAATTATACATAACATAACATTCACAAAACAGTCAGTTTTTATCACATATCCGGTCAACAGGTTCATCTTGTTTGTTATTTTTCTTAGTTAACTGCAGCTAAAATTGGTTTTAATGCTAGACTATAAAAAAATGCTAGACTATAACCAAGGTAATAAAAAATGCAATTCAAATGTAACAAACAATCATTAAAAATAACATTTGTAAGAATTCTAATTATAATGAGATTAATGATCAATGAGAACGCTAAAACGACAATAACATTTAAAAAAACACAGGTTATAATAATATTGCGAATCATTTAGTCGAAGTACTTTAGACGCAAACAGAAAGATTACAATAATGATACATCAATCAATATTCATTCATTCAATATCATCAATTTCTTTTTCTTGATTATAGTAACGATTACTGGCCATTGCAAAGCCTAGACGCAAATTAAAGTAAAACATCAGAGAAGTGACGCCCTCAAAAAGAAAAATATTTGAGTAAAAGCTCTAAAAGAGTAGCGTCTTGCTTACGCGGCACTTAAGATGATACAATTATAACATCCTACCTAACTACAGCTAGTGTAATATAAGAGTCGTATACTCATAGTTTTGGCACGAGAGGTATAAATGTTGTTCAGTATTTGTGGTTGAACTTCATCTGCAGCAAATACTTGACGTTGACTTGCGCCACGTCGTATACGATGAATCTGGGAACGTGCTAAGGAAATTAATAGATAAAACAAGTGAAATAACTTTTGAAGGGCCTTATCTTATCACACTAGAGGTTTAGGAGCGGCAGCACAGCGAATTAGTTTAGTCCTAAACCGCTGCTAGTGTGATAATAAGCTAGAAGAGTTATTTTTATTTACATACTCCATTTAGACTATCGCCCAAGAAACACACTTTTTGGTAGGTTACAATAGAAATAGTGCTCGCTAACCCGTTTGTCAAACGTTCAAAACTTGTAAAACTAACTTTTCTCTATAACTCGCATAACGAATTTCTGACTGGATGGCGAAAATGGCGTATCCTGGGGGAAGCCTACGCCCAGTAGTAGGCTGCTATCTATATGTTAATGTAATGATGATACCTTCCTTGGTATTTTCTGAAACATAATCTTTACCCTCCATCAGGTATAATAATCCCATAGCTATAGTTGACATTGTAAAAAGGATACTCGTTATACAGCAAGCTGGTGTCCAAAGAATAATTAGTGACGGGCTTGCCGAGCGGTACGAGCGTGCCGTCGGGCAGCGTGCGCGCTTGTTCCGGGTTTGGTTGCGTGCGGCCCACACCCCACGCGGAGTGCAGGCCTGGTGGCAGCTTGGTGATCATCTCCGCGCGGTGGCATTGCTTCCTGTAATCAAAACACGTATTCAATGAGATGTTAAATTATTAAACGAACAAGGATAACTCATATTTAACGTTTATCACGACTAACCTTGTTGTTTTAAGTCGAGGCTTATAGAGTCTCGACGTTTCGGTGCATTAAGTGCACCTTCTTCAGGAGTCCGACAGGTCGCTCGCGCGCGTTACCACCGCCCGTCGGGAACTGATGTACAATGAGATGTACAGATGGTTGACAGCCGATGTGGCGCAGTGGTTAGTATGCCTGCCTGCCACGCAAAGGTTCCGGGTTCAATTCCCGGTGGGGACACTCACAAAGTTGATATTTATCACTTTGTGAATTTGTTCCCAGTCTGGTTAGGACATTGCAGGCTGAATCACCTGATTGTCCGCAAGTAAGATGGTTCCGTGCTTCGGATGGGCACGTTAAGCCGTCGGTCCCGGTTGCTGTCTATGATGGCGGTCGTTACACGACCATGTCAGAGGCCTGCTACTTGCAGTAGGCGGTTGAAAACTCTGACACCAGGGTTCATCGGGTCGTTGAACAAGTCGGTGTCCCACCCGAAAAGAGAGATGAGATGTAAAGAACAGAACACACCACCTCCGTAAGCGTGACGTGCACGTTATCACGCGCGTAGCTAGGACGTTGTATTGCAAGGGATCGTATGACACACGGCACACCGCAGTACGCGCGTGATGACGTGCTCGCTTATGTACCGATTCTCATACAATTTCATACATTACAACCGGTACGCGCGTGATGACGCGCACGCATACAAGGTGTTCCAAAGGAAATACATTAAATTGGAGACGTTGTGTAGACCATTGTACTGAACAATTTCCATTATGACACCAAGTTTGAATTCTTAACAATTAAAAAGTTAAAATTTTCATACAAACTAAATCCCTACATTTACTACAACCATTATGTATTACCCCTTATTCAAGATTGCAACCTTGCATTTTTAACTTGTTGGATTTGAATCTTCGAGAAAGTTTGGAACATAGTTGTCTATGTTTTAAATTTAAACGAAAACTTAAGACAAAAGATCTCTTAATTTAGTGTTATTTTATTTTATTGCCGCCTCAAACTAAAAACTTATTTTGACTTAGAGCATCCATAGAGACGCAAAGACAAAGGGCCAATCAGAGAACCAAGTAGAGTCTGTAGTGTCAGTTATGTCAATTTTTGACGAACATGACATTTGACCTCGGTCTACGCCACAACTGTTGCCTTGGCAACTAAATTACCGCCAAAACCGTTGCCTTGGCAACAGTTGTGGCGGTAATTTCAAAAGTTTTTTACAAGACGGCAACATGACATAAATAAAGGTCATGATCAATAAAGCTTCTTTCATAATGTGAGACTCAATTAAATTTAACAAACTTAAGTTGCTAGTTACTTCTAAACGAGGGGTTTTCATAACTTGGCCCCATAATGAAAATTATTCGGTACGATGGTCTACACAACGTCTCCAATTTAATGTATTTCCTTTGGAACACCTTGTATAGGCGGTGTTTTCTGCCCTTTATTTGGTACTCTGGCATATTTTACCGAAAACGGATTTAGACAGGGGTGTCGATGAATTACCTAAGTCAAGCTTCAGTCGAACTGGCCGGGGTTATTATGTGAACTGAGTATACCGGGATTGAGGGGTTTTAGCCTGAGCGGTTTCTACGCGGTATTCGGGATTCAAGTCTAAGAAAGCTGTGAATAAGCAAGTGAAAGTAGGGCTCAACTACACTAAACGGGGTTTTAGCCGGGCTGAGCGTTCTGACAGGAAATTGGGCGTGAGATTTAATCCTCACTTTTAGATAGCGAGAATTATTATAGCTGGTCCATTCGGGATTATCCTTTTGTCAGCCGGAGCCAGGATCCGATTTTGGGCATGGACTGTCTAAGCCAGGATCCGTGCCACTTCGATCTTGATTACTATTTATTGAAATTTGAACTGTTTCACTATAGAAATAAAGTCTAAATTTGTTTTATTTGAGGATCTAATGAATGAATGAACCATAAACAACACTCACTCACCCAATGACTCTTCAGACATTCATTCAGACACTCATTTCAAATCTGACCTGCTTGAAGTTGAATCTTAGTTGCATTTTCGAAAACAGTTTTAGATATGAATTATACTAAACACACCATATATTTCTTATTGAGAGGTTGTCTAGTTATTCTTGTGTGAAGGAAAATAAAAGAAACTACAAATAAAGTCATAATTATGTTATAAAATCCAACAAATATTACAGTGGGTGCAAAATGAAGTCAATGTTTGTGTTCAAGTGCTGATAAAAAATATAAATTTTTTTTCCTTTGGAATATAATAGAAATTGTTTATTAGTTATCAGACAATGTAATAAAATCGTTACTTTAGTGAAAATGAAACAAAAACCCATAATTTTCATTAATATTCGAAATCAAGTCGCTCGCGCGCTCTTGACGTCTTTTCTCTCGGCCCCGAAGGAAGTAATCTGGGAAACGCTGCGGCTGACAAAAGGTTATAGTAGTGTCATATAGTATGTATACTCACATGTCTCCTAGTGCAACTTCACACAGCAGCATAATTCCGGTAGGGTTAGCTTTGCTGGTGCAGCAGTAGTTGGCGGACTTGGACACCATGTCCGCGAAGTAATGATTCCAGTATGTACAATCAAACAGATTGACTCACATATCTCCTAGCGCAACTTCGCAAAGCAGCATAATTCCGGTAGGGTTAGCTTTGCTGGTGCAGCAGTAGTTGGCGGACTTTGACACCATGTCAGCGAAGTATACTCCCTTGCCGAACATGTAACCCGTGACGGGCGCTTCCGGCGGCGCTATGCGGAGACCTGCGGATGACATTTTGGAGGGTTAAAATGTGTAAATCAATATGTATAACTTGCTCAGAAAAAGAATGGATTCTGAATATTCGTACTATAACCTGATTCATAAGATATCGTTTACGTCTTTTTCATATTTCATGACATTTGAGCGAGGTTTCAAAAATAATGTTGTCAATTCGGGTCCATTTTTTATCTGCGAATGTTCAAATTTAAAATCCGAAATATCATATTTGTTTGAAAACACCAAGTCGCCATTTAGATTACTAGTACTTTGGCTATAAAATAAAAAATAAAAACAGAATAATTTGTTGAAACTGTGTAGGTAAGGAATATTGTACGAAGGTGATGTTTCGCGATGAGATGAGTAGACATTTTGCTAAAGAGAAGTTCGCCTCTGAAGGATCTAGCACAAAATCCTTCAGACTTTTAAAGAGTTTAGATTTGATCATCGTTCTCATGAGCAATTCTGTTCTTAAAGTGTCGATTTTTATTAAAGCTGGACTAAAGCTATGTTGTACGATTTAATAAATGTTGCTACATCTAGAAAAGTAACAAATATTGCGGTAAAACTTTACGGTCTGAAAAAAATCTAAACCTTAAATTTTGGATTGCTTGTGAGGGAGCGGGAAATACTGTACCTTGTGAGAGAATGCCAGCGAAGTTGGTAACTCTGGAGCCGTGCCACAGCAGGCGGCGGTTGTGCAGCTTCTTGAACGGCTTGTAGCGTTTATCCTCTCCTTCTCGAACCACTTTGAACACCTGCAACGAGACACATCAATCACTTATCTGTCTCTCTTCAAGTAGAACATAGAGTTATCTAACGACCCGATGAACCCTGGTGTCAGACTTTTTCAACCACCACAAGTAGCAGGTCTCTGATATGTTGGGTAACGATCGCTATCTAAATAATCATAGACAGCAACCGGGCCCGACGGTTTAACGACGGAATCATCTTGCTTTCAGACAACCAAGTGGTCCAGCCTGCAATGTCCTAACCAGACAGATAAATATCAGCTTGTGAAGAGTAGCCACCCGGAATGAACCCGGAACCTTCTGCTACGAACTACTACTGCGTCCCATCGGCTGTCGTGAAAATAACCTTTGAAAAGGAGTGATCAAAATATTGAGTTAGGGTATTCTGTATTAGGGACTTTTGTGCCTATATCTTACCTTTTTTGCAAGCTTTTTTGGGATAAGTATTGCGAAATTTTCCACCGCATGCTGGATTTGAACCAGCGACCTTCGCCATCTGTACTGGCGACGCCTCTACCAACTGGGCTACAGCGGCTAATTCCAAGCCCGCGAATTTGCAAGTGTATTTTGACCACCACGTGCGGTAAGGTTCCATCTACTGGGTTCGTTTTTGCAACTAATTCCCAGCGACTAATTCATTCTTTACAGATTGTATGTAGCCAAAGCGATGAAAACCCTGGATATATCTTACCTCTTCAACTTCAAGAGTATAACCAGAGTGCGTGGCGGCGTGTGTGTTTGTTACGTATTCCAGTATCATCTTGAATTCCTCGCCAGTCTTGTCCAGTGGCGCGATGTTGGCCTTCAATTTGGTGTAGTGCTGCTCGATCGGACTTGTCTCGTCGTCAGAGTCTGAAAATATATAGAAATATAAGTAGATTAATTAACTTAAAACTGCAAACAGCTGAAAAACTACAAACTTTATCAATTAAAAAAAAATATTGTCAGTTGATTGTATAATATCTACTTGTGAGAAGTTATTTTTCTCACTTTTCTCTGAATAAATGTTACTAGTGTAAGCTTATCGCAAGCATGTTGTTCCTCAAGAAAGTTGTTCTATATTATAGTCTCACTAAAGCTGTATTTTCTGAAGTCCAATCCCTTGATCCGAAACAGATCGTGGCATTACTTAAGATGACCCAACTGGATGAGATCATTTAACCAAAAGGTTCAGCCACAATAGATCTGCAAAAGTCGCAGTGGCTGTAGGTCTGACCAGGACCAACCCCTTTTACGTAATAATAATAAGACGTGTGCTGGCTTAGAATAGCATCACCCTATATCTGCCCGTGGGTGTCGTAAAAACCGACTAAGAGCTTAACCCAGGGAATGGGCAGCAGCGTTCTAAAAATACAACACCTTGCACTGCGCTTGCCAATCCGCCTGCCAAGCGTGGTGGGTATGGCATATACCCCTCTTATAGGGGGAAGCCCATGTCCAGCAGTAGACTGTTGTAGCTGTTTATAGTAGTAGTAATAATAATAAAGCTGTATTTGCGGTACATGGTCTCTTATACTCAGTTTTATTCCAATACGGTAAACATAGTTACTTGAAGATGGTGATGTTTGTTACCTGTCTTGAGCAAGCTGTAAGCGATCTCGATCTCCAAGAGGTTATCCAGCATCTCCGTCTTCTTCTTGATGGATTCCACGGAGTCAAGTAGCGGGGCATTGTTCACGCCGAAATCGTGCGGGACCATGGAAAAGAATCTGGTGAAGAATAGTAGATAATAAATACCATTTATTATAAGGTCACAATTGTTTATAAGATAAGTTATTGAACCGTGGTTATATTCTTTGTCCACGATATTTTTAAGGCGCTAACTCTATAGAGGAGACGTTATAAGACGTAAGACGTAAGATGACATCTGTCAGACAAGTGATCGTCCTCGGTGTCTGACGTCTTTTCGGTTTCATACATTTAATATGGAAACTGCTACAAGCGTCATGATGTCGCAAGTCTCACGGCTCCGTCTCATGTCATTCGTCTCGCCTGTGGGAGCTAGGGATAACATTCACCTTTTTATTTTCTTAGCAGTTTTGCAAGTAATATTTCATCACGAACGACATAAACCACGTTTATGAAATTTTACATTTTGGATCTAGGACATTTTATAAATTGGATGCAGGCCGTAGACCACAGTTGGTCTGAAATTCGATGGAAGAATACTCTTGCCTGTATTCATCATTAACTCACCTGTTGGTGGCATCCTTGATCTTATTCTCACTGGCCTTCCCCTGCTCGATGTAGTTGAGTAGTTCCGTCAGCACCTTGTACCCGGCCTTGATCTGCTTCTTCAGCTTGCCTCACCCTCAGATGTAACCTCACCTGTTGGTAGCTTGCCTCACCCTCAGATGTAACCTCACCTGTTGGTAGCTTGCCTCACCCTCAGATGTAACCTCACCTGTTGGTGGACAGCTTGCCTCACCCTCAGATGTAACCTCACCTGTTGGTGGCATCCTTGATCTTATTCTCACTGGCCTTCCCCTGCTCGATGTAGTTGAGCAGCTCCGTCAGCACCTTGTACCCGGCCTTGATCTGCTTCTTCAGCTTGCCTCACCCTCAGATGTAACCTCACCTGTTGGACAGCTTGCCTCACCCTCAGATGTAACCTCACCTGTTGGACAGCTTGCCTCACCCTCAGATGTAACCCTTGATCTGCTTCTTGAGCTTGCCTCACCCTCAGATGTAACCTCACCTGTTGGACAGCTTGCCTCACCCTCAGATGTAGCCTCACCTGTTGGACAGCTTGCCTCACCCTCAGATGTAGCCTCACCTGTTGGTGGACAGCTTGCCTCACCCTCAGATGTAACCTCACCTGTTGGTAGACAGCTTGCCTCACCCTCAGATGTAACCTCACCTGTTGGTAGCTTGCCTCACCCTCAGATGTAACCTCACCTGTTGGTAGACAGCTTGCCTCACCCTCAGATGTAACCTCACCTGTTGGTGGACAGCTTGCCTCACCCTCAGATGTAACCTCACCTGTTGGTGGACAGCTTGCCTCACCCTCAGATGTAACCTCACCTGTTGGTAGCTTGCCTCACCCTCGGATGTAACCTCACCTGTTGGTGGACAGCTTGCCTCACCCTCAGATGTAACCTCACCTGTTGGTAGCTTGCCTCACCCTCGGATGTAACCTCACCTGTTGGTAGACAGCTTGCCTCACCCTCAGATGTAACCTCACCTGTTGGTAGCTTGCCTCACCCTCAGATGTAACCTCACCTGTTGGTGGACAGCTTGCCTCACCCTCAGATGTAACCTCACCTGTTGGTAGCTTGCCTCACCCTCGGATGTAACCTCACCTGTTGGTAGACAGCTTGCCTCACCCTCAGATGTAACCTCACCTGTTGGTAGCTTGCCTCACCCTCAGATGTAACCTCACCTGTTGGTGGACAGCTTGCCTCACCCTCAGATGTAACCTCACCTGTTGGGACAGCTTGCCTCACCCTCAGATGTAACCTCACCTGTTGGTAGACAGCTTGCCTCACCCTCAGATGTAACCTCACCTGTTGGTGGACAGCTTGCCTCACCCTCAGATGTAACCTCACCTGTTGGTAGACAGCTTGCCTCACCCTCAGATGTAACCTCACCTGTTGGTAGACAGCTTGCCTCACCCTCAGATGTAACCTCACCTGTTGGTGGACAGCTTGCCTCACCCTCAGATGTAACCTCACCTGTTGGTAGCTTGCCTCACCCTCAGATGTAACCTCACCTGTTGGTGGACAGCTTGCCTCACCCTCAGATGTAACCCTTGATCTGCTTCTTCAGCTTGCCTCACCCTCAGATGTAACCTCACCTGTTGGTGGACAGCTTGCCTCACCCTCAGATGTAACCCTTGATCTGCTTCTTCAGCTTGCCTCACCCTCAGATGTAACCTCACCTGTTGGTGGACAGCTTGCCTCACCCTCAGATGTAACCTCACCTGTTGGTGGACAGCTTGCCTCACCTCAGATGTAACCTCACCTGTTGGTAGACAACTTGCCTCACCCTCAGATGTAACCTCACCTGTTGGTAGACAGCTTGCCTCACCCTCAGATGTAACCTCACCTGTTGGTAGCTTGCCTCACCCTCAGATGTAACCTCACCTGTTGGTAGACAGCTTGCCTCACCCTCAGATGTAACCTCACCTGTTGTAGACAGCTTGCCTCACCCTCAGATGTAACCTCACCTGTTGGTGGACAGCTTGCCTCACCCTCAGATGTAACCTCACCTGTTGGTGGACAGCTTGCCTCACCCTCAGATGTAACCTCACCTGTTGGTAGACAACTTGCCTCACCCTCAGATGTAACCTCACCTGTTGGTAGACAGCTTGCCTCACCCTCAGATGTAACCTCACCTGTTGGTGGACAGCTTGCCTCACCCTCAGATGTAACCTCACCTGTTGGTGGACAGCTTGCCTCACCCTCAGATGTAACCTCACCTGTTGGTGGACAGCTTGCCTCACCCTCAGATGTAACCTCACCTGTTGGTAGACAACTTGCCTCACCTCAGATGTAACCTCACCTGTTGGTAGACAGCTTGCCTCACCCTCAGATGTAACCTCACCTGTTGGTAGCTTGCCTCACCCTCAGATGTAACCTCACCTGTTGGTAGACAGCTTGCCTCACCCTCAGATGTAACCTCACCTGTTGTAGACAGCTTGCCTCACCCTCAGATGTAACCTCACCTGTTGGTAGACAACTTGCCTCACCCTCAGATGTAACCTCACCTGTTGGTAGACAGCTTGCCTCACCCTCAGATGTAACCTCACCTGTTGGTGGACAGCTTGCCTCACCCTCAGATGTAACCTCACCTGTTGGTGGACAGCTTGCCTCACCCTCAGATGTAACCTCACCTGTTGGTGGACAGCTTGCCTCACCCTCAGATGTAACCTCACCTGTTGGTAGACAACTTGCCTCACCCTCAGATGTAACCTCACCTGTTGGTAGCTTGCCTCACCCTCAGATGTAACCTCACCTGTTGGTAGACAGCTTGCCTCACCCTCAGATGTAACCTCACCTGTTGGTAGACAGCTTGCCTCACCCTCAGATGTAACCTCACCTGTTGGTGGACAGCTTGCCTCACCCTCAGATGTAACCTCACCTGTTGGTAGCTTGCCAGACCCGAAGATGTAACCTCACCTGTTTGTGGACAGCTTGCCTCACCCTCAGATGTAACCCTTGATCTGCTTCTTCAGCTTGCCTCACCCTCAGATGTAACCTCACCTGTTGGTGGACAGCTTGCCTCACCCTCAGATGTAACCCTTGATCTGCTTCTTCAGCTTGCCTCACCCTCAGATGTAACCTCACCTGTTGGTGGACAGCTTGCCTCACCCTCAGATGTAACCTCACCTGTTGGTGGACAGCTTGCCTCACCCTCAGATGTAACCTCACCTGTTGGTAGACAACTTGCCTCACCCTCAGATGTAACCTCACCTGTTGGTAGACAGCTTGCCTCACCCTCAGATGTAACCTCACCTGTTGGTGGACAGCTTGCCTCACCCTCAGATGTAACCTCACCTGTTGGTGGACAGCTTGCCTCACCCTCAGATGTAACCTCACCTGTTGGTGGACAGCTTGCCTCACCCTCAGATGTAACCTCACCTGTTGGTAGACAACTTGCCTCACCCTCAGATGTAACCTCACCTGTTGGTAGACAGCTTGCCTCACCCTCAGATGTAACCTCACCTGTTGGTAGCTTGCCTCACCCTCAGATGTAACCTCACCTGTTGGTAGACAGCTTGCCTCACCCTCAGATGTAACCTCACCTGTTGGTGGACAGCTTGCCTCACCCTCAGATGTAACCTCACCTGTTGGTGGACAGCTTGCCTCACCCTCAGATGTAACCTCACCTGTTGTAGACAGCTTGCCTCACCCTCAGATGTAACCTCACCTGTTGGTGGACAGCTTGCCTCACCCTCAGATGTAACCTCACCTGTTGGTGGACAGCTTGCCTCACCCTCAGATGTAACCTCACCTGTTGTAGACAGCTTGCCTCACCCTCAGATGTAACCTCACCTGTTGGTGGACAGCTTGCCTCACCCTCAGATGTAACCTCACCTGTTGGTAGCTTGCCTCACCCTCAGATGTAACCTCACCTGTTGGTAGCTTGCCTCACCCTCAGATGTAACCTCACCTGTTGGTGGACAGCTTGCCTCACCCTCAGATGTAACCTCACCTGTTGGTAGACAGCTTGCCTCACCTCAGATGTAACCTCACCTGTTGGTAGCTTGCCTCACCCTCAGATGTAACCTCACCTGTTGGTAGCTTGCCTCACCCTCAGATGTAACCTCACCTGTTGGTGGACAGCTTGCCTCACCCTCAGATGTAACCTCACCTGTTGGTGGACAGCTTGCCTCACCCTCAGATGTAACCTCACCTGTTGGTAGCTTGCCTCACCCTCAGATGTAACCTCACCTGTTGGTGGACAGCTTGCCTCACCCTCAGATGTAACCTCACCTGTTGGTGGACAGCTTGCCTCACCCTCAGATGTAACCTCACCTGTTGGTAGCTTGCCTCACCCTCAGATGTAACCTCACCTGTTGGTAGCTTGCCTCACCCTCAGATGTAACCTCACCTGTTGGTAGCTTGCCTCACCCTCAGATGTAACCTCACCTGTTGACAGCTTGCCTCACCCTCAGATGTAACCTCACCTGTTGGTAGCTTGCCTCACCCTCAGATGTAACCTCACCTGTTGGTGGACAGCTTGCCTCACCCTCAGATGTAACCTCACCTGTTGGTAGACAGCTTGCCTCACCCTCAGATGTAACCTCACCTGTTGGTAGCTTGCCTCACCCTCAGATGTAACCTCACCTGTTGGTAGCTTGCCTCACCTCAGATGTAACCTCACCTGTTGGTGGACAGCTTGCCTCACCCTCAGATGTAACCTCACCTGTTGGTGGACAGCTTGCCTCACCCTCAGATGTAACCTCACCTGTTGGTGGACAGCTTGCCTCACCCTCAGATGTAACCTCACCTGTTGGTAGCTTGCCTCACCCTCAGATGTAACCTCACCTGTTGGTAGCTTGCCTCACCCTCAGATGTAACCTCACCTGTTGGTGGACAGCTTGCCTCACCCTCAGATGTAACCTCACCTGTTGGTGGACAGCTTGCCTCACCCTCAGATGTAACCTCACCTGTTGGTAGCTTGCCTCACCCTCAGATGTAACCTCACCTGTTGGTAGCTTGCCTCACCCTCAGATGTAACCTCACCTGTTGGTAGCTTGCCTCACCCTCAGATGTAACCTCACCTGTTGGTGGCATCCTTGATCTTATTCTCACTGGCCTTCCCCTGCTCGATGTAGTTGAGTAGTTCTGTCAGCACCTTGTACCCGGCCTTGATCTGCTTCTTAGATAGCTTGCCTAGAGGCATCTTCTCTGTGTCCAACTAGAAAGAGAAGGCGGTTAAACTTCGGCTGAAACTACTAGGCTCTTACTACCCGGTAATGGCAACATTACTGTTAGCGTCTTTTTCATATTACATGATAATTGAGCAAGATGTCAACAATAAAGTTGGTATTTCGGGTCCCCCTTCTTTTGTGAAACGGGTTATATCACACAAATTGTTTGGAAGTGGAGGCGAAAGCACAATGAATTCGTTGCGGACACGCGACAGGAACGCAGCGATTTCGTTGCAATGGTTGCGATATTTGTACCAAAACGTTGCAAATCCGTTACATTCGTTGCGCGTGTCTCCGCTCCTAAATTACTTATGTGCTAGGAGCCCTATACATAAGATGAACCTTTACTTGGCAAAAGCTTATGTCCAGCAGCTAATTTAAGCAGACAGTCATTTAAGATAGAAAGCTATTTTGAAAGGGCTTGAAAATTTCTGTGGAACCATTAAAAAGCGGTTAAAAAATGCCTCGTAGTGTGCTGATACTTATTAAATTCTCTTTTGTACAAAACCAAGAACAGGATGAAACAAATTTAGAAAAAAAACAATGCGTTTATCTCTATAAGAGATATTGTTCATCCAACCTACCGTTGATAAAGAGCAAGGAATATTACAAAAACAAAGATACATAGATAATCATCATCATCATCATCCTTCCTGCCCCTATCCCAATTATTTGAGGTCGGCGCAACACCGGTGCGACAACATGGTGAAAAAATATATTAAAGAGATGGGTGTACTTACTTCAAATTCCAGCAATGTTTTCTTCATGACATCGATATCGAATATCTTGACCACAAGCTTCTGCACCGGTTCAGGGAGCTTGCAGTTCTTGTCCACCTGCAGTTTACTGCGCTTGCCGTCCGTGTCGTCGCCGTAGTCCACTTCGATGGGGTAGTAGCCGCCTGGGACCTAGCGAACGATAAATAATCAGCTGCATTCTAAGTAGCATTCTGAGTAACAAAAAAGGTATAACTAGCCGAAAGGACGTCAAGGTACTCATGAAACTGAACAACTTCCCGCAGGCATATAGGCAGAAATATGAAAAAATAAATAGATCTCCCATAGTAAATCTATTAGCTGATCGGCTATTTTGTGCGGGTGGTATTTTTTTTTTCATATTTCGACCCATTTTCCATTGGGAAAGTTGTTCAGTTTCATGGGAACTTTTACCTCCTTTTGGCTAGTTATATGTCTTTTGTTTCTCCCTGTATTTTGGCGAAGAAACTTCGTTTCAATAACATAAACATTAAACGTACATCATCATCATTGGCCTCATACGTCTGTGACAGACGATTTATTCAGTGTCTGAGGCAAGATTTTTCATGGCTGTATAAGCCGATACGGGAGCGGCATGACTTTCCGCACGCTCTACAAACGAAGGTGGAATTAGAGACTGGCACATGCATGTTTAGATGTCGTTTTTGCCTTTTGTTTGCGAGACCAGCGAACCAGGCATCATCGTGAGCTTTACGCCCATCAAACACACGCTTTCTCCATACATCCCTATTCTCAGCAAGCTTCTCCCAGCTTTGATGGTCGATGTCAAACGCAGCCATGTCCCGCTTGGCGCAATCTTTAAAACGTAGCATCGGTCTTCCAACTCCTCTTTTGGCGTTAGCTACGGCGCCAAGCAGGACACGCCGCGGTAGACGCGAAGGTTCCATGCGGTACACATACATGCCCTAGCCACCGCAATCGTCTTTGCTTAAGCAAAGCGGTAAAGCTAGGCAGCTGTGCAATTTCTAGAACTCGCTCGTTTGTGACTCTGTCCTGCCAAGTTATATGCAAGATGTTTCTTACGCAGCGCATATGAAATGTGTTGAGTCGACGTTCTTGTTTTGCGTACGAAGTCCAGGTTTCAGCTCCATACAAGAGTATGCTTAGAACGCAAGTTTGGTAAACAATTATCTTGGTTTTTGTGGTCAGGTGTTTATTATTCCATACTCTTGTACTGAGCCTGCCGAACATGGTCGCTGCTTTGCCGATACGAGTATTGATCTCAGCATCGAGGGTGAGATTGTTCGACACAGTCGACCCCAAGTAGCAAAACTTGTCAACTATGTTCAAGGGAACGCCACCGAGCAAAATACGTGGTGTTTCTCCACCTTGAGCTAGCACTACTGTTTTTTTGGCATTAATATTTTTAATTAATAAACGTACATAGGAAATACAATAAATCAATCACTAAAATAAGGGGAGAGGTAGCTGTAGCAAAATCCGCGTATTTATTAGATAACGTTTGATCCGCGACATTATTTCGTAACAACTTCACGAGTGTTTCTCCTTTCGAAGTGTTGTAACAAAAAAAATCTATGTTCTTAGATGATATTATTAAACATGGTGTAAAAAATCACCTGTAAATATTTTAAGGGATAAGCCAAGCCCATGAAACGAAACACCTGTATACTCTAGTAGCTGACCTTTTCGAAGTACTCCCGGCACTCCCAAGGGTTGTCGGTCTTCTCCATGTAGAGATTGCCAAACTTGTTCAGCGCATCGTGCACTGACTTGCATTCTTCGGTCTTGCTGCCGCCGATGGTGGTCCCGATGCGACCCCACGAACGGAATAACCAGTATCTGTGAAAATTGTAAAATTGAAAATGATAGCACTTACCATAACAACCATAACAGTCTAAGTTTTTAGGTTTTCACGGTTGTTCACAACACTTAAATTATTAAATTATTAAACGAACTAGGATAACTCATCAAGGATAGTCCGACAGGTCGCTCGCGCGCGTTACCAGCGGGCGCTGGTAACGCGCGCGAGCGACCTGTCGGACTCCCGATGATGGTGCACTTAATGCACCGAAACGTCGAGACTCTATAAGCCTCGACTCAAAACAACAAGGTTAGTCGTTAGTAACATTAAATACTTAAATTATTGTTTAAAACGGGATTATTACCGCGATTAGGTTTTTGTTTACCTCGATATTTCGGAGCGGTTGCACCATGACCATGGAGCGTGCAACCGCTCCGAAATATCGAGGTAAACAAACAGCTAATCGCGGTAATAATCCCGTTTTAAACAGTAATTTAAGAACCATAACAGTCCACTGCTGGACATGGGCCTCCCAATATCGAAGAGTATTGCCGTACTTTCTACGCTTAGAAGGCAGATTGGCGAGCGCAGTGCAAGATGTTGCATTTACAGGGAACGCTGCTGCCCATTGCCCGGATGATTTATTCTTTAGTCGCTTTTTAGAAACTCTTGGGTAGAGGTAATGCTATTCTAAGCCGGCAACACGCGTAAACTTACTTTTTCTTATTATCAGCCTCGAGCACTTGCAGCTTGTAGTAGGAGTTCTTCTGTGTGACAACGTCAGTCTTACACAGCACCACTGTGTATTTGGCACCGTCCTCCTCGTCTCTGTAAACGTGGGCCACGTCTTCCAAACCGGAGTCGGGGTCCACCGCTGTGCCACCTGAGAGGCGAATATGAGGTTAAATGCAGGTATGAAAGAACGAGCAGTCACGTATCATCCAGATCAAGACTGAACAGCAAGTACACCATCTCCTCTCAGAAACCTGACTATTATCGTGTTTTTTCTTCTTGCTTTATTGTGAAATCAAAATCGGCTTTTCTTACATGTTAATTAATTCTGAGAATCAAACTTATGCTGTAAAGCTCTTGAAACTTTGCCCAGGCAAGTGTTTCTCACCAGCTATCACTGTTCTTCCACACACGACCTCATGCACACAACATCTTCACAAACACTACACATTACAAAATTTCAAACACTTAAACTCTATGTTCCGAACTCTACTCAGCCGACTAAATCTAAATACTATCTACAATGCTCAACCAAAAATGCCAATTATTTATTTGATTACTTCAAATTTTACTCAACTAATTTCTATTGCTACGACCTATTTGCCTATTATCCTATTTGTAAATGGGTGATACAATACAAACCTTAAACGAAATAGACAATTTAGAAATGGCGCGTATTTTTCAATGTACTGCGGATAAACTTGGTCAGTTTATACATGTTAAAAACAATGATTTCACTGTAATTTCGCAAAACATAAGGAGTATTTACGGTAACTTCGACGATTTTTCGCTAACTTTGTCTACTCTCAAATTTGACCCGGACGTGATAGTTTTGACGGAATGTAGACTCAACAGTAATAAACCCTGCCGCAAATGCCTAATTATCTCGTTTACTCCACACTGTGTCAGCTTAATCAAAATGATGGGGTAGTTATTTATGTAAAAATCTTTAAAGCACCAAGTCAAGGAAGTTAAACTGTCTCTGCATCATGTCTCCAAGTAGACATACTTAACAATATAGTTTTGGGCATCTATAGATCTCCAAGTACCACAGACGCAGAGAGTTTTATAAATTCCTGGACGCACATATAGATTCTCTTAGTACAGCTCGTAAAAACATAGTGATAACAGGTGATATTAACATAAATATAGCAATAAAGCCCTCAGAACCGTCACACGAACTAAAAATAGGATAAAATATTTAAATACACTATCTATGCATGGTATTCTGGCTGGTCATACTATCCCTACCAGAGACAAAACTGTCTAGACCATTGTATGATAAAAATTAATAAAACAAAAACCCAAGCATCTATAGCGGTGTTACAAACCACCACTACAGATCATTACACAACTTTCTTGTCGTTGTCTAAAGTTAAAAATACTTTTGTCGCAAAAAAAACAAAAACGTCAGTTAACTTTGAGAGTGCTCTTAACGAGCTAAAAACCAAAAATCTTGCTGAACTATTACACTGCGATGACCCTAACTACGTGGTGAACCAACTTATATATGTCCTTACGTCCACTTTAAAAGAAAATACAATCGTCACTAGTATCCCAAAGAAATATCGTACCATTAAACCGTGGATCACTCCAGGTTTGTTACGATGTATAAGAAACCGAAACAATCTACAAAAAAAAGTTCGAATTGACCCCTTTGACGAAATAACTAAAATAACTTATACCAGATATAGAAATTACTGCAATAAACTTCTAAAAAAGATGAAAAGAAACTATGAGAAAGACTTAATAGCAAAAAATATAAAAAACAATAAAGCCTTATGGAATAACATTAAAAATATCACATACACCAATAAATCTACAACCACTAATAATGAATTACTTAATCTAAAGCCAACCTTTAAAGAATCTGCGGATTACGCAAATGACTTTTATTTAAATGTTGGAAAAAATATAGCCCAGGGTATACAATGCAATACTAACGACGTTGATGAGTACTTGCGAAAACTACCTGCTCAGCCAAACTCATTTATTTTGCTACCAACAGATATAAATGAAGTGAAAGCCATACTAACGAATTTAAAATCAAATAGTGCCCCTGGCTGGGACAATATTCCCACACTGTTTCTAAAATCAGCAATGCATGAATTATTGCATGTCATTACTCATATTGCTAATCTCTGTTTTGAAAAAGGAATCTTTCCAGATCAACTCAAACAAGCGGTTATTACTCCTGTTTACAAGGGTGGGGAGAGAGACGATATTAACAATTACAGGCCTATCTCAGTACTGCCAGCGATCTCAAAAATTTTGGAAAAGTTATTAAATTCAAGGTTGCTGAAATATCTCGAAAAATATGATCTTTTGTCACCTTGCCAATATGGTTTTCGACAAGGAAAGTCTACAGAAGATGCCGTATCTGCACTGAGTTCGCTGGTAGTTGAGAAACTAGATAAACGACATAAATGTATGACAGTATTCCTAGATTTGAAAAAGGCATTTGATACTGTTTCCCTTCCCATCCTTGTTCACAAACTGGAAAGACTTGGTATACGCGGTACACCACTCCGCTTATTTCAGGACTACTTATCTAATAGACAGCAAAGAGTCAAACTCGACTCCTGTATTAGTGAAAACGCGGAAGTGTCATACGGCGTACCTCAGGGCAGTGTTCTTGGACCAACACTGTTTCTTGTGTACATAAATGATTTGTGCAACATGCAAATCGAACGTGGTAAGATCTTTTCATACGCCGATGACACCGCCATAGTCTTTACTGCTGAATCGTGGACACTGTTAAAACAAGCGCTGAGATAGGTTTAGAACAAATAGATAAATGGCTACGATATAATAAACTTGCCCTGAACACATCAAAACAAATTATATCTGTTTCGCAATAAACAACGACTCACAACCCATTGATTTTAGTATTAAAATACATAGCTGTAACCGTAGTTTATCAACGATGAGTTCCTGTGGTTGTCCACTTATCCAGAAAGTTGAAAAAACTAAATACTTAGGAGTTCTTGTGGATCAGCGGCTGTCTTGGTACCCACATCTTGAATATGTGATTCAACGTATCAGAAAGTTAGTGTGGATTTTCAAGACCCTAAGATATGTGGTGCCAAGATCAGTCGGTGGACCGCAGGGCACTGATAGGGACCTTTAAAGGAGATTTATACTTCTCTAGTAGAATCAATTATTGTTTACTGCATACCCATTTGGGGAGGCGCGGCCAAAACACGTTTTCTTGATGTAGAGCGTGCCCAACGTAGTCTTATAAAAGTCATGTACTTTAAAAAGATGAGATTCTCCACTGACAGTTTGTACAAATTGAGCAAGTTACTTTCTATTCGAAAACTTTATGTTCTCCAAATAGTACTAAAAAAATATAAACACTTACCTTTTGATAAAGAGAACAATAAAAGGAGAAGGAACGACAGAATAGCGCTAGTGCCTAGAACGCAGACCACATTTGCCACTAGACAATTTAGCAAACGTTCGGCGCATTTGTTTAACATTCTAAATAGAGAACTGAACATTTATAACAAAAAGTTCTATGACTGCAAAAAATTTATACGAACCTGGCTCGAGCAAAAGAGTTATGATGACATTGAGGAGCAACTGGAACAAATAACATAATAGTCGCATATTCACACATACACAACACACACACAAACACACATACACACATACACACACACACACACACACACACACACACACACACACATTTATTACCTACCTATTTAGCACTTAAGTTTAGATTTTACAGTTTTGTTTATTTTAAGTCTGTACTATACTTTAATTAGGTACTCATAATTTAAATTTTTCTTTTCTTTTTGTTTTTGATAAATATGCATTACTTTTAAATTATGCCTAGCTGTGAAAACCAATGTAGGGAAGAGCGGAGGCTCCTGTCACAGGCAATTCACGCTTAAAAGGAGGCTCCGGCCACATTTATTTAAGGTATACTTATTGTTAACGAAAATAAAATTTATTTTATTTATTTATTTATATTTTATTTATTCATTGAGAACATTTCGGGGACAAAGTTCCGCGACATTATATATATACTAAAGTTCCACAGTAAATGTTGCCAACTAAGACGCATACGCATTTAGACAACGAGGATGCGTCTTCATTTGGAACTTTTTGGGAACATTGTATCAGATACAAAGTCTGACTGACAACTAGATTTCATTTAAGTTATTATGTACCCTAGTATAAAGAAAGCAAAGAAAAAAAAGTACCTTTGATTTTCAGTTTGGTGGTACCGGATTTGCCAGATTTCACGTACATGCTACCAGACTTAGGAATGGACTTGCCGTCGATCACATCTTGAGGCACTCTTTTTACCGGCTGCGTGAATAGAAAATAATACAAAAATAAGATTCATTATTTTTACTAGCACAGTACTGGAGGATGTAGTCTTTTATATTATGGTAAAAGAATAAGATTAATACGACAAAATCTATATTTTTTCAGTAACCATTTTTAATTCTGCAATTGCTCACGAAAATACAAAAAATGATTCTTTCTTTTTCACTAAAAAGCACTATTATTTGTGTGAAACTTCAAGAAGCTGTAGTTTTGTTACATTCTCAGGCGTTTTTCTATACTTACATCGGATCCCCAGTCGGCGATGTTGTTCATTTTGATCAGCTCCAATGTTTTGGCGACGGTACCAGTGGCCGGGTCGATTAGGTCGAAGAAAGATTCTTCTACCACCTAAAACCAAACAAAATCACATTTGGTGGTTTGGATGCCTTGGGTAAACATGAATAAAGTGTGAAAAAAGCAGAAAATTCCTCAGCTCATCTATTTTTTTTATTCATTTCAATTATAAATATTTGCGTGTCAGTGCTTGGTGCAAAAACAAACTATGCACGCAGATGGTCATTTATTTATTTATTTATTTATTTATAATGATTCTACCATCTGTTTCATGCACATCATCTTAGCCTGCAATTGCAACAGATTGTTATTATTGTAGCATTCATAGGGTATAAGCAACTTCGTGGGAAAACCACATTTGCACCTTTACAGCTACAACAGTCCACTGCTGGACATGGACCTCCCCCGTATCGGGGGGTATTTCCATACTCAGCATGCTTAACGGAAACGCTGTTGCCCATTCTCTGAATAATTATCACTTACCTTAGTCGCTTTTTACGACACCCGTAGGTAGAATCGGAGTGATGCAATTCTAATTGCATCCTAAACCTCTGCATTATAATGGAGAAAAAATAGTAGTAAATACCTCAATATCAGCCTCCTGGATCTCGCTCATCTTGGTGCCCATTTTCTCCACATCCTTCTTGGTGGACACGACGGCAGCGGTAGTGTCAGTCAACTTGCTGACCACCAGGCCGCCCAGTTTGAGGATCCGGTGTTTCACGTCCTCTTTGTTGGACTGGAGCTTGCCGTAGATGAAGAATTGCAGGTTCTTTAACGGCGGAATAGGGATGTTCTTTTTTTCTCTGGTAACAAGATAGATATAAATAAACGATCACAATCATAATATGCCTGCCCTTATCCCAACTTATTTGGGATTGGCACTACATGTCTTCCTCTTCCATTAATCTCTATGAGCCGTCAAATCTTCGTTTACACCTTTTTTTCTTATCCTCGTTTACACATTCCATAGTTTAGTTTTATTCCAACTTTAATGCTATCTCACCTGTTGGTGGGTGATGATGCAGACGATGTTGGAGCATGCTTGCCTAGGCAGTGCCTATTCACTTTTTTCTTGAAAAGGCCAAAATATAATGTTCCGGAAACAGATCCGCCGGCAGGGAATTCCACACCTTAGACGTTCGCATAATGAAAGTTGAAGCAAATCGCTTCATGCGAAAGAGGTACATCAACGCCATAAGGGTGGAATCCCAGTAGGCGACGCGAGCCCCGGAGATGGAATGATGATGAGGGTATCAGGTCAGGTTGGGGGTAACTTACGCAGGTTCCTCCTTCTTGACAATGAGCGGCGGCGGCGGCGGCGGCGCGGCGTCGAACGCCCTCACGGCGACGCTGGGCTTGTACTTGTGGATGTTGTATAACTTACGCAGGTTCCTCCTTCTTGACAATGAGCGGCGGCGGCGGCGCGGCGTCGAACGCCCTCACGGCGACGCTGGGCTTGTACTTGTGGATGTTGTATAACTTACGCAGGTTCCTCCTTCTTGACAATGAGCGGCGGCGGCGGCGCGGCGTCGAACGCCCTCACGGCGACGCTTGTACTTGTGGATGTTGTATAACTTACGCAGGTTCCTCCTTCTTGACAATGAGCGGCGGCGGCGGCGCGGCGTCGAACGCCCTCACGGCGACGCTTGTACTTGTGGATGTTGTATAACTTACGCAGGTTCCTCCTTCTTGACAATGAGCGGCGGCGGCGGCGCGGCGTCGAACGCCCTCACGGCGACGCTGGGCTTGTACTTGTGGATGTTGTATAACTTACGCAGGTTCCTCCTTCTTGACAATGAGCGGCGGCGGCGGCGCGGCGTCGAACGCCCTCACGGCGACGCTGGGCTTGTACTTGTGGATGTTGTATAACTTACGCAGGTTCCTCCTTCTTGACAATGAGCGGCGGCGGCGGCGCGGCGTCGAACGCCCTCACGGCGACGCTTGTACTTGTGGATGTTGTATAACTTACGCAGGTTCCTCCTTCTTGACAATGAGCGGCGGCGGCGACGCTGGGCTTGTACTTGTGGATGTTGTATAACTTACGCAGGTTCCTCCTTCTTGACAATGAGCGGCGGCGGCGGCGCGGCGTCGAACGCCCTCACGGCGACGCTTGTACTTGTGGATGTTGTATAACTTACGCAGGTTCCTCCTTCTTGACAATGAGCGGCGGCGGCGACGCTGGGCTTGTACTTGTGGATGTTGTATAACTTACGCAGGTTCCTCCTTCTTGACAATGAGCGGCGGCGGCGGCGCGGCGTCGAACGCCCTCACGGCGACGCTTGTACTTGTGGATGTTGTATAACTTACGCAGGTTCCTCCTTCTTGACAATGAGCGGCGGCGGCGGCGCGGCGTCGAACGCCCTCACGGCGACGCTTGTACTTGTGGATGTAGTATAACTTACGCAGGTTCCTCCTTCTTGACAATGAGCGGCGGCGGCGGCGCGGCGTCGAACGCCCTCACGGCGACGCTGATGTACTTGTGGATGTTGTATAACTTACGCAGGTTCTTCCTTCTTGATAATAAGCGGTGGTGGCGGCGCGGCGTCGAACGCCCTCACGGCGACGCTGGGCTTGTACTTGTGGAAGGCGGAGCTGTCTTTGAACGCTTTAGGGACTTTGAATTTCGTCTTCTTCGGTTCTGTACATGTGTAGCTGCATTTCGTCCATTCGCTGATGTTGCCTAATTATAATAAGTTTTTAATTATGAAAACCTTAACCACACAACTTAAAATTGCACTTTTTTTTAGTTTATTGTTAGATAGGAAGCACTCTGAAAATATTTGTATAATGAAAAACAGAACATATTTTGGGAAATATACATTATAATGGTGAAACGTTCTGAGAAGGAATTCATCCAGGCAGGACACGTCATTCTGGGAGATAGGCAATAGGCGCGTCCACACCAAGCAAGCAGCCTCGCTGCCTCTCTGCCTCGCGAGACAAATAACAAAAAAATTACGTGTCTCACCCGAAGCAACGCCAGGTCATACTCGGGCCAAAATCGACGCGCCAGAAGTCAGAAGTTTGCCTATAATTTATTTAGGCGCCCTTAATTTAATGGGGCCGAACTTGGCTCGCCTGCGCACGAGCGTATGCCTCGCGAGGCAGCGAGGCAGCGAGCAGCTTCGGTTGGTGTGGACGCACCTATTCAGCATCCAAATACCTTACCTATGCACTTGTAGTTGAATGTGTCTAAAACAAGTTGTCCCTTGCACTCCGGGCACGGGTCGGGCACGCCGAATGCCATGCAGTCCGCCAGACGGTCCAGGCACTGGAATGCGGTACAAGTTTACACAGACTGTTGGGAATACCAAATTTTTTTAAAACATTCTCGTGTTTGGTAAACAATTTTTGGAAAACATGCAAAATTTTCACCGCAGGCAGGATTTGAACCTGCGACCTTCGGCATCAGTACTGCCGACGCCCTAACCAACTGGGCTACCGCGGTTCCAATCGAGCCCGCGAAATTAAGCAAGTATATCTTGTCCACTATCGCGTGGATGGGCTCCATCTACCGGGATAGTTTTGCAACTAATTCCCAGCGACTAATTCAATCTTTACAGATTGAATGTAGTCAAAGCGATGAAAACCCACGATAAATTGAATACCAAATTTTTTAAAGCTGTGTAGCCCAATTCATTGGGAGCATTTCAGGGACAAAAGCCCGCGACATTGCATGTACAAAAGTTCCTCAATAAATGTTCCCAATGAAAAAGCATTTATACAATGATGCGGGTATCAGGTACAATGCCGCGGGGCTTTCGTCCCTAATGAATACCTGTCTTAAAGCTGTAAGCAAAAACAATATCAATAGCAGGTTCAAATCCTGCCTGAGGTAGACAACTTCACAGGTTTTCAAATTAGTAAAATTACACTCAATGCATTTTGAATACCACTATACAGGGTGTTAATTTAAATGCGTGCCATAGCTTCAGGGAAGGTTTTGTATCGATAAATGATGCCGTTAAACATAATGAAAAAAACCCCAGTGAAAAATATTTTTTTCGGATTTAGTCAAAATGTTGGTTTAAAATTAGTTAAATTAACACCCTGTATATGTTTTGGTGGATTTTCTTGTAACTTATTATAAGTTTCGAAGGACGAGACAAATCGACAGACAATCTCATAACTACACACAGATACACGTGTGTCGTGAGCGAAGCATGCTCGACTTTTCACGCTACAAATGGTCGAACAGCCTAAACACTAATCTCGAATGTAAATCAGAGAGATACGCACATGTATCGCGCGCGAAGCGTACTCGAATTTTCAAGCTAAGAATGGGCAAGCAGCCTAAACACTAACCGCGAATATAAACCACAGACAGCGACTCACATTTGGCTGATTTTTAAAATAGGTGCAATGCAACAAAACTCGAAAGCTGGCAACGCATCGCACGTTCGATAATAATTTGTTTAGCAACAAAATTAAAGTGATTCCACAGAATATATAATTGTGTGATTCTTAAAAGCAAAGGTATATTTCAAAAAATAATTTACAATTTGGCTATGGGCACCAGTTTCTAAATAAATAAAAAGAAACTTACCACATCAGCGCCCCCCTGAGGTATTTCCATGTTGTTAGCTTCCATCAGCTCATGCAGATCAGACTTCTTGTACTCGCTGAGTGCTGAACGATATTTGTGGAACAGTTTGTTCTGCTTGGCGAGCAGTTTCTCGTGATCCTTCTCTTTCTTTATATCTGCTTCATCTTTGGGCTCAGTCTTCAGTTTTTTTATGGGTAGGTTGTCGACAGATTTTGGTCTAGGTAGAAAAAGTTAAAACAAAATTAGATTACTTGATCTGTCACAAATGTTAAGTTATGATAATCAATACTATATAAATAGCTTATTTTTAACCCGAGTTGAAAATTAACTCATGATATTTTCAAATAAATATAAAATAATTAAAAAATTTCAAATAGATATCCTGAAATATGTGCCTCCTTGTCGCACATCAGTACTTCGGCGAGTATGACAAGGAGGCAAATTTTTCAAGATGGTATAGATGTGCACCGCCTTTTATAAAAATTTAATGTATTTATAACTTTTTATTATTAAAACCTAATCTCCAAACTGCATTATTTTCTATACACAAGTTCTTACTTGATAGCCTCTTTAACCATCTTCTGGTCTTCCTTAGTGAGGTTGTTGTACCCAGGCAGGTCCTCCCCTCCCGCCATGTAGCCGAGGTTGTCGCGCGCCGCCTCGAAGCACTGGACGTGGTGCCAGATCGGCTGGCCACCATACTTCATGCCCACTTCTGTGTCAAACAGGATCTTGCAGATTCTCACCTCATCCTGTGTCATGGAAAATAAAAGTTGGAAATAGGTCCCGCATGACTTTACTCAAGCATTGAAAGATTTAAGTTCACTTCAAAAGACTTTCAGTTACACCATTGTGGGAACTGGGGCTTTCATACAATACATAATGGCCAGAACCATTTTGTTAGCAAAATATGTTTAGGTATTTGATGAATTATCTAAGAGGTTAGGTTACTGTGGATAATATGATGGTGTAACTGAAACTGTCATGGATTTACTCAACTCACAAAACAGTTCACAAATCAAAATAAAGTAATTAAACAAATTATAAATAAAATGTTGTCAGCTTACATGAAAAAAAACCAGTTGAGTTCTAGCTGTATTTTCCATATGAGATACTAATTTCCCTGAAATTACTTAGCTACTTTTTATCTATCTAGAAATTATCATAGAGGATATTACAATAAAGCATCTTATGTCCAACAGTGAGCTAGACTAGGCTAAAAAGATTTAAACCATTTACCTTGCATATCTTAATCTCACAGTGTGCACAGGTGGCCCGGCTTGACTTGGCATACTCCACAGCAAAGTCTTTGAGAGCCAAGTTGACCCCTCCATTCTCAGCAGCTCTCTTGCCCTTCTTTCCTTTGCCCTTTTCTACTGGCATTGCAATCCCAGTGTTGGATTCTGTATCAATATGATAGTTTTTAAAATTGTAAACATAACCAAAATAATAAAATTTGCTTTGAGATTTGGTTCAGTTAGAACATTCAAGTGTAGGATTTAGTACTAAATAGATGTCAAGATAATACAGATAAAAAGCTCCTGGGTATGTATTTCTTTTTTTTGTTGTGAAGAGGGAAGAGAGAAAGGTTTTATCCTTTACAATTTTAGTGCATATGTAAGATACTTCGGGTAAGTCTGTTTTAATCTTAGTTTTAGGTTTATAGGAAAAAGCTTTGTTAGTCTACTGTAGCAGAGTGCAAACTCTGCATGGACATCCTCCCTAAGCCACCCTCACATCTCCCTTTTTCGAATAATTTTATAACTTAAATTTGGAACACGGCACCGAAACGTCACCGTTCTTGGCCTTTTTGACGCACTCCTCTCTAACTGACGGTGAAGTCAAAACCTATCCTTGTTAATTTTTACTCTCGCATATTTTTGCAACTGTATTTAACCAAGTGAAGTTCCCGGAACAGTTCAAAAAGCTTTATTATCTATCACAGTGAAAGTGAACATTTTGCCTATCTTGTATATTTTTGTGATACATTAACGGACCCACCCAAGGTAAGCCTCAAATCATTCCCGACAACCATCTGCTCACCTCCATACTCAACATCACAGTGTGTTAATGTTTGTTACGTCTGCAGGGTCCGTATCTTTGAATAAAGATCATCCAAGTAATATCTATCATCTATTATTTGTGGCCATCACGGCTATACTACTAACTAATATTGCAACAACCTGGATGCATTTAGTAAACATTGGCATCTGTAGGCCCACAATAGAACAGGATGGAAAGAAGAGAGGCCTTTGCCTAGCAGTGGCAGAATGCAGGCTATTTAAGATAAGTCTACTAATCTTACCAATCATCTTCTTGATCCTCTCCTTGTCTGGGTTCTTGAGTTTGTTGAAGTTGGCGATGTCGGCGATGGTCTGCGCTCTCGCCTTCTTGAAGAAACACTCCTCATGGTGCCAGTTGGGTTGCTTCCCATCGAAAAACGCTGACTGTAAAGTATGAAAAGCAAGGGAGCAAGATTATTGTTCTGCTGATGTATGTGCTAAAAAAATTGTCTGTAATAAATCGCTACTTAGCAATAAGGCCGCCTATCTGTACATTTCTATGTATAATCATAGCATAGTACGTACTTCAAAATAAAGCTGGAATGTCTCCCACTCTAACAGGAAAATTTTACGAAAATAAACATGTTTTGAATGTCAAGGTCGTTAGTTTTTCGGCCGTTACAACCCAGGAAATATGACAAACAAAGAATTTCGATACAGCCTTTGAAACCCCTTTTTACCACACATAATTGGTATGAGTCTTCACTAGTAGGTTGTTGATAGGGTATGATAGCAAAGAAAGTATTTTTTCTACATTTACACGTCCAAAAATGAATATTTTTACAGGGTTTGCCTGTACAGACATGTTGGATAACGTACCTGAACCATAATCGCAATACGCAGGGTGCCTTGGTCTATTTTCTGCTTGCACCCTTTACAGGATGCTCTCCCAGATTTAGCATACTCTGCTTGAAAAGGCAGATCAGTCATCTTTACGCCCAAATTTCAATATTTTATGAACAACAAAAAACAAATACGGCAAAATTGCGCGCTGCGCCGGTTAGCTCGGTTTGGTTTTTGACTTTAGTTTTTTTTACAGTGTTGCCAAATGTAGGTATGTGAACATATAAACGCATGCAACATGCGTCTGACGCAAGTTGAAAGCGCACGCATGTTACCACATAAAAAAATCATTAGCGATAAAAAAACTGATAGTTGAATGATGTTAGTAATCTGTGATGAACAAATGTCACTTTTCACGTCAATAATTTTGTAGAAAATAATCAAATCAAACATGATTCTTTTGAGTTAGAAAACATTCGCGTACCCGTGTCTTGTCTGAATAAACTGTACTGTAGGTGCATGTAAAACAATGTTTCTTCCAAACCAGTGAACCCTTTGGTGATAAAATACTTTGTTTACAATTTGGGCTTCATTGAAATATTTTGTGATTTGTTACAATGGAATCCGATATAATTAACTGGAGCAACAAAGAAGTGTTGGATTTTTTACATAGGGATAAAATATCCAGTGTAGTGGTAGAAGTATGTAGAACACACGATATAGACGGGCAGTGTCTGTTGTCCTTTGTTGATAGAGATTTTTACGAGTACCCCTTCGATAAACTAAAACTTGGTGAAAGAAAGAGATTCTTACTCCTCGTAAAGAAGCTTCAGAAGAATAACCGTGCTGCTATGTACGAGCTGGGCTTGTGTGAAGAAACCTCACTCGGAAGCCAGTCCACTAATATTAATTTCCTTGGTACAAACTTATCTCACCTAAGCTACAATCTACAACACAGAATTCCTGGTGAATATTGTCCAGCCAGTACAGACTGTGGAGTTGGGGCTCTGAGCCCAGAAGTGAAAGCTTCTAAACTTAAACCTGAAGTATGGAAAACGGCTATTGCAATGGGTAAGTAATTTAACAAATATTTTTATTTGTAAAACAATAGTAATGCTTTCCCTTTCTAACACTATTGTTATCAATCGAGAGTGTTTATTGTGACATGCCTAATTACATTGTAAGTAGGTGATTTGGCTATATTTAGAGTTGCATAAGAATCTCCATGTGTAGGAATCAGTCCAACTAACTACTAAACTAATACTATGGCTTATCAACGAGCTGAGTGATTCATAACTCTTACTACAAGAGCTTCTTTGTTCCTTTGCTCTGTCATTATTGCCCATCAAACTGGGTTGAAATATCAGGCAATTAAAATCATATCATGGTAAGAACCATGTAAAGTAAAGAAAATGTGTTTTTACTATTTTGAGTTGATATGTATGACCTTTTTTCGTAGATCTTTACAACAGAATTTTAAATGCCAAGTTTGTGTTTATGTTTCATGTTTATGTATGATAAAAAAAATATATAGAACAGCATAACACCTAATCCTACTACCCTTACCTTAGCTTTGCAGTGTTAAACATCTGTGACCCATTTACTCAATTTTATAACAAATAATTTCAATATGTATGTATACTATGAAAACATTTTTGTTACATAAGATAAAAATTTGTGCATCTAAGAGCTAACAACAACTACAAATAACTGCTGGATATAAGACAATATAAACAAATGGAAATGAGTAATTTCTATAATAATATCTAGTTTTGGATATTAAATTATTTATTTTATTTTATTTGGGAGATTAGAAATCAGAAATCAGAAAATATTTATTGTTAACTGTGTTGGTACAAGGATCTTACATTAACAAATAGTTTCAGCAGTTTACATATTTAGGTGTACAGTTATAGACAATAGTTAGCACAGAATTATCAATTTTAATCATGGTTAGAAGGTGGCCTTAAAACTCTGATACTAGGTTTCATCAGATTGTCCCTTAACCAAGTGTTCCATAACAAGAAAAAGATGGAAAGTTTCATTAATAGAATTTGTAAAAGATATTTTCTGTTTTAAAAACATTTAAAGACTTAATAACAAATTAATTAATTATCTACCAGTTTAATTTAATAATCTTTTAAACAACATTGCAGTCTCAACTATACTAGAAAACCTTTATTCTGTGAATGAATATGATTTCAAGGTCTGTTTTCTACTAAAATAAACTTCCCCAGTGAGAAGATCATCACATTTTTCTTATTGCATGAGACCTTGAGATGTCACCTGAGTATGTGTGAGAGTCTGAATGTTTCCATAACAATAACACATCTCAATTTTCAAGAATATTGACCACCATTGTTGAAAAACAATTTGTGTGTTCAACAATAAGAGATAAATCTTGTGTAGATAAAAGAATGTTATTTGTTACCACCTCAGTATGTTCTGAGGTTGAATATTCTCTCCTTTCATCAGAAAAGAGTTTTTGTAATAATGTAAACAGGGCAGGTCACTGACTTGATGTCTAGAACCACACATTAGTAAAACAAGAACAAATGTAAAGACCAGCATAACTGATAACTGTGATTGTTTTAATTACCGAAACAAAAAATATATGTTGACCTGTTTCGCTTACTTTGGCACCACACAATTGAATTAAGGGCAGAACACACCGCCTCCGTATGCAGGACTCGTGCGTGCGCGTCATCACGCGCGTACCGGTTGTAATGTATAGGATTGTATGCGAGGCTGCACATTGCCTGCGTATGCGTACACGTCGTCACGCACGTACCGCAGTGTGCCGTGACTCATGCGATCTCATGCATTACAACGTCACAGTTACGCGCATGTTTACGTGCACGTCACGCAAACGCAGGCGGTATGTCCTGCCCTTTATCCAGAAACCTAAACAGCCTTTTGTCAACAGGTTACGTGTTTCTCGTAACATGGGTGACAGCCGTCGTCATGGTGATCGTGCACGACAAGGTGCCGGACATGAAGAAGTACCCGCCGTTGCCAGATTTGTTCCTGGACAACGTTCCGCACATACCCTGGGCCTTCGACATGTGTGAGATCACGGGCTCCCTGCTCATGGCCATATGGCTGCTGGTGCTGCTTTTCCACAAACACAGGTCAGTTTACAATTAGAAGATAGTTGAGACAAATTTGAACTTACGACCTTCGGCATCTCTACTGCCGATGCCAGTACCAATTGGGTTACCGCGGTTCCAGCCCTAGTCTGCGAATTGAGCAAGAGTGTCTTGGCCACAGCGAAGCGAGCGCGACTTTTCAAACAATAAACGGACGTGGAACCTAATCAATAGCAGCAAGTGTAAAACAGGTAGTAATGCACACATATCGCAAGCGAAGCTAGCTGGACTTTTCACGCTACAAACGGTCGAGGAGGTTAAATACAATCCGCGACAGAAAAACAGACAGACACGTACTCGTGTTGCGAGCGAAGCGAGCTCGACTTTACACGCTACTAACGGTCAAGGAGGTTAGACACAATCCGCGGCAGAAAAACAGACAGACACGTACACGTGTTGCGAGCAAAGCGAGGTCGACTTTTTACGCTACAAACGGGCGATGAGCTTAAACACTAGCCGACATGGTGACAGCCGTGGTGATGGTGATCGTGCACGACAAAGTGCCGGACATGAAGAAGTACCCGCCGTTGCCGGATTTGTTCCTGGACAACGTTCCGCACATACCCTGGGCCTTCGACATGTGTGAGATCACGGGCTCCCTGCTCATGGCCATATGGCTGCTCGTGCTGCTTTTCCACAAACACAGGTCAGTTTACAATTAGAGGATAGTTGAGACGAGGATTTGAATCAGTGACCTTCAGCATCTGTACTGCCGATGCCACTACTAACTGGGCTACCGCGGTTCTAATACTAGCCTGAGAATAAAGAAAGTGTATCTCAGCCACAGCGAAGCGAGCACGACTTTTCAAACAATAAACGGTCGTGGAAGCTAATCAATAGCAGCGAGTGTAAAACAAGTAGTAATGCACACATCACGAGCGAAGCAAGCTCGACTTTTCACGCTACAAACGGTCGAGTAGGTTAAACACAATCCGCGATAGAAAAACAGACAGGCACGTACACGTGTTGCGAGCGAAGCGAGCTCGACTTTTTACGCTACAAACGGGCGATGAGCTTAAACACTAGCTGATATAGTAACAGCCGTGGTGATGGTCTCACTCTCTCTTCGTGTGGGACACCGAGTCGTTTAACGACCCGATGAACCCTGGTGTCAGAGTTTTTCAACCGCCTACTCCAAGTAGCAGGCCAAATGGTGGTGGTGATGGTGATCGTGCACGACAAGGTGCCGGACATGAAGAAGTACCCGCCGTTGCCGGATTTGTTCCTGGACAACGTGCCGCACATACCCTGGGCCTTCGACATGTGTGAGATCACGGGATCCCTGCTCATGGCCATATGGCTGCTGGTGCTGCTTTTCCACAAACACAGGTCAGTTTACAGTTAGAAGATAGTTGAGACGAGGATTTGAGCCTGAGACTTTCGGCATCTGTACTGCCGATGCCACTACCAACGGGTTTACCGCGGTTCTAGCCTGCGAATTAAGCAAGTGTATCTCGGCCACAGCGAAGCGAGCGCGACTTTTCAATCAATAAACGGACGTGGAACCTAATCAATAGCAGCGAGTGTAAAACAGGTAGTAATGCACACATCGCGAGCGGAGCGGCCTCGACTTTTCGCGATACAAACGGTCGAGAAGGTTAAACACAATCCGCGACAGAAAAACAGACGGAACGAACACGTGTTGCGAGCGATGCGAGCTCGACTTATCACGCTACAAACGAGCGATGAGCTTAAACACTAGCCGTCATAGCGACAGCCGTGGTGATGGTGATCGTGCACAACAAGGTGCCGGACATGAAGAAGTACCCGCCGTTGCCGGATCTGTTCCTGGACAACGTTCCGCACATACCCTGGGCCTTCGACATGTGTGAGATCACGGGATCCCTGCTCATGGCCATATGGCTGCTGGTGCTGCTTTTCCACAAACACAGGTCAGTTTACAATGAGAAGAAAGTTGAGACAGATTTGAACTTGCGACCTTCGGCATCTGTACTGCCGATGCCACTACCAACGGGGCTACCGCGGTTCTAATCCTAGCCCTGTATCTTGGCCACAGCGAAGCGAGCGCGACTTTTCAAACAATAAACGGACGTGGAACCTAATCAATAGCAGCGAGTGTAAAACAGGTAGTAATGCACACATATCGCGAGCGAAGGGAGCTGGAATTTTCACGCTACAAACGTTCGAGGAGGTTAAACACAATCCGCGACAGAAAAACAGACAGAAACGTACACGTTGCGAGCGAAGCGAGCTCGACTTTTCACGCTACAAACGGGCGATGAGCTTAAACACTAGCCGACATGGTGACAGCCGTGATGATGGTGATCGTGCACGACAAGGTGCCGGACATGAAGAAGTACCCGCCGTTGCCAGATCTGTTCCTGGACAACGTTCCGCACATACCCTGGGCCTTCGACATGTGTGAGATCACGGGATCCCTGCTCATGGCCATATGGCTGCTGGTGCTGCTTTTCCATAAACACAGGTCAGTTTACAATGAGAAGATAGTTGAGACGGGGATTTGAATCGGTGACCTTCGGCCTCTGTACTGCCGATGCCACTACCAACTGGGCTACCGCGGTTCTAATACTAGCCTGAGAATAAAGCAAGTGTATCTCAGCCACAGCGAAGCGAGCACGACTTTTCAAACAATAAACGGACGTGGAACCTAATCAATAGCAGCGAGTGTAAAACACGTAGTAATGCACACATCACGAGCGAAGCTAGCTGGACTTTTCACGCTACAAACGGTCGAGAAGGTTAAACACAATCCGCGACAGAAAAACAGACACACGTACACGTGTTGCCAGCGAAGCGAGCTCGACTTTTCACGCTACAAACGGGCGATGAGCTTAAACACTAGCCGACACGGTGACAGCCGTGGTGATGGTGATCGTGCACGACAAGGTGCCGGACATGAAGAAGTACCCGCCGTTGCCAGATTTGTTCCTGGACAACGTTCCGCACATACCCTGGGCCTTCGACATGTGTGAGATCACAGGATCCCTGCTCATGGCCATATGACTGCTGGTGCTGCTTTTCCATAAACACAGGTCAGTTTACAATTAGAGGATAGTTGAGATGAGGATTTGAACCTGCGAGCTTCGGCATCTGTACTGCCGATGCCACTACCAACGGGGCTACCGCGGTTCTACTCCTAGCCTGTATCTTGGCCACAGCGAAGCAAGCACGACTTTTTAAACAATAAACGGACGTGGAAGCTAATCAATAGCAGCGAGTGTAAAACAACAGCCGGCATCACACGAAAATTACATACATACATACATACATATATCACGCCTTTATCCCTTGCGGGGTAGGCAGAGCGTCAACGGCCGTAATAGTACGGTCGTTATCGCCACGTCTGACACATATTTGAGGGCCGTTTTAGCTATTGTCGTGTATCGCTATAGTGACAGGTTGTCAGCCTGTCGCCTAAAATTGCAATACACATGACACCCTCGAGTCCTTTAGTCGCTTCTTACGACACCCACAGGAAAGAAATGGTGTGATGCTATTCTAAGCCGGCATCACACGAAAATTAACTTAAGAAAAATGAATATTACCTACTTAGAAAACAAGTAAAAAAAAAGCATTTTATTGTAGGCTAATTCAACGCAAAAACCGCGGAGTTTCTAAGAAACTTTTGACAAATACTCTTATCAGTGGCCATTAAAACCGATAAGGATTTGGTTTAAGCCACACATGACCAAATATGGCAGAAACAAAGACGAGGCCTGAATATCTTCTTATTTTGTGTGTCGGCGAACGGCTTGACGTCTGGTGATTGACCCGCCCCGTCATTTATTTGTGTTACGATAACTTGACCTCCGAAGCACGGAAACAACATATTGACGAGACAATAAAGGGCTTTTTCGTAACCTAAAAAGTAAAAGTTTCTTAGAAACATCGCGGTTTTTGCTTTGATTAGCCTACAATATCTCAAATGCTTTTTTTACTTGTTTTCTAGGTAGGTAATATTCATTTTTAATAAGTTAACTTTCGTGTAATTTTCGCTTAGAATAGCATCACCCAATTTATTTCCAACGGGAGTCGTACAACGCGACTAAGTATGTAATAGGTTCGTGGGTTTTCCGATACGCCTATAAATATTTGTCGGACGTGGCGACAACACATGCTTTTACGGCCGTTGTAGCTCTGCCTACCCCGAAAAAGAAATTTGTGTGATGTTTGTATGTACGGTCGGGGTCAAAAGAGCATACCTAGGACCTCCTCAAATGGTTCAAAATATCTTTTTATTCCCGAGGTATACATTAATGTTTTTACTTTTATAAATAGAGTTTAACTAGCTGCATAGACAACAAAAGAAATAATTTACTGAAATAATGTCGTTTATGAGATATTCAAAATATACCTCGGGAATAAAAACATACAACGTGTTACAAAACAACCAATAAATCTCCTATACAAAGTGAGTTCATTTCGTATGGGAAGTCCAATTTTTTTTTTATATTTCGACCCATGTTCCATGGGGAAAGTTGTTCAGTTTCATGAGTACCTTGACCTCCTTTCAGCTTTATTGGTTGTTTTGTAACACCCAGTATTTTGAACCATTTTATTTAAGGCGATCCTAGGTATGCTCTTTTGACCCCGTCTGTACATGTAGCTATAATATTATAATCTCAACTATGTTATTCAGAAAATGCGAGAGATTTCCTCAACCGCGAGTAACTACACCCTAATTACGTACTTTATGTAACTTTCTCTAACCACATCCAACTGGCTCTCGCTCCATAAATTGACAGCGAATTCATAACACTTATTTAAACAAGTAGATGAGTTAAAAAACAAAAAACCCGACTGCTGTAATTTAGAAGTAGTATTTTGCTGTTAAAATCCGCCATCTTGAATCTATGTTTTTTTTATATAGTCAGTGTCACTCGCGCTACTGAGACGAATCTAACGACACCTTATATGTCAAAATCTAACTATAAGTTCGGGCTGTAGCCCGTGAAGTATTTTCTTGTCCACATACATACATACTCTCGAAAAACATAACCCTCCTTATGAGGCAGTCGGGTAAATAGGAAGTTGTACCCAGCGTGATGTAATGTATTACATACTCTTAATAATATAGTGAACTAAAGTTACCTACATTGCAAATTCTTAGAGTAGTTTACTCAGAAATGTGTCGTTAAAATTAAGTAAGAAGCTACTCGTACCAAAACGAAATAATTAATCAACTAATCAGTAATCTACTTTTATTGGTATCAGTGCGATTTTTAATTAAGGGCATTCTTCACAAAGGAAATAGAAAAAATATAGGTTATGGTTCATACATAACCGAACTTTTTTCTGATATTAAGTAGTTCAATCACTTATTTTCGCCTTCCGACACAGTTAGCCGTAGTTGCGCAAAACAATTTTTGTTTATAAACAACAGTGGTTTATTGACATATTGACGTCAAAATGCGATAAATTCTTTAAAACTCTTTGTTAAAACTGATATCGCCGTTCTAACCTTGTTTAGGAGCCTCTTATCGTACTTAGGTAGGTATATGGTTTTGTAAGTAATAGTGATTTTATTACTTGCTAGCATTTTACAGCGAAACCTCGCCGTTTCACTTTTGTTAATAGTAGTTCATGCAACGGTCTTAAAATGGGAGGCATTGATGGGAGGCTTTAGAATGTGAGTGTCTGTTTATCAATGCAATGTGATAATAGTTTGACACAAGCATTCTAATGCCTAATTATATGCAGTAGCATACACTATTTTTCGAGCAGTAAGAAGAATTTCTTCACGAATTTCTCATGCATCTATTTCAAACGTTTATTTTAGTCTATCCATTGATGCAGAACAGACATCTGTATAAATATCAATTTTAAATGAAAAATGTTTAATACCTACATGGAGTGGATTGAATACATGAGAATAATACATGAAGTGAATGCCTCAGTTTCACTATAGTTTAAGGATTTAATCCAGGTTACCATCTTGTTCTTAGTCCAGCAACCGCTGGACGAGCCGCTTTTACTTAGTATAATACTGTCTTTCGCATTTTCATTAGTTGCTATTGCTACTCTTAGTATAATGTTGATAAGTTGTTAGAGAATTAGTTACTAATTATTTCCGTGTCACCTAGAATCGTTAACATTGACACATATACGATTGTAAGGTATTTCCTCAGTTTTCATTAGTATTTAAATGCGCTGTAAATTTATTTACGGGTCCTAATTCAAGTAATTTGCATACTGTTATGCAATTTACGTAAATAACTGAACGGCCTTCGTAATATAGGGCAAACTTAATTTTAGTTTACACTTAATTGTTGTCCGATAGGTATTTGTGGTATTTTACTGTTTTTTCGATACCATACGAACATCATCATCATCTTCCTGTCCTTATCCCAATTACTTGGGGTCGGCGCAACACGTTTTATTAAACACAAAATCGTGTTGCAAAAGGATTTGGCTTAATTTTGCGACCGGCCGCATAGGCGTCAGGGAGACGTCAACCATCCTTGGGAATGCTTTTGTGGTGGATTAACCGCTACCATACGGTTGGCTCTGGCTTTTTGGGTCGGGTTTATCCCTCGGTCGCCTCTTACGACCCCCACGGGAAGAGAGGGGGTCGTGCTATTCTACTCTGCCGGCACTACCACACGGCAAATACCATTATTTCACAATAATATTGTTTGTACCTACAGTTTGAAAAATACTTATGCCAAGCCAGGTGCTTTTTACCCGACTGCTACCGAAGGAGGGTTATTGGACTACGTAGATTTTACCAACTCCCTATTCCTACCTAGTCACACAACACCTTACTTCGTAAACTTTTAGCAAAATAAAATAGTCAAGTCAGTAAGTAATTGAAGAAAACAGTTTGTAATCCAGATCAAACATTAGATAAAGAACAGAATAGACACGTATGTGTAATGGTCAATTTTCTGAACGCTACCTCGCGTGTTCCTAAAAGTGATGCAACGGCGTTTATTGTAATTCTATAAGCATTAGACACGGCATAAGCAAACTGATCTCGCATGTTCTAGCGGCCGTTTCGTCGCATCGCACGCACATAGGTACAATCAAGTACACTTTGACTATGATTCTTCGTCTATTCGGATTTTGGGATTGGGATATAGTCTCTTGGAGACGAGCATCAAGAGATTGAAGAATTTGGCAGGCATTTACCGGTGCATCGATAGGTCAGTGGCAGAGCGGAGGGGCGTTTAGCCATGCGGCCCGGGTCGATGACTATTTTTTCAATTTCTTATTTTCATGTCTGATTCTTCGCTTTTATTATAATCCGTGTTTTATCGCAGAGCAAGGATAGGTAGATTTTCTTAGAGAATACTTTGAATGATCGAAGCCATGAAAATTTCGTCGCAATCAAACTTGACGTGTGCTGAAACACAAATAAAAACACAAGTACAGTCTCTCACGCTAACTCATGAACAATACTATTTTAAGGTTTTGATTTTCTTGTGATTGATACCGACAAGCCGGACAAAGACTATGTTTTACGATTCAACAAATGATGCTGCATCTAGAAAAGTAACCATCATTGCTGTAAAATGTTACAGTCTGAAAAAATAGCAACCTCATATTTTGGATTATTGATGAGTTATCGGAAGAGATTGAACAATCGAGTGCACTTTGACTATGATTCTTCGCTTTTTTTAAATCCGTGTTTTATCGCAGAGCAAGAATAGGTTTCTTATATAAGAATAATCGAAGCCATGAAAATCACGTCGCAACCAAACTTGACGTGTGCTGAAAAACAAATAAAAACACAAGTAGTACCTACCTATACTTGATAGATGTGCGCAGGCCCTAATTTGAATCATGTTTGTTACTAATATTATAAGGAGGAAACATTTGTCTTTTGTTTGTGTGTCATACACACACTTCGAAAAACTGAAAGACCGATTTCAAAAATTCTTTCACCATCAAAAAGCTACACTATTCCTAAGTAACATAGGCTACTTTTTTCGTCGCGAAAATTCCTTATTCCCAAAGAATTAAGCAGCGGGCAGGGCTCCGTCCGTCAGTGAATTTTATTCGCGTACAGCATTTTTTCCCTCGTGCGATATTTTATTTTGTATGAAAAAACAACCGATATTTTTTCAGTCAGTGCGGAAACTTGCATAAGATTCAGTGTGTTACAAAAAAGAGCAAATATTCGCGCGAAATGACGACGATTGTACGAAAATGTGTTGTGTTTTCGAAACTTTTAATGCGTTTGTTCAATGACATTGAATAGCTCTAATAATAGTTCCCACCTACTAATGAATATGAATGGCGATAAAAATAAGTTTCATAGTAATAGGTATTGAGGTTTCATAACAAGAGATTATCTTTAGGATAGATGAATTGAAATGATAAACTGTTTTAATTCTTCGTATTTACATGGAGGCCGTTAGTTAGAGCTCATTCAATTCCTGAAAAAAATGCTATCACAAGCAGATGTATTAAAGAACAAAAACCCGACTGCTGTAATTTCAAAGTTGTGTTTCGATAAAAATCCGCCAACTTGAATTTATGAAGTTTTAATATAGCCCGTGTCATTCGCGCTGCTTAGACGAATCTAACGACACCTCACACACATGTCAAGATCCGCCCAGGCGTTTAGGCTGTAGCTCGTGAGATCGAATTTCTTCTCTACATACATACTTACATACATACATTACATACTCTCGAAAACATAACCCTTCTTCTGAGGAAGTCGGGTAAAAAAGATAGTTACACTCTTACACTCACCGATTAGATAGGTATTAACGCATAGATGCCTACTCGTTTATAATAATATAATAAACGTATACCTACATGTAGAAAAGTATGACGAAATGAATCACTTCCGCAAATATGTTTACTCATATGTTTCATCGTTACGTAGTAGGTAGGTTGATAGGTGCTGATAAAAAACACGATGTGACAAAGAACTGCACTATCTATCAATAACAAGGTCATTTCAGATATCTCTTTGTTGTGATGATATGATAACAACAACCAAAAGATTTTTAAGGTTTTTTTCTATGTATTTGAGCTAAATTTTCTTAGGTAATGATGGAAATTAAACCATTACACATAAAGTAATCTTGCCACCTACTGACATACCACAGCTAACTACGATACTACGATTTTTTGGATGACAGCCATGACAGGCTTTGTTTTCCGAATAATTAGGTATACCTCTTGTTCTACTTACTGTTCTCAATTATAAATACTTCCTAAAACATGTTTTAAAAGTAGCACATATTTATCTTGATTTTTTCTTCTTTTTCTTTTAACAGCTACAACGATTCTCTGCTAGACAATCATCAGAAAACTTTTAATAATTAAACGTGTTTAGCTCCCATTTTAGATAATTTATTAAGATTAAAGTACGAGGCTATTTATAGCTACCTATACAAATATTTTTGTTTTTGTCAATGCTTACATTATGTGTGACGTTTGTGTTAATCTCTACGTATTATTGATAACCGCTAAACTCATAATTCTGCGATTTCTGCGCTATCGTTTCTTGGCAAGGATAAATCAGTAATACATGTAGATATATTTGTATTGCGATTATGATACTACAGCAACTGATTAGGATTACTATTTACAAGATCAAGAGCACACACAGTACCACGTGCATGAGACCTACTATATTAAATTTAATTAAGTACAAATCTCTTATGAATGTGTTCTACTCACAAAACTGAACAACTTTTAGTTGAAAATGTTCTATGAAATGTAAAAAAGAAAAATTGGAACTCCAATACAAAAATGCGATTCACTTATGTGGGTGATCCAAATTTTCTTTTTATGTATGGAAAAAAATAATAATAAAAGTTGTACAGTTGTGAGTAGAACACACCGCACAGAAAATATTAGTACTCTTAGTTTGTACTTAATTAAATGTAACCTTAGGCGCAAACTCCACCAAAAAGACGAGGGCATAGGACGTAAGAATGACAGTTGACAGACAAGTGATCGTCAAATATTCTTCTTAGTTTTTGACGCTAGCTGTCATGGATGCGACGCTTTGGCGACGCTTGTGTGTGCCTTTGTCAATACTTTTTCGTACATTTTGTATGGAAACGTCGCGATGTCAAACGTCAAGCGTCATGCCCTACGCCCTATGTCCTTTCCTTGTCCTCTCTGTGGAGCTTGGGGCTTATATGTTTGCCAGTGAATAACTCCATTCTAACAAACTATCTTTATAAAAATATTAGTTCTTTTTACATGCCTATATAAAATCGGCTTATCATATTTCAATTTAAGTTTTATTCTACTACTTACGCAACTACTTGAAAAAATTAAACTATATTATTACGTGCTATTAAAGTAAATACCTAAACATTTCTTATCAATTCCTTTATTAAAAGAACTACCTTTGTCTTTGTCTTAGTGACCTTAAAGATTTGGAGCATTGGGACAATAGCCAGTCATGAGTGTTATCGTTTACTTATAAAGAGCAAGGCAATACACACAAAACAAAGCTAAAAAACGTTAAACTTTGTTTGTCGATGCAATTAACCTGCTTTAGAAATGTCTCGTTAGTACTTGTACTTAGGTAGGTACACTGTTTTGCATTGATTTGTTCATTACGTTCAATGTTCTTAATTAACGACAATCTGCAATCTATTAGACTATTAGTGGTACCTACTTAAAGGTATTCTTATCTCATTTAGATGCATCTAAAGGTATACCCGACTGACTCAAAAAGCGGGTTATGTTTTTCGAGCGTATGTATGTATGTGGGTGGGTGCATGTATGTATGTGAACCCGTAGCCCGTGGAAAAGAATATTTTTGTTGACATACATACATGCACCCTAAACAGCTTGTTCGTCAGTCGTGTCGTTAGATTCGTCTAAGCTTTGCGAGTAACACTGGCTATATAAAAAGTTCATTCATTAGTTCAAAATATTGTTTGCAATTTAGCATTCGCATTTGTTTAAATATCACCCTAAGTATTTAGCTGATGAATAATTTATGCGCCATTTGGCACGCGCCGTGTGATAGGTATAATTTTTATCGGTGTATCATTTTCAACTACTGGTAGTAGAGCTACTTGTTTAAGTACTTAGTGCTACTGTACCGGAGGCGTTTATGACGCCTCGGTTGCACTGTTACGTTAGTCTAATTCGCTCCTAAAACACGCATTTAAGGGCGAGTGTAGCCGCACAAGTTGCGCTTTTTAAGAAAAAAACTCATATCTATTCATGCAAACAACTCATCAGAATGTCCTTTGCTCAAGTTTTTGTATTATCATAAAGTTCAATTAGACATTACAAACTCGATGAAATATTCGTGGTAATTTAAATTATAACAATTAGTACCAAAAGTGACCGTCTTAGTCTTCATCCATAACTTTAATTGCAAAGGGCAAGGGACAAACAAACTTACTTGGGCAAAGGATATTCTTATATTCTGCTTGAAAAGATAGGATTTTTTCGTGAAGAGGCGCGCTTTTAGTTTTGCGGCTACACTCCCCTTAATCATGGAGGAAATATTCTATAGTATCCATGGAGAAAATATGCTATTGTATCCTTTATGCCCTAATATTGCTTTACTGTACCTAAACCCCGACTCTTAATTTTGGGAGTAGTGTCACGGTCATCATTACGCTATAATTGAATATATCAAATTAATTGAAATAATATTTGCTTGCTTAATTAATACTGGCTAAACATGTTGTACATAATAATAATGATTGTAACATCTTCTTATACCATGTTTTTGGCAAATAAAGTATCTTTATCTTTATAAACTCGGCCACGATTTTAGCGGAATCTTGAGGCGAGGCATCCAGGAAACATGCGCAGATCTAGCTGTGACTGTGGCCACCCACAAGCTGGCGCCAGGCCAAAAACACTGCATTAATGCATAAATGTCCAATTTGATCTCTGGATGACATAATCAGCCAAATTCTACATAAACAAAAAAAGAGACATCAGCTTTCGTTTTCTTTTAGGACGGTTCAGTTCCTAAGATGTAGATTTACTTAACAAAATTTCGTTTAAAAAGTAGAATTCCGTTATATCTGTACAATAGATTCAGATAAAAATTTGCTGTCGTGAAAAATATCTAAAAACTAGTATTGCTTATGCGGAATAAACTTGACCTTGCTAAGTATTTCCTACGCAAATACAGTGAAGAAAAACATAACTTCCAGACAGTTGGGACATTTCCAAATCGGAGTTTTGTCCCTTTGACCTTCTCAAACATGAGGATCAATACATGCTTACTATGATACTTGATGGACCACTTGTAGGGGAGATAAATTGTCTCAGATTGGTTTAAATTAAAGTAAAAGCGAGCGAAAACATAAGTGGTTAAAACGAAAAAAATGAGCGAAAACATACCTAAGTTAGAACGAAGATGCTTATTTTGGTATAAGTTGTTTATATGGTGATTGAATCAAATTAAGTATTTCTGGCGACGTACGGAAATAAAGTCTTCAAAACATTTATACGCGTAAATTTAATCTAAGGCGTAGTAGATACTATTAAGGTCAAGATACTAAGGAAAGGTGGCAAAATAAAGCGATTTGTATGATGATGAATGTAATCTTTAACTTCCTCTATCAATGCCAAAACGTGCCTTGTTTACTGCAGTTTTTAGGTACGATGTCTTCAACAAAGTCAATGTCAAGTGAGCTATCTCGGAAATGATATTTATTTATTCATTTCCTGGCTAGCGTTACTCTCTTTCTGAGGTAGTAAGCCAGTTAATAAAGAACTATCACTAATAAAATATCAAGGGTTTGGAAAAACCAAACTTCAACACACTTCCATAATTACGTCACTTTATTTTCCGTGAGAAAGATTTTCGTGCTTCAGAGAACTCACTATAAGCTAACCAATTATGTTAGGAACTATTTACTTTCTATGATTACTTAGATATATATAGTAGTATAATGTACGCCACATTATACTACTATAGTATCTAGTAGAAGCCATAGTAGAAGCAGTGAAAACTGTCAGCAGAGTGACAGCACCGCGTCGCTGGTCAATCCGGAGCAGAGATGGGCAAAAATTATTCGCCGAATAAATTGCCTGGCGAATAAATTTTTTACGAGTAAAATAATGGCATTGAACCATAAAAAAAATTTTGGATGAAATTGAGAGTACACAAGTATCTTGTAATAAAGAATATGAAAAACTTGCATTTTATTCCTTGTTCAATTAACTTACCTACTCATCAAAAAATGGCAACCGATGTGGCGCAGTGGTTAGTATGCCTGCCTGCCACGCAAAGGTTCCGGGTTCAATTCCCGGTGGGGTCACTCACAAAGTTGATATTTATCACTTTGTGAATTTGTTCCCAGTCTGGTTAGGACATTGCAGGCTGAACCACCTGATTGTCCGCAAGTAAGATGGTTCCGTGCTTCGGATGGGCACGTTAAGCCGTCGGTCCCGGTTGCTGTCTATGATGGCGGTCGTTACACAACCATGTCAGAGGCCTGCTACTTGCCGTAGGCGGTTGAAAAACTCTGACACCAGGGTTCATCGGGTCGTTGAACGACTCGGTGTCCCACACGAAAAGAAAGAAGATCAAAAAATTATCCGGGCAATTTATTCGGCGAATAATTTTTGCCCATCTCTGATCCGGAGTTCCATCCTTATCATAAGAAGACTAATTAGGTGTAATACCAAAAACTTATAGTAAATACAATCTCTTCTCTTCCAGGTTCATAATCCTGCGACGATTCTTCGCTCTAGCCGGTACCGTGTTCCTGCTGCGATGTTTCACCATGCTGATCACGTCGCTGTCGGTGCCAGGGTCTCATCTCAAGTGCGAGCCCCGCTCCTACCCCCCGGCTGACGACCTGACTGTCTGGGGCAGGCGGCTCAAGCAGGTAGGATTGTGTTCCTGCTGCGATGTTTCACGATGCTGATCACGTCGCTGTCGGTACCAGGGTCTCATCTCAAGTGCGAGCCCCGCTCCTACCCCCCGGCTGACGACCTGACCGTGTGGGGCAGGCGACTCAAACAGGTAGGATTTAATTGTCATTCTTACAAGACGTATACGTGTGTGTAACGCTGATCTAGTACTACTGTGTCGCCTTTATTCACGCGAAATGTCGTGCTCGCTTCGCTCGCAATACGTGTGCTGGTAGTATAAGTTATACTACCTATAACGCAGTGTGACACCTGTCTTGTATTTTTTTAACGTGAAATATGGAGCTCATTTCGCTCGTAATGCTTCGCAACATCAATATTTTCCTTCTGGTAGTTTAGGGTTTCTTCTAAAACATTATTTGCCCCTCTTGTTTATTTTATTTTATTACAACTTTCTCCAAGAAACAGGTCGAAATATGAAAAAAAAAATTTGGACCTCCTTTTGGACATACAAAATAGCCGATCAGTTGATTTGAGTTACTTGCTATGGGAGTTCCAAAATTATTTTTCATATTTCGACCTATGTTCATTGAGAAAAATTGTTCCTTATCACCAGCTGGTTCTGAGTTTTCGCTATTGGTCATTAGCAAAAATTTCACCCAGTTTTAATAATGCTTTTATTTAAATCTGGCAGTCGCATCATCATAACTCACGCACTGCTTGTTTTTGCAGGCGTACGACATCTGGAGCGGCGCGGGTATGTCGGTGCGCGGCGTGAGGACTTGCGGGGACTACATGTTCTCAGGACACACTGTGGCGCTCACGCTGCTTAATTTTTTCATCACTGAGTGTAAGATTTTAAACCAATTTCGAAATGACGCTGAGAAGAAGTGGAGCTCGCTTTGCTCGCTAAATTTTCCGTATTACTGTGGCGTATTTTAGCTTCTGTCTTGGATTTTTAACCGGGATGTTTGAAGCTCGCTTCGCTCGCCATTCCATAAACGCAGTTTAGCTGTAGCGTGATAGGGCCCCCCTCGTTTTTCTAGCTCGATTCGCTCTTAATACATGTAGTTTACCAGAGGCGCAGTGTGGCTTCTCGCTCGCCTTTTTAACGTGCAAAGTCGAGCTCGCTTCGCTCGCAATACGTGTAGTTTTGTTATAATCCAGTGTGGCTCCTCAGTTCATACTCGCCTTTTTAAATGTTTAACGTCGAGCTCCTTTATGATGTATGTAATTTTTTTAATTTCTTATTTTCATTAATATTGATAATTAAATTAATTAATATATGAAAATTATTAATAATAATTAATAATTTTCATTTATGAGAATAATATAGCACTGTGAGTGCATTGACCCCCCTCTCTCGTAAGAGAGTACAATGCACGTGTATCCTTTGTTTCTCTTTTCTTCTACACCAAATTCCTGAATTCATTTTCTTATTCGCTCTTGTCATCTGTCCTGTCTTGAGCTCCTTTGCTCAAGTATAATCCAGTGTGCGTTCTAAGTTCTTTTTCGCCTTCTTAAATGTGAAACGACGAGCTCCTTTATGCTCCGCATCTGGCCCGGGTTCGAGCCCTGGTCTATTTATGTGAGAATAATATAGATCCCCCCCCCCCACTCGAAAGAGGGCACATGTATTCTCTATTTCTCTTCTTCTCTACAACACGCTCGCAATACGTTAGTATTTTTATTTCCATGTTATTTCGCAGACACGTCGCGCAACCTGTACCTGCTCCACATATTAACCTGGGTGATGAACATGTTCGGCATTTTCTTCATCCTGGCGGCGCACGAGCACTACTCCATCGACGTCTTCATCGCGTTCTACATCACCAGCAGACTGTTTCTGTACTACCACACGCTCAGTAACAACCAGGCGCTCATGAAGAACGACTCCTCCAGGTATGGATGGTTCATTAAGAACGACTCCTCCAGGTATGGATGGTTCATTAAGAACGACTCCTCCAGGTATGGATGGTTCATTAAGAACGACTCCTCCAGGTATGGATAATGACTCCTCCAGGTATGGATGGTTCATTAAGAGCGACTCCTCCAGGTATGGATAATGACTCCTCCAGGTATGGATGGTTCATTAAGTACGACTCCTCCAGGTATGGATAGTTCATTAAGAACGACTCCTCCAGGTATGGATGGTTCATTAAGAACGACTCCTCCAGGTATGGATGGTTCATTAAGAACGACTCCTCCAGGTATGGATGGTTCATTAAGAACGACTCCTCCAGGTATGGATGGTTCATTAAGAACGACTCCTCCAGGTATGGATGGTTCATTAAGAACGACTCCTCCAGGTATGGATGGTTCATTAAGAACGACTCCTCCAGGTATGGATGGTTCATTAAGAACGACTCCTCCAGGTATGGATGGTTCATTAAGAACGACTCCTCCAGGTATGGATGGTTCATTAAGAACGACTCCTCCAGGTATGGATGGTTCATTAAGAACGACTCCTCCAGGTATGGATGGTTCATTAAGAACGACTCCTCCAGGTATGGATGGTTCATTAAGAACGACTCCTCCAGGTATGGATGGTTCATTAAGAACGACTCCTCCAGGTATGGATGGTTCATTAAGAACGACTCCTCCAGGTATGGATGGTTCATTAAGAACGACTCCTCCAGGTATGGATGGTTCATTAAGAGCGACTCCTCCAGGTATGGATGGTTCATTAAGAGCGACTCCTCCAGGTATGGATGGTTCATTAAGAACGACTCCTCCAGGTATGGATGGTTCATTAAGAACGACTCCTCCAGGTATGGATGGTTCATAGCTACATCACCAGCAGACTGTTCCTGTACTACCACACGCTCAGTAACAACCAGGCGCTCATGAAGAACGACTCCTCCAGGTATGGATGGTTCATTAAGAACGACTCCTCCAGGTATGGATGGTTCATTAAGAACGACTCCTCCAGGTATGGATGGTTCATTAAGAACGACTCCTCCAGGTATGGATGGTTCATTAAGAACGACTCCTCCAGGTATGGATGGTTCATTAAGAACGACTCCTCCAGGTATGGATGGTTCATTAAGAACGACTCCTCCAGGTATGGATGGTTCATTAAGAACGACTCCTCCAGGTATGGATGGTTCATTAAGAGCGACTCCTCCAGGTATGGATGGTTCATTAAGAACGACTCCTCCAGGTATGGATGGTTCATTAAGAACGACTCCTCCAGGTATGGATGGTTCATTAAGAACGACTCCTCCAGGTATGGATGGTTCATTAAGAACGACTCCTCCAGGTATGGATGGTTCATTAAGAGCGACTCCTCCAGGTATGGATGGTTCATTAAGAACGACTCCTCCAGGTATGGATGGTTCATTAAGAGCGACTCCTCCAGGTATGGATGGTTCATTAAGAACGACTCCTCCAGGTATGGATGGTTCATTAAGAACGACTCCTCCAGGTATGGATGGTTCATTAAGAGCGACTCCTCCAGGTATGGATGGTTCATTAAGAACGACTCCTCCAGGTATGGATGGTTCATAGCTACATCACCAGCAGACTGTTCCTGTACTACCACACGCTCAGTAACAACCAGGCGCTCATGAAGAACGACTCCTCCAGGTATGGATGGTTATACAGGATGTTAGGAAAAGTACTGCGTTCCTTTTCAGGGATGAACCAGCCCATGAAACTGAACAACTTTCCCCAAGAAACATAGGTCAAAATATGGTCACCCTGTATTATTTAGTATCATGTCTCTAATGTAATGTGACTTAAATAAATGTATTTTCTTTCTTTCGAATGTAAACCAACGAGCTCGCTGCGCTCGCAATATGTTTTGCGTTGGTGTAGTGTAGTGCAATGTGCACCTCTTTCGAAATTGTAATTTAAAATGACGAGCTCGCTTTGCTTACAAAATGTTTTGTGTTTGTGTAGCAAGTGTCGCTCCCTTCTTAATTATTCTAGCTTAAAACAACAGGCTCGCTTTGCTCGCAATATGTATTGCATAGGTATAAATCAGTGTAGCACTCTGTGACTAAATGTGACGTATATCTTGCTTGCTTTTCCTATAATGTTTATTACAGTAATATTTACATCACTATTTACAGTAAAATAAGAGTTTATTCTTAATTAATCTAGCATTAGATATATCAGTGCTTAATACTTGTCTAATAAAACCCTACATTCACAGGACGCGCATATGGTTCCCTCTGCTGTCATTCTTCGAGTCGGAGGTGGACGGCATCGTGCCCAATGAGTACGAGGGCCCCGTCACCATACTCAACAACATCCGCCAGTGGGTCATCAGACTAGTTACTGACTTTAAGGAATCCGCCATGGCTAAAGTGGCTGGCACTAAGCTACAGGTACTATTATAGTTATAATAGTCCACTGCAAGGTGTTGAATTTACAGAGAACGCTGCTGCCGATTCTCTGGATTCAACCCTAATTTGGTTTTTACGACTCCACGGGTAGATATGGCATGATAGTGGCTAGCACTAAGCTACAGGTAAAAAACCATGTCTTCTACCAACTCATTTAGTGCAATATTTTTCTGCCCCAGCTAGCAATACAGCTACAATTTGATGTCCTTTCTATATGAGAGGTTATATCTCCTTTCTATAAAAGTCAGCCATAGTCAAAGTGGCTGGCACTAAGCTACAGGTAACGAGTACCGTACTCAACATCCGCCAGTGGGTCATCAGACAGTGGGTCATCAGTCAGTGGGTCATCAGACAGTGGGTCATCAGACAGTGGGTCATCAGACAGTGGGTCATCAGACTTGTAACGGACTTCAAGATGGCTAAAGTGGCTGGCACTAAGCTACAGGTAAGTAATATGCTATGGCCTTCTTCCATCTTTTTGTATCCCAATTTATAGCTATGGCTCTAAATACAATAGTATTGTCGACTCAGTTTATAATGATATACAGTCAACACACAATCCACTGCTAGTCATGGGCCTCGCCCTGTAGGGTAAACAGTCACCATACTCAACAACATCCGCCAGTGGGTCATCAGACTTGTAACGGACTTCAAGATGGCTAAAGTGGCTGGCACTAAGCTACAGGTAACGAGTACCGTACTCATCATCCGCCAGTGGGTCATCAGACTAGTTACTGACTTCAAGATGGCTAAAGTGGCTGGCACTAAGCTACAGGTAACGAGTACCGTACTCAACATCCGCCAGTGGGTCATCAGACTAGTTACTGACTTCAAGATGGCTAAAGTGGCTGGCACTAAGCTACAGGTAACGAGTACCGTACTCAACATCCGCCAGTGGGTCATCAGACTTGTAACGGACTTCAAGATGGCTAAAGTGGCTGGCACTAAGCTACAGGTAACGAGTACCGTACTCAACATCCGCCAGTGGGTCATCAGACTTGTAACGGACTTCAAGATGGCCAAAGTGGCTGGCACTAAGCTACAGGTAACGAGTTCCGTACTCAACATTAGACAGTGGGTCATCAGACTAGTTACGGACTTCAAGATGGCTAAAGTGGCTGGCACTAAGCTACAGGTAACGAGTACCGTACTCAACATCCGCCAGTGGGTCATCAGACTTGTAACGGACTTCAAGATGGCCAAAGTGGCTGGCACTAAGCTACAGGTAACGAGTACCGTACTCAACATCCGCCAGTGGGTCATCAGACTAGTTACGGACTTCAAGATGGCTAAAGTGGCTGGCACTAAGCTACAGGTACCGAGTACCGTACTCAACATCCGCCAGTGGGTCATCAGACTTGTTACAGACTTCAAGATGGCTAAAGTGGCTGGCACTAAGCTACAGGTACCGAGTACCGTACTCAACATCCGCCAGTGGGTCATCAGACTTGTCACGGACTTCAAGATGGCTAAAGTGGCTGGCACTAAGCTACAGGTAACGAGTACCGTACTCAACATCCGCCAGTGGGTCATCAGACTTGTAACGGACTTCAAGATGGCCAAAGTGGCTGGCACTAAGCTACAGGTAACGAGTTCCGTACTCAACATTAGACAGTGGGTCATCAGACTAGTTACGGACTTCAAGATGGCTAAAGTGGCTGGCACTAAGCTACAGGTAACGAGTACCGTACTCAACATCCGCCAGTGGGTCATCAGACTTGTAACGGACTTCAAGATGGCCAAAGTGGCTGGCACTAAGCTACAGGTAACGAGTACCGTACTCAACATCCGCCAGTGGGTCATCAGACTAGTTACGGACTTCAAGATGGCTAAAGTGGCTGGCACTAAGCTACAGGTACCGAGTACCGTACTCAACATCCGCCAGTGGGTCATCAGACTTGTTACAGACTTCAAGATGGCTAAAGTGGCTGGCACTAAGCTACAGGTACCGAGTACCGTACTCAACATCCGCCAGTGGGTCATCAGACTTGTCACGGACTTCAAGATGGCTAAAGTGGCTGGCACTAAGCTACAGGTAACGAGTACCGTACTCAACATCCGCCAGTGGGTCATCAGACTTGTCACGGACTTCAAGATGGCTAAAGTGGCTGGCACTAAGCTACAGGTAACGAGTACCGTACTCAACATCCGCCAGTGGGTCATCAGACTTGTCACGGACTTCAAGGAGTCAACCATGGCTAAAGTGGCTGGCACTAAGCTACAGGTAATAATCTATATCCCTTACAAACTTATTTGGTGCATTAATTTTCCCCAGCTAGCAATAATTGCAATTTGATCTCCTTTCTATATTTATCTACCATTTGATCTAATATTGTTTTTAATTGTATTACTTTATTTCGAAATAAAGTTTTGTTATTTTACAGAATAACTTATTTGGATTATTTCTGTATGTTTATCTTAACTTTCAGTCGTGTCAAAGTGGAGGTTTTGTCTTCTTTTATAGTGTAGGACACCCAGTCAACGAACGATCGTTTATCATACACGACTGTATAGCTGAGGCTGTCATATTGTGTGTCACGACACGGTTGCAATACAAAATATACTGTTGGGAGTAATTTGATTAACCTTTGGCTCCCGTGGGATTTTGAACATTACTAGTTACTCTCAGAATTTAAAACGTTTTAAAAAACAACAAAATCTGGCTTGCGTAGTGTTATAGCGAAAACTTGAATATTTGCAGGAGGGCGCGGCTATGGGCGAGTACTCCGTGGTGAAACTCGTAGACGGCATCAAGCGCAACCTCAGCCTCGTCGAGGAGTACACCGCGCGCAACCCGCCGCAACGCCTCGTCACCCTCGACAAGAACATCCAAGCCTGTCTCCTTGACGACCACCCCGACGCAGAGTTGCGTCATAGACACCCGCTTAGCGATACCGATAGTCTCGACTTCAAGGAGTTCAAACACCTCCCACCCGACCCCTCCCCAAAGAAGAGTATATGAACTACTCGATTATAGCTGAATACGGTGTGAAAAAAATTTACTGCAAGTATTTTAAAGGGTGATCCGTCTATGAAACTGAACTTTCCCAAAGAAACGTAGGTCGAAATATGAAAGAAATTTGGTCCTCCCATAAAATTATGACCCGGCCGGCGAACACATTCTGAATGACTAACTAACTCCGCTAAATCAGCTACTACCCGGTTCACAAAAGAAGGGGACCCGAAATGGCAACATTTGCGTCTTTTTCATATTACATGGCATTTGAGCAATATGTCAACAATTATGTTGCCATTTCGGGTCCCCTTCTTTTGTGAACCAGCTGTTTCCTATCTCTGTCCTGCGCGATCTCCATTTTGAATAGTAGGCCCAAATTTTTTATTCATCCTATGTACCTACTTTAAAGAAAGTTTTTCAGTTTCATGGACTGGTTCACCTCATAAAATATTTCCAGTAATGTTTTACACCTAGTTGTTTAGATTCGTTGTTACTAAGAGAAATTAGATACCTGTCTAACATTTCCATTTTAGATTTTTATAAAAATGTTATTCCATTATTTATTTTAATATAAGTTCAATGTATTATAAATGAAATCGTTTAAGGTTTATTTGCTCAAAGTAAAATATATGAAAATGAGGCTAGTTGTGTGTGTATTTTATTTATTATCCTAGACCAGTGGCGTAGAAATTTTACACCCAAAAGCAAATAACATTAACCATCTTTTTTTTATCGTTTAAACACTTTACTCCCACATTGCGAACGAAGCGAACTCGAAAAATGAAAGTGCTCCTACAATCAAATAAAGCTGTCTAACATGCGTGCCTCGAATTGCCGATAGACGAGTGCAGAACAGTAGTGACGATCGATGTGGCGGAGTGGTAGTGCTACTGCGGCGCAAAGGTTCTGTGTTCGATTCCCGGTGGAGCACTCTCACAAAGATTTATCACTGTGTGAATTTGTTCCCAGTTTGGTTATAACGCAGCCGGCTAAACCACGAGATTGTCAGAAAGTAAAGATGGTTCCGTCATACGGACACGTCAAGCCGACGGTCATTCATTAATAAAATTACACAACACAAAAGTAGTAGGCGGTAGGCGGTCGAAGAACCGACACCAGGCGACCCGATGAACCCTCGACTCGACTCGGGTGTACCACTCGATGAGAGACAGAAACTTTGCAGTGAAATTAGTGATGCGCGAATTAATGGGGGGACAAATGTTATCACAGCACAGCACACATTAATCAGGTGGCCATGATACCCGTACCTATGCCCGTACCCAAATAGGATATAATAAAACTAGTGTTTAAAGGTATCAACAGATGATACCTAAATACGCCACTGTCCTACGCCCACATGGAACACAAATTGATATCGAGGACCTCTAAGCCGAGGACAGGCTACTTGACACAATGGATAGGTCAAAATAATAATCTAAAAATAAAAATACACAACATTTTCTATATTTTTATATAATTCGTATGAAAATTAGTTAAAAAAAATGTCTTTAATAATATTAATAAATGATGAAATAAGTTTGTCATGAGGAAGGTAGTTTATTACAAACCAAAATTGAAGCCGTGCACGTATTTTTCGCTTAATGAATATAAATAGTCGTAATGACAATGCTTAATCATTTTTTACAAATTCATGAGTGTAAATAAAATGTTTTCTAAAATATATCTTATACAAAAGAGCACTTCTATGAGTAATATACTCATAACAATAAATAAATTATCTTTTATCCTAAAAATAAATCATTTTTTTTATAAATCCATTGCCAATGAGTAAAGTTTTAATGTAAATAAAAAAGAAAGAGATATTAATACTTTAAAATAATACAAGCCTTAATGAAGGATAAAATGTTAAATAGAAATCTTACTCGGAAATACTTTAAAAGAATTAAAAAGCCTAACTATAATAGGCCACTTTGTTTAAAATAAGTCACACAATAGTTCATTTTACATGGGAAACATTGTTTTACATGTAAACCTATGAAAGGGAAATAGGTTTATTGGTCAGAGAAAAAAATACATAAGTAGTAGAGTTATTTTTCTGACTAAGACCTAAAACAGCAACGTTTATGTTTTGTTTTCAAAGATTTTATCAGAAATTAGGTATTTCTGTTATATATGATATGTAACAAACTTGTGTAAATAACAGTTATGGAACCAAACTTCCCATGTAAACTGAAACATTGTTGAGACTATCTATACATCGCCACATTCAGTTCTCAACAACCACTTCTTTGCAGTATATACAATGACTAAATTACGCCAAAGAAGTGTAATAAGGCATTAATAACGGAACAGACTTATAGTGCTCGCTCGCTTAGTGCTAGTAGGGCTTATTTGAGCTGAGAAGCAAATAGTGTAGTGACCAGTAGATTATTCCTCCGACACTGCTTGCTCACTCTCAATCAGCGCTTCGGAAGGACTTTTCTCTTTTTTCGTCGCTTCCTTTTCTTGGGAGGGTTCGCGAGAACTAGCCGTGCCATTTTCATTAGCAGCTACCTCTTTTTCAGGACTATTTTCTTTTGAAGCCGGTTTTGATTCCTTGTCCGGTGATGCGGCCTTTTCTGGCGAGGCTTCTTTCTCAACAGACTTTTGTCTTTCTGGTGAAGCTTCCTTTTCAGGGGAGGCTTCTTTTTCAGGAGATTCTGCTTTCACTGATCGCTCCTCACTGCCTTCTTTAGCAGGGGTGGATTCCTTAGATTTAGCACTGTCTTTTGAGGGGGTTGGTTCTCTATCCTTTGCCGGCGTGCCTTCCTTAGAAGGTGTGCCATCCTTGGCAGGTGTGCCTTCCTTAGAACCTTTTGCTGGGGTGCCTTCCTTTGCCGGAGTACCTTCTTTAGCTGGGGTCCCCTCTTTAGCAGGCGTCCCTTCCTTGGAAGCTGCTTCTCTCTCTTGTGAACTTTCCTTGGACTTGTCTCCGTCACTTTTACCTCCTTTCACATCACCATTCAGTTCTTTTTCCTGTAAGTAGATAAATAAAGCTTATCTGAGATAAGAGCTATCATAATGACATAGTAATTAAAGACTTAAAACCACTTTCCTTTTGATGCATGACTCATGAAGATAATTGAACAATTACTGCAGAGGATGACTCAGTGTGCAAAATTTATACAAACAACACTTATGTTTGAAAACATGAAGTACAAAAATTTCTGAAAACTCATAAGCTTCCTACAAACGTATGTCACTATATAATATAATAAAACATGTCAAGGAAATACCTTGTTTTCCTCCTCAGCAGGCACTTCTGGCGGAAGCTCAACCTTCAAGAACTGTTCCAAAGTGTCTACTTCGTTGGCCATGTCAAACTCATCGTAGTCCTGTGATATACAACAAAAACACGTCAATAGTGTGCCAGCATGTGCATGTTCACGTGTGTGTAATGTATGCAGTCGGGTCTAATAGATATTAGAGGCCAGCTCACCCCACAATACTCGTCATCGTTGAATATCTGCGGCGGAAGCGGAGATCGCGGGTTCGGGTCGCTCACGGTCGCGCCGTTTGACTTCGAGTTTGTCTGCATGAACTCTTTATCAGCCTCGCGACCAGGCTCCGTTATATCAATGATGTCATATTTTATGTTCTTAGAGTCTAATATCATCAGCACTCGCTGCTGACGCTTCTTCACCTGGAATTAACGTACATCACGTAATCAAAAATGCAATCTGGTGATTGTAACAAGGCTTCAAGAAAGACGTAAAAAAGTGCCCGGCCAAGCCAGGAATTTTCTAATATTAAACTTACCTCTTTGTTTCCAGAGATGCCACTCACATAAATTTTGACACCCATTGTTATAAACTGTTAATTTTAATTATCGAAATATAAAATAATAAACACAATAAAACACTAAATCAGAAAAATAGGCTTGGCCATTAGTCAATCTGTTTCAATAATAATAATTTTTGACAGTTCCTGTGTTGCTGCTACGTAAATCGGAAACTACTATTCGGCTACTCTTTTTAGTCCGAGTCCTTAATTGGCAGTTTGTATGGAGGTATGGTCCCATCTGGCAGAAATCATGAAACTTGGCATGTGTGTAGCTTACATGTGTAAGCTTCAGGAAAAGAAGGGAAGCAAGTTGGACCCCTGCTTCCCCCTTTTGTGTCCCAAATTTCAGTTATCTTTATTTTTCTCGGAAATGATTAAAGATAGGAGAAATTTGTCAAAGTAAGAAATATTCCTTATAAAATTGTCTACATAATTGTTTTTTGGTAGATGTTGATAGGACTTATACTTTTCGAGTTATGCTTCTGGAAACCCATCATTTTTTGAAGGTGACTTCAGCTCTGAATTAGCCATAACTACCATGTGATAGAATATTTTTCAAACTAGCTATTGGCTGTTGTTAGTTAGGTAGTCTTCAAAGAAACCCGCAGAGACAACACTTCAATCACGCCTGTGGGGATGGGGAGGGCAAAGTTTATTTTCGAGCTGAACTTGAGGACTTCTGACTCCTTAAGTAAATGTGACACGAGAAATTGAGTATCATTTTCGAATATATCAAAGACAGTATTCATTTCTGGAACGCTCTTTGGTACATTTCATACAAAAATAAAAATATTAAGTGAAATAAGAAAAAAATATGTTTCGTTCTCATTCAAACGCTGTTTTCTTCATGACCTTGAGACATATTTACTAGATAATAACACATACTCAAAGACATACTCACCCTTATTATAAAACCATATTTTATTTTCGAAAATATTAGAAAATACCTAGCCTACGGAAGCCTAAATATTTTTACAAAGTTATGTTTGTAGCTGGAAAAATTTCAAGTTCATAGATTTTGTATGCAAAAATAAGATTACCAACCGCAAACGTATACCGGGAGTAACGGAAAGGGTATAACAAGCCGAAAGGAGGTCAAGGTACTCATGAAACTGAACAACTTTCCCCGTGGAACATGGGTCGAAATGTGAGAAGAAAATTTGGACCTCCCATACAAAATCTCCGATCAGCTGATTGATTTACTATTGGAGGTCCAAATTTTTTTTTTATATTTCGACCCATGTTCCATGCGGAAAGTTGTTCAGTTTCATGAGTACCTTGACCTCCTTTCGGCTTGTTATACCCTTTCCGTTACTCCCGGTATTTCTCAATTGTCGCTAAACCATTCCAGATAGGGAAATGCCCTCATAGGAAATGTTGTTTATACTGAAGGGTAGTTTTTGTTGGAATAAAGAAATTGAGGATCTGGAGTACTTGATGTTTAAGAAGACATTACAGTATCTCGAATAGTTTAGCTGGGCTGTTGACGTTCCACATCAAGTATTCCAGATCTTCAATTTCTATATATCAGCATAAACAACTCTTCAGCATAAACAACATTTCCTATGAGGGCATTTCCCTATCTGGAATGGTTTAGCGACAATTGAGAAATATACGTTTGCGGTTGGTAATCTTATTTTTGCATACAAAATCTATGAACTTGAAATTTTTCCAGCTACAAACATAACTTTGTAAAAATATTTAGGCTTCTGTAGGCTAGGCATTTTCTAATACTTTCGAAAATAAAATATGGCTTTATAATTCGGGTGAATATGTCTTTGAGTATGTGTTATTATCTAGTAAATATGTCTCAAGGTCATGAAGAAAACAGCGTTTGAATGAGAACGAAACATATTTTTTTCTTATTTCACTTAATATTTTTATATTTTTGTATGAAATGTACCAAAGAGCGTTCCAGAAATGAATACTCCGTCTTTGATATATTCGAAAATGATACTCAATTTCTCGTGTCACATTTACTTAAGGAGTCAGAAGTCCTCAAGTTCAGCTCGGAAAAAATAAACTTTGCCCCCCTCCCCCCATCTCCACAGGCGTGATTGAAGTGTTATCTCTGCGGGTTTCCTTTGAAGACTACCTAACTAACAACAGCCAATAGCAAGTTTGAAAAAATATGCTATCACATGGTAGTTATGGCTAATTCAGAGCTGGAAGTCACCATCAAAAAAATGATGGGTTTCCCAGAAGCATAACTCGAAAAGTATAAGTCCTATCAACATCTACCAAAAAACAATTATGTAGACAATTTTATAAGGAATATTTCGTACCTTGACAAATTTCTCCTATCTTTAATCGTTTCCGAGAAAAATAAAGATAACTGAAATTGGGGACATAAAAGGGGGGGTAAAGGGGGGAAGCAGGGGGGGTCCAACTTGCTTCCCTTCTTTTCCTGAAGCTTACACATGTAAGCTACACACATGCCAAGTTTCATGATTTCTGCCAGATGGGACCGTACTTCCAGCTAAGGACCCGTACTATTTCGTACATTTCCAACAAAGTCATACATATGTGAGCGACCGATCACCTATGCAATCACCAACAATATCAATAGTAAAAACGTAAAAACTTTATTTAATTTTCATACATAGGCTTTAGTTAGTTTTATTATGTATTCTCTATAAATTGAACTAGAAAATTACGTCACTCGTAGCCAGAAAACTACTCAATCTCTAGCAGTTAGCAATCTGGCATCCCTTTAACGTTCCATTTTACGAATACAACGTTTACACGTTCACGTCAACAGAAAAAAACTGCTTGACCCCGCCCCGCGAGTTTTGAAAGAATGCGTGCACAGTGCACTACACTTTCAAACTTATATTTTCTTGAAAAGCAGCATCAGTTTTTTTATGAAAGCAAGACTCTAGACTGATAAGCATTTTAGTTTCAAGCATTACAGAATGCCGCCATCATATTCGGATCCAGTCCAGCACATATTTCGCGTTGTTCAATCGATGCCAAGTATTCCAAACATCCTGTGCAAACATCTTACTCGCATTTTTCTCTTTGTCAAGCTACTTTTAAGCCATGGTTAGGATATACGATTACGAATAGCACTAAGTAGGCCTTTTAGCAAAACAAGTTGGGGTTTGATTGTGTGTTGTAGAGCCGAAGTAAATCAAAAACAAAAATTCATGATAAATACAAATTTTATTCAATCATTAATATATTATATTATACATAGGCGTATTGTCAGAGAATACGAAATTCTGAACTCAGTGAAGATAGGTATAGCGTAGCGCTAGGAATGTTTGAAACAGTCAGAAAGCAGAATAAATTCACTAAAATAAAAATACTGAACATTTCCAGATTTAACTGAAATAACTTAATGAGGTTTTAAGTAAATCTAATTTCTGCCTTTGTTATTATAATCAATCACATAAAAATTATTATTACTTTCTATGGTAATCCAAATTCTTAAAAATAAATGATTCATTATCATACATTGTTTTACCTACATACATCTTTTTGATTATAAATTAAAACGTACCTACAAATACATAATAAGCATTCGATCCAACCAAAGCGAAGATTATTTGATACATAAATATGCCTTATGATTTCCAAATAGTAGCACTTTAAATGATTTACTTAGTCAATAATTTCGTCACGACGACGTTTCACGAGAATGATTTTCTTTCATGGCTCATTCGCCAATGATAATCAATATTTCTTACACTCGTAGTATCTTACAAATATATTATTTCCGTGGTCATTATTATGCCGCGTCAGTACCTCAGAGCAAGAGAATAATTCAGAGAGAAACCTAACAACAACTACAATGGATAATAGTCAATAGAGCTATGAAAACTTAGTTGCAATCAGACTTGGCGTTCTTCAAAACATTACCAAATGGACAAAATCATACTATATTCTGTATACCTACAGGTCGAATTAGCAGTCATAGACAAACTTGATATAATAAATAAATGTAGAGTTTCTGTGCATTTAGTTTTGTGTTAACTCGTGCCGAATCCGATTGCGACGACTTTTTCATGGCTTTATTTCAGAGGTTTCCACGATTCTCTCTGCAACATGCCTTTCTCTGCGACCGTAACTCGGCAACTATTGTCGTGGGTGTATAGATTAGGAAGCTGCAATATGACGATATTTACTTGTTGACACGACACGCCGCCGCGCCGCGCCGATTGGCACCCGCCCAAACAGTTGTTACATGTAACACTACGCGCAAATCTGTGATATGTATTTAATTTTAGCCTTAATTAGCTTCAGCGGTGGAGAAAACTATCGCAATGGCGTGATACACTACACTTTCACGGTCGGTGGACACGTTCGAAATTTTACATTTAGACGTCCATTAAGAAAGTTTAAGTAATAATTAGGCATGGCAAGTCTGACAAGAATCCACGCATATTTTTTTACTTTTGAGTAGGTAGCTGATAATAAATGATGTAAAGTGAAGTAAGACATATTTTATTAGCTATGGTATGATCAAGACTCGTTAGACTATATCACGATAGATAGTAATTTTAGCTGTATTCATCGCTTAATTATGAGTGGGTTACGAATAAAAACATACAATCTCACCCCGTCTTACCCACTTATACAAATTCATTTTAATTAAAAACAGCTCTCTTGAATAAGAACTTGTTGACATTCATTTTGTAGTTCTTATCAGCAGCTAAAAACGGAAGGAAATTTTATACTAGCAGTAGTACAAAGTAACCATCGTATTGGAAATCTATTGGGTTGAGATTATCTGTCCTAATCTAATAAAAATCCCCCAAAGTAAAGGTAATCCAGTTAACGAACTTATCGGTCTTCGCATTATGCATTCTTGCGAATCAAACTATACTGGACAAGGGCGTCCGCTAATAATATTGGTAATCGAACATTGACCTCAACAAACGGCAAGCTTAGTTGAAGTCCACCTGATTGTCCTAACAGAAAGATGGTTCCGTGCTTTGGAGGGCACGTTAAGCCATCGCTCCCGGTTGCTGTCTATGATTAGGTACTTAGACTGCGGTCGTAACACAACTATGTCTGCCTGCTACTTGTAGGGCGGTTGAAAAACTGACACCAGGGTTCATCGGGTCTTTAGACTACTCAGTAATCTCGGACTTCCACACAAAGAGAGAGAGAGAGAGTTCTAGTAACCCATGCCCATTTTGATACTTGCTTATTTGTTGTTGTATAACCATTGTGAGTTAAGTCACGATGACACATATGTAGACACTATTGTATCGTTGATCGATCTAAAAGCGTATGCACTTTACGCCTAATTTTATCCGACACATTCTCTTACTCAGCGTCGCAAGCGCACTTCTATGGCAGTGGAAGTGACAATAGATTTGTATTTAGTTAATAATGGTAGGTACAAATAAAATTTATAACATGAGTAGGTAAACTTAAAAAATATAATATAATTAAGAGATCAATTTCTATTCGTTTTGTTTTTATTGTTTCTTCAATTTTTCAAGTAAGAAATATTGAATTTAATACGCTCTTGATAAATCAATCAATCATACAAGTTGTAACCATATTTTATATAATCAGAAATATAAAATAACGTTTCTATGTTTTGTGTATGTGAGAATACAGAAAAGTCTAATGGCTAGGATAGCAAAATGTCTAGCGATCTCATCAATATCTTTACATTTCAAGTCCAGCAAGGAATGTTTAATTAAAAAACATCAAAAATATAACAGTAAAATCTATAAAAATAAACAAATCATAGAAAATAATAAATCAATATAAAATAAATTTCTGTTTAAATAAACAAGTTTTAAAGATCATGTTGAAATTTTTCTAATACAGCACACATTTTTACAACGATAAAATCCTTGAATAGATATGAATATACCTAAAATTACTAGCTAACCTAGCTACCACTGAATATTAGTTATCTTACTTATTTATCAATTATCTATCACTTTTATTATTCTTGTGCATTAGTTGCGTTTGTTTTATTGTTCTGTTTGGTGTTTTATAGTAAGTAGGCATATGCGTTAGGAAAAAATAGCACATATATCAGTCCATTTTTGATAGAAATAAAGCCCATGATAAATCAATACATAGTATAAAATGAAGTCGCTTATTGCCTTTCTTTCTCTGTTTATCGTGGAATTTCCTAACCCCTCCTTAACCACGCAATGGTTTTTTTAATAGATAGGGTAAGTGGTTTAAGAGGATTGTTTATGTTCACATGCCCCGGGAAAATGCTATATTCCCGCGGGAAAACGAGTTGCAGCGTGCGAAACCGCTAGCGGACCGCATGTAGTTTATACATTCAACATTCAACTAAAAAGCACACTTAACATTTAACCGTTTCCAAAATCTAAAGCCAATGCTTCAATATGTCAATACTTAATGTAATGTTCCTTAGTGTAAACAAGATTTTAGATTCGGTTAACTAAGATCGTAATCAAAAGCGGTAAGAAGGCTGAGCACACTATTTGAATTGCTACAATTTGTTACTTATTATTATAAATTTCACTAAAGAGGAATGGTTGGTAATATTATCTTATCACTTTTCAATGGTTTATCTTTATACATTTCAGAAAAGAGATGATACAATTTTGGTGCCGTGACCAGGATGACCATTGGGACCAATACTTGAACCATACTCTTTCGTTACTACCGGATATTCAGTGTCCTTTAGAATGATTTTTACACTTGGTTTTAGAGTCTGATATTGTATATTGAGTATTTATTAGTGACTGACCGAGACTGAGAACAAAGGATGAGGTAGTGATAACAAACAGTTTATTCGAGTCATCATAGGAGGTCAAAATCCTTATTGTTGTTTGTTATCACCAGCATAAGTCATTAACATATTCTTACCAGTGTTGGTCACTAGTAAAAATTCACCCAGCATTCAATCTCAACTAAACAATTTCAATTATTGTTATGTGTATCTCTTACACCGACTATGGTTTGGGCTGGCTCAAAATCAGCCGATAAGTCACCAACTAAGGGCCGTCTAAAAAATGGCCGACAAGCAGCTCTTATGAGCGTTCTTGAAGAAACTGATCCAAAAGTCAGAGCGGTACGCCTACATTGACTAAGTTGGAATAGCTGTCGAAAGACAACAATAATCTAGCAATGTCTATGCCGGTGTAGAACGTCACCTTTCGGTTTACTTTGTTCAAGGAGCGTTCATTCTTAGGCCGTTAGCAAACAAAACCAACCAAACCTCTATAGTTCAAACCAGCCTCTCCGTCATTCAGACCGGCGTACCAAAGTCCGGATCCCCCTCCCCCGCTAGCAGCCGCGATGGTAGCGGGGGGTGGGCCGCCGCGGGGGGTAGGGGGGGTTGAGGAGGGAGGTCTAGTTTGGGGGGGAGTTTGGATCGTTCTGCGTCGCCGTTGGTTAGAGGCGCGTGGTCGGTGACGCGCCGCGCGGAGCCTGAGTAGAGAAAAACAAACAAACGAGTCAACTATTTGCATTTTTATTTTTTTAAATCGCATTACAAAACAAAGAAAATAGATTTCTTCTGCAGCGAGTTTTAAAGAACTCAGGGTAAAAATAATACGACACAAACGCATTACTATAAAGAGCTAGAATGGACGAGATCAAAGGGTCAACATGCACTTTCAAGAATCACATACTAAGAGAGATTCTGATTTTTATAGTCTAGTATTTCCAGGGTAAATTGTAAAATAAACAACACTTTTTCAAACATTCTTTACCGACGATTGTATAAATCGTGCCTCGTAACTTGGGAATTAATGGCCAGTACTTGAGAACGAGTCATAAGTACTTGGGAATGAGTGGTAAGTATTTGAGAATGAGTGGTAAGAACTTCGGAATGAATGGTAAGTACTTGAAAATGAGTGGTAAGAACTTGGGAATGAGTGGTGAGTACTTGGGATTGTATTCAGATTTTTTGTAGGCTTTTTCTTTTGCTCACCTATCCGGAATCCTTTGCTCTCCCGTCTCGCGGCCAGCTTGTCTTCTCTAGGCTTGTTCTTGTCCGTGTTTATGTTGACACTGATGGTTTGCTGCGACGGCGCGGGAGGTGCGGGAAGTACTTGAGAATGAGTGGTAAGTACTTGGGAAATAGTGGTAAGTACTTGGAAATGAGTGGTAAGTACTTGGTAATTACTAGTAAGTACTTGGAAATTAGTAGTAAGTACTTGGGAACGAGCCGTATGTACATGGGAAGGACTCGTAAGAACTTGGGAATGAGTGGTAAGTACTTGGGAACGAGTGGTAAATACTTGGAAATGAGTGGTAAATACTTGGGAATGAGTGGTAACAACTTGGGAATGAGTGGTAAGAGTCCATTCGCAATCATAGTATCATAAATTATATGACCAGCATAAGCGAGAGGCCAAGTTGCGCTGATTGCAGTAACTTGACATGACACTATGATTTTGAATGGACTTTACTTGGGATTATATTCAGATTATTTTAAAGTTATCTTTCTTTTGCTCACCTATCCGTGTTAATGTTCACACTGATGGTTTGCTGCGCCGCGGGGGGTGCGGGGGGTGAGGTAGCCGTGAAGGGAGGGGGTTAGTGGTAAGTGCTTGGGAATTAGTTGGTAAATGAGTGGTAAAAACTTGGGAATGAGTGGTCAGTACTTGGGAAATAGTGGTAAGTGCTTGGTAATTAGTGGCAAGTACTTGGGAATTAGTCGTAAGTACTTGGGAATGAGTGATAAGTAGGTACTTGGGATTGTGTTCAGATTATTTTTTAAGGTATCTTTCTTTTGCTCACCTATCCGGAATCCTTTGCTCTCCCGTCTGACGGCCAGTTTGTCTTCCTAGGCTTGTTCTTGTCCGTGTTAATTTCACACTGATGGTTTGCTGCGCCGGGGGTGCGGGAGGTGCGGTAGCCGCGAGGGGAGGGGGTTAGTGGTAAGTGCTTAGGAATTAGTCGTCAGAACTTGGGAATTGGTGGTAAGTACTTAGGAATGAGTGGTAAATATTTGGGAATGCGTGTTAAATACTTGGGAATGAATGGTAAGTACTTGGAAATGAGTGGTTAAAACTTGGGAATGAGTGGTAAGTACTTGAAAATGAGTGGTAAAACCTTGGAAATTAGTGGTAAGTAGGTACCTACTTAGGATTGTATTCAGTTTTTTTTGTAGGTATATTTCTTTTACTCACTTATCCGGAATCCTTTGCTCTCCCGCCTCGCGGCCAGCTTGTCATCCCTAGGCTTGTACTTGTCCGTGTTGATGTTCACACTGATGGTTTGCTGCGACGGCGCAGGCGCGGGGGGTACTTGAGAATGAGTGGTAAGTACTTGGGAATTAGCGGTAAGTACTTGGGAACGAGTCGTAAGAACTTGGGAATTAATGGTAAGTACAGGGTGGGCCAAAAGAAGTCATCCCATAGGATGTGCCTCCCATTTTTTTATTAGTCATTAAAATTTACTTCTGTTTTCGGAATTCAATCTTTTGAAGATTTAAAATTTATGTGATTATGTTTTTAAAAAAGACATTGGTCAAATTGCCACCTCCTGAGTCAAATCAAAAATGGTCTCTGAAAACCTCCCTTCTCATGTTAGAACGGCCACCATTTTTTTTTTATTAATTTAAAATAAGTTTTGTTATCACTGAATAATCCTTCGAAGATGTGAACTTAATGCTGTAAAATAAAAAATAAAGAAAGCAGTTAGATGCCAACTCCAGACATGATGCAAGTTGGTGAAAACCAATCCACAGAATTTGGTTTTTGAACCCATTGGTCAGATCTCCAGATCTGACAACGCCAGAATTCACCCAATGGTATTTTTGAAAGCTCAAGATTACAAATTACAGTTTATAAAACTTTCAAGTCCCTGAAGCCACCACAAACGAAAAAAAAACATAGTCAGGAATGTATGGAAATTAGCGTGTTTAAAGTTAAAACGTACGATAGAGATGGCAATTTCACTAATGTCTTTTTAGAAACATAATCACATAAATTTGGCATCTTCTAAAGATTGATTTCCGAAAACAGTAGTCGATTTTAATGTCTAATAAAAAAATGGGAGGTGATTCACATAGGGTGATTACTTTTGGCCCACCTTGTACTTGGAATGGAAATGAGTGGTAAATACTTGGGAAATAGTGGTAAGTACTTGGGAGTTAGTAATAAGTACTTGGGAATTAGTGGTAAGTGCTTGGCGTTGTGTTCAGATAATTTTTTAAGACATCTTCCTTTTGCTCACCTATCCGGAATCCTTTGCTCTCCCGTCTGACAGCCAGCTTGTCTTCTCTAGGCTTGTTCTTGTCCGTGTTGATGTTCACACTGATGGTTTGTAAGTACTTGAGAATGAGTGGTAAGTACTTGGGATTTGTTTAGATTATTATTATTTTTAAGACATGTTTCTTTTGCTCACCTATCCGGAATCCTTTGCTCTCCCGTCTGACGGCCAGCTTGTCATCTCTAGGCTTGTTCTTGTCCGTGTTAATGTTGACACTGATGGTTTGCTGCGTCGCGGGCGGTGCCGGGGGGTGCGGTAGCCGAGAGGGGAGGGGGTTAGTGGTAAGTGCTTGGAAATTAGTAGTAAGTACTTGGAAATTAGTAATAAGTACCTAGGTACTTGGGAATTAGTGGTCAGTACTTGGGAATTAGTGGTCAGTACTTGGGAATTAGTAGTAAGTACTTGGGAATGAGTGGTAAGTACTTGGCAGGCAATTAGTGGTAAGTACTTAGAAATGATCGGTCAGTAATTGGGAACGAGTCGTAAGTACTTGAGAATGAGTGGAAAATATGTACTTGAGATTGTGTTCAGATATCTTTTTTTGTAGGTTTTTCCTCTTGCTCACCTATCCGGAATCCTTTGCTATCCCGTCTGACGGCCAGCTTGTCATCCCTAGGCTTGTTCTTGTCTCGTGTTAATGTTGACTTGACACTAATGGTTACCGACGTTTGTATGAATCGTGCTTCGTTTCTTGGGTACGAGTCGTAAGTACTCGTAAATGAGTCGTAAGAACTTGGGAATGAGTGGTACGAACTTGGAAATGAGTGGTAAGAACTTGGGAACAAGTGGTAAGAACTTGGGAACGAGTGGTAAGTACTTGGAATTGTGTTCCTTTTTTAAGGTATCATTCTTTTACTCACCTATCCGGAATCCTTTGCTCTCCCGTCTCACTGACAGCTTGTCTTCCCTGGGCTTGTTCTTGTCCGTGTTAATGTTGACGCTGATGGTTTGCTGCGCCGGCGCGGGCGGTGCGGGGGTGTTTGTAGCCGCGGGGAGAGGGGGTTGAGCTCGGGGGGTAGGCGATGGCGGTAGGGAGTCCTGAGAAAAACGACAAACCATTATGGCATACATGAAAACAAGTGAAAACAAAATTAAATTTTGAACACCACGACAGTTTACAGCGCCTTCTGGTAAATTATTCATGTTACATCTAGCTAAGAACATTCCTCAGTCAAATCTTCATCTATCACTGAAAACCGCATGAAAATCAGACCAGTGGTTTTGGAGATTTTTGGGACCATTGGTTTGCACAAACAAATGTTTATTGCAGCGCCCCCTGCTGAGTTGCAAATATTTTAAGGGGTGAACCAGCCTATGAAACTGAACCACTTTCCCCAAGGAACATAGGTCGAAACATGAAAAGAAAATTTGGACCTTCCATACAAATTGACTCTGCCGGCTGATACATTTTGTATGGGAGGTCAAAATTTTTTTCTTCATGTTTTGACCTATGTTTCTTGGGGAAAGTTGTTCAGTTTCATGAGCTTCACCCCTTAAAATATTTGCAGTTGATTTTTTTACATCCGTATACTCTTAAGTAGAACCTAGATGAAGCAATTGTAATAAATGAAATAAAGTTCACCTCTTGATCCTTCGTAATATCATCGGAGGAGTGGTCATCATCTACCGCCCGGTAAGCTCCCTTGCTCCTCCAGTCAGGTTTCCTCTTCTTCTTGGTGTTTCTGTCAATTAATACAAACTAAATTAATGGGGATTTTTGTACTGATTGCTTCACGAGTCCAAACTAGATGGCGTGGTTAAAATAAAGGGATCAGCTGTCAAACGTCAAATTCAACCACCATGACATCACAGATTATACGAAACATGTGTTGCCGCTTTCTAAACTGCAAGTCCTTATAAAGTGTAGATTTGGCGTATTTCCTCGAATGGGCGTTTTTTGGAGAACCTAATCCGCGAGATGGCGTTGTACGCCTCCATAGACTTAAAGGGATTAGCTGTCAAATTTTGGCACTTATTCCCTTTTAGTCTATGGCAGCGTACAACGCCATCTTGCGGTTTAGTTTCTCCAAAAAACGCCCATTGAGGTATCGTAAATAAGCGGTTTTGCAAAATTGTGGTTTGCTTTTCTTAAATTATATAATTTCTACAAAATACTAAAATAAAACATACTGTTTATTAAAAAAATATTACCCCTAATTAAGGGAAATCGATTCTGAGCATTTCCCTGATTCGCCATCAGCGCCACCTACTAGAAGCTAGATGAACTAATTAAAACTTTCCCATTGTTGATAAAATTAGCAGAAAGATAAATTTAAGATTTTGATTTCTTGGACAGGGCTGGGGCAGATATTTGAATAGACGCGTCCACACCAAACGAGGCTGCTCGCTGCCTCACTGCCTCGCGCGGCAAACGACCAAAACAAAATAACGTGGCTCACCCGAGGCAACGCATGCTCGTGCTCGGGCGAACGCGCGCGCCTCAGATTTTTGTCTATTAGTTTATTTAGGCGTCCGAATTGGGCCGAACTTGGCTCGCCGTATGCCGCTTGAGGCAGTGAGGCAGCATCAGTATAGCTTCTTACCTATTTTTAAAGTGAAATTTCGGGCTCGCTGCGCTTGGTAAACGTTTGCCGTCCGTGTGACACGTTTCGCTATCCCTCAGTGTTGTTTAGACTATACCAGTTTTACCGTAAAAAAAGTTCGTGTTCCATCACTATTGCTTCTACTATAACAATTTTTACCGTTAAAAGTCGGGCTCGCTTCGCTCGCAATACGTTTTGCGTCTGTGTTCCACCATTTGCTCTTCCGCACGATTGCTTCTACTATACCAATTTTTACTGCGAAAAGTCAGGCTCGCTACGTACGCAATACGTTTCTACGTCGCTGTGACACCAGTTGCTCTCCCTCAGTGTAGCTTATTATATCTATACCTACTAGTTTTACCATGAAAAGTCGAAATTAAAAAAGCCACCCCCTAAGCGAGAAATCTGCGCCTGTGTCCAGCACGAGCTCTAGCCGAAATCCCGAGGACGGAATACTATACCTGGTCTCGTGGACGGGCGTGGTGGGCGGGGTCTCCGCGGGGGTGGAGCCCGGGGAGGGGCCGCGGTGACGACGCCCCACGCAAGGGGAGCCCGCACGGAATGACAGCTGGACTACAGGTGACTCCTGTCGGACTGCAGTGTACCTGGTCGCGTGGACGGGCGTGGTGGGCGGGGTCTCCGCGGGGGTGGAGCCCGGGGAGCAGGGCAGGCCGCGGTAGGGGCCGCGGTGACGACGCCCTACAAGAGGGGAGCCCGCAGAGGACGACAGCTAGACTACAGGCGACTCCTGTTGGACTACAGTATACCTGGTCGCGTGGACGGGCGTGGTGGGCGGGGTCTCCGCGGGGGTGGAGCCCGGGGAGCAGGGCAGGCCGCGGTAGGGGCCGCGGTGACGACGCCCCACGCAGGGGGAGCCCGCGGAGGACGACAGCTGGACTACAGGTGACTACAGGTGACTCCAGGCGGACTACAGGTGACTAGGTGGTCTACACTACAGGTGACTCTGGGTGGACTACAGATGACGCCGGGTGGACTACAGGTGACTAGGTGTACTTCAGATGACTCTGGGTGGACTACAGGTGACTCTAAGTGGACTACAGGTGACTCTTGATGTACTCCAGGTGGACTACAGGCAACTAGGTGGATTACTGTTGGACTGTAGTATACCTGGTCGCGTGGACGGGCGTGGTGGGCGGGGTCTCCGCGGGGGTAGAGCTCGGGGAGCAGGGCAGGCCGCGGTAGGGGCCGCGGTGACGACGCCCCACGCAAGGGGAGCCCGCGGGGGACGACAGCTGGACTACAGGCGACTAGGTGGACTACAGGCGACTAGGTGGACTACAGGCGACTCCTGTTGCACTACAGTGTACCTGGTCGCGTGGACGGGCGTGGTGGGCGGGGTCTCCGCGGGGGTGGAGCCCGGGGAGCAGGGCAGGCCGCGGTAGGGGCCGCGGTGACGACGCCCCACGCAAGGGGAGCCCGCGGGGGACGACAGCTGGACCACTTGCTGTGGAAGAAAATTTTGATCGCAATTTTTTTAATACTATTTTGACCTCTCCAGCTTGAAAAAAACACGTTTATCGCGTAAAATCAGTAAGCAAAAGTCGTATTTGTCCACTCAAAAGTCGATTTTACTCACTCGATGAGGGTCACTGATTTGGATTTCGAACATCTCATCTCATTATCAACAAAAATTTTCGATTGTGAATGCGCACTTTTACATTTTCTCTCTGGTGGAGATGAAAAGTTGTGTATACCACATGCGAGCAAATTCAATTACAACTGGCAATTTGAAATCCCTCATTGAGCTCAAAATACGTACTACATTTGAATCACTCGCATTCTTCGCTACCTCGGGATAGAGATTAGCACTTGTAGCACAATACGAGAGCAAAGTTCATGTAGATCGTTTAAGTAGATCTCGTAGATCGTTCTTTGGCTGGCACCAATAGCAACACGAATAATACTCGATCTTTACCTCAAGTCGCGCCTCAATTTTGATAGAATCGTCGTCCATGTCCAGAATATCAAGGTTATTGTTGATATTGTTGTAATCGGGGTAGGTGTTGGTAGGAGGCGGCCTCGGCGCGGGCCGGTCAAGCTATTTTGGTAATGCTATTGTAGGTGGAATCACCGCCACTATGCGGTTGACCTTAGTCGACAAATATTCAGCCGAAGTCCAAAACTCGACGTCGCCTTTTACGAAACACCCTGAGTGGACTAGGGGTGGCAGTATTCTTAGCTGCTACCACTCGGCATTCTTAGCCGCTAGCGGCTTGTTAATCAAGGATAACGGTGAAATGATTTTTCAACGCTTTTGTTTTACCTACAACCATGTGTGAGATTTTACACTATTTTCATACCTCAAGTCGCGCCTCAATTTTGATGGAATCGTCGTCCATGTCCAGAATATTAAGGTTATTGTTGATATTGTTGTAATCCGGGTAGGTGTTGGTAGGTGGCGGTCTCGGCGCGGGCCGGTCGAGCCGCTCGGGCCGCTCGGGCCGCTCAGGCAGCGAGCAGCGGCCGCACGAACTCACGGAACCGGGAGATTCAGCCCTGCAAGGAATAATGCCCCGATTACACGTAGCGAGTACAGTGGCGAGTCAGTGCACTCGGCCGAGTGCTCGGTATGTATAAACACATCACCGAGTACTCGGCCGAGCGCTCGCCCGAGTGGCTGGGGCGAGACAGCTTCTCGGACCCTATTCTATTTACTAGGCCGAGTGCCCACCCCCCCGCTTCCGCACACTGACTCGATAGCCCACTCGGCATGTCTAAACATGTACTCGGTGCATATTCGCCGCTCGCTACGCTACGTCACACCGCGTTTTTGATAATTTTAATTGACTGACTCGCCGTAAAGTGCAAAATACGTGTAAACACATACTCACTCAAGTCACTGTCTCGGCCGAGTAAGAATTTACTGACTCGCCAATCTACTCGTTACGTGTGATCAAGGCATAATGCTTATCATAGACTTTTAAAACTAATAGGAGGTTCTTTTGAAAAATAGACATTAACATGTTATGATAAACAATATTTGCTTTTAAAAGGTTCGCTTCTACATTTTTAATGCGAACTGCTAAAGAGTGGAACTCCTTGCCTGCGGATCTGTTTCCGGAACGTTATTGTTGCCCAGGTTGGGCCTTTTCAAGGCGAGAGTGAATAGGCATTATCTGGGCGAGAATGTTCCATCATCGTCTGCATCGTCACTTAACATCAGGTGAGATGCGGACAAATGCTTACCTATTCTTTATATAAAAAAAGTATTGTTTTTGAGCAATAATTTCTTCCAGCTGTAACTCCAAGTATAAATGCATAAAAATTTGAAAAAAATTGAGTAGGGGAGGGCGGGGCAAGACGGGGAGATTAAGGTTTGAAGGCACACAAATCCCAACACTTTGATATTAAGGTGGATCGTTTTCCATACAAAATTTAAATGGAGTTACGTCTTTAAATGAGACAAAATTATGATTAAAAAACTTGATGTGAAGTCCCGTGTTTTTATAACATTTTCGCAAAATAAAACAAATAATTTTTTAACCATCAGATTTCTCTGTAAAAACCGTGTCGCCAGTTATTGAACATAGATGGAGCTACTGCTGCAATAAACACGTTTAATTTTTTTGTGGAGAAAATACTTGATATTTTTTTACGTTAAGCAGTTTTGCAACATATTTACGTGTGCCTTCCTCATCTCACATAAAGATTTTTTGATAAAATTGTTGTTTAGCTCATGTGTAACTCGGTTGAAGTTCAGATTTTAGTTTGTATGACGTAACGTCCCCCTTAATCAATGTTTTTTAATTTGTGGGGAAACTTCAATAATATATCTATTACTTTTTTATCATTTTAGGAAAATTCATAAGTAAACTTAGACGTAAAATTAAAATATAAAAAAAATGCATTTTGCCCCATCTTGCCCCATAGTGCGGGTAAGACGGGGTACCCCCCGGGGGTATTCCTGTAAGCGGGGCAAGATGGGGTTGGGTATTTAGCATAATGTATGAGCTGAACTTAATTTGAATGTCAAAATGCACAAGTGTGAAATAGTTCGTCATAAACGCCTGTACATCCGTTAGATGCCCATTTTCAACAGAAATAACAGTATATAGGGGTGATTGCTATAGTTATTGGCCGGAGTACAGTTATTGGCCATCATAACCACAATCAGACAAAAACAAGCATATGAAATCATTAACGGGAGTAAAAGTTACGCAAATACATTATTAAGGAAATAGATGGTCATTAGAAGATCATTTCAAATACAACCGATAGCGCGCACACAATGAAAAAACTTTATTTCTGAAACATGGCGTCAATTTAGCTGCTCGGTTGTCAAAATATTAAGGTACATATTTCTAAATTTTATTCAAAACTCCCTTATTCTTGCCCCATTTGTTTGTGTTCTACATGTTTTTGAATAATGAGAAAGTGTAGCTTCAGAAAATAGTTAGTTACAGTGTTTATTGGAAACGGAACTTCAATAAATTCTGTCGGCTAATAACTGTATCACAGTTTACTTAAAATCAGTAATTGGCCGCGGGTGGCCAATAGCTAATTTGCGGTGGTAGGCGTATTTTTTTTTAAGATATAAGTTAATTGACCCTTAAAGCATATGATAGTAAAATTCTGCCTTTGTAATCTATTGGGATCAGTAATTAGCCGGGGGGCCAATAGCTAATCTAAGGTGTGGCCAATAACTGTGTTTCTGTTTTCTTACAGCTAGATCGCATGAAAATATCGAAGATATGTACAAGGTTATACCTACATAAGGACAGTTACACAATATAATTTTAGACAATTTTGGAACTTAGAACTTAGATTTTCCTTAGATTTCTTCAGTAATGTTGGTACTAATTGTATGGCCAATAACTGTCCTACTGGTGGCCAATTACTGTAATTTTGGGGCCAATTACTTACTGAATTTCATATGGACTCAGAATAAATTTAAAAAAATACATTATTATTGTTAAAAAATACGCAATACTTATATAAACTAAGGTTACAGTTGAATTGTTACTTCGTAAAATTAGTAATATACATAGATAGCACATATGTTTTTGTCATTTCAGACACATTTCCTGACATTATTCTCTTAAACGGCCAATTACTATAGCAGTTACCCTACATGCTCATTGCAATAAAAATATGTTGTGTCCCTTTTATTTTATATGGACCTAATACGGCATACGCCATCATGCCCCGACGTATAATTTATCAATGAAAAATCAATTAATAAAAAATGGTTCAAAGTGCAAGCCAAATTCAATATTTATCGTTTTTGCGTATAAATAAAGCAATCAGAAAAAATATATGTCACTATCTGTCATTCACTCAACAATCACAGTCACGAGTGGAAAGAAAAGAAAATGTGATAAGGGCTTGCCCAAAAATCATTTTTTTTTCATATATTTTGCTGACTGTGTAATCTAAGACCACGGCAATCCGGCAACTGATAAATGTCATGACGGCGCATTGTACAACTCTTGAATGGCTGTGATTAGTCAATTATAACAGGGTTTTTTGCCCGGTACCCCGTCTTGCCCCTCACCCCGTCTTGCCCCGCTCTCCCCTATAGTGATCAGTCTGGAGTGATCAAAATATAACTGTACTTTTATTACTCTAGTTTTTCAAGTTGGTAACCATACAGCTGCAAACAATCCAGCAAGAAAATTACGTTCGTAATGCTGAAAATTACGTTCTGTAGTTAATTAAACGTTGACTACGAAACCCTAATTGTGGCTGACACGCTCTTGGCCGTGTTTCTGTATAACCTGGTTCACAAAAGAAGTTCGCGTCTTTTTGATATTACATGACATTTGAGCAATATGTCAACAATAATGTTGCCATTTCGGGTCCCCTTGTTTTGTGGATCAGGTTATAATCCTGTAAAATCACCTGTGGTTATAGTCGGGCGTCCGGGGCGCGGTAGGCGTGGCTCCGGACCCGTCCGGTTCACCCACGAACACGTCGCCATCTTCCGGATATAAGGGGAACCTGAAAACAAAATAGTTTTTCGCCTAGAATACCAGCTATTGTTACATTTTGTCATAGGATTTGAACCTTTAGGTGCATAATGTCTAGTGGCGAAAAAAAATCCAGTTTTACCAGTTTGCAAAATGTCCAGTTTCTAAAATGTCCAATTTGCAAAATGTCCAGTTTGAAGATGATCTAATTTGAAAAATGACTAGTTTCCAAAAAGTACAATTAGCGAAATTAAGGGGTGAGTTCAGTCAGACCATGAAACCGAACAACGTTCCCTAAAACGAATGGGTCAGTGACCCAGTATTTCATATAAACTGGACTTGTTGCGAACTGGACATTTTGCAAACTGGACATTTTACAAACTGGACATTTTGCAAATAGAATCGTCCTATTTTGCGTACTGCCTAAAAAACAAGAAAGGTACTTATTAAGTTAGCTAGTGCGTAGTTAATGTATATGTCGCAGTACGATGGCAGAATTAGGTTTTTGGCCAAAAACGGAAGTCTACGATTCTGCCGGCATATGGCAGAATCGTAGACTTCCTTCGGCCATCGTCCTAAGCTGATCCAGGTTTTTGGCCAAAAACCTAGGATTTTGGCCAAAAAACTAGGATTTTGGCCGAAATCCTAGATTTGTTTAGTATTATGGCTTTTTTTGCATTTCGGGGGAACTTCTTCGTCTTCGAGTGGTACACCAAGTCGCCCAACGAGCCGATGGACCCTGGTATCAGAGTTTTCAACCACCTACTGCAAGTAGCAGGCCTGTAACATGGTTGTGTAACGACCGCCGTCTAAGTGATCATAGAGAGCAATCGGGTCCATCGGCTTACCGTGCCCGTGTGGTTCGGGGGAAGGAGGAGTGGCGAGGTACTTTATGCACCTCCCTCTGATCTTTTGAGGGTAGACTTGGACCCCGTAAATGGACACCCTGAAGGACGGGGGGTAACATCAGACAGTCTGAACAGCAGGATTGCCTCGGATTCCCTGAAGGGCAGGGGGGAGCATCAGACACCATAAGAGCAGGACGTGCCACTGAACGCTCTAGAGGATTGGTGGTAGCGTTGGACGCCCTGGAGACCAGGAGGTAGCGTCGGACCCCCAGAAAATCCAACGCCCGTCATCTTACATCCTCCAGAGCGTCCGACGCTACCCACGCCCTCCAGAGCGTCTGACGCTACCTTCCACCCTCCAGAACGTCGAATGCTACCTCCTGCCTTTCGAAGTGTATGCCCGAACTACACGGGCACGTTAAGCCGTCGATCCCGATTGCTTTTTATGATCACTTAGACGGCAGACGTCGTTACACAATCTTGTCAGAGGCGTGCTCCTTGCAGTTGGCGGTTTAAAAACTCTAACACCAGGGTTCATCGGGTCGTTGGGTGACTTGATGTACCACTCGAAGAAGAAGAAGTTCCCCTGAAATGCAAAAAAGCCATAATACTAAACAAATCTAGGATTTCGGCCAAAATCCTAGTTTTTTGGCCAAAATCCTAGGTTTTTGGTCAAAAACCTGGATCAGCTTAGGACGATGGCCGAAAGAAGTCTACGATTTTGCCATATGCCGGCTTTTGGCCAAAAACCTAGGTTTTTGGCCAAAAACCTAATTCTGCCATCATACTGCGTATGTCGCAAAAACCTAGGATTTTGGCCAAAAAACTAGGATTTTGGCCGAAATCCTAGATTTGTTTAGTATCATGGCTTTTTTTGCATTTCGGGGGAACATCTTCGTCTTCGAGTGGTACACCAAGTCGCCCAACGAGCCGATGGACCCTGGTATAAGAGTTTTCAACCGCCTACTGCAAGTAGCAGGCCTCTAACATGGTTGTGTAACGACCACCGTCTAAGTCTCTTTCTTCTTTTTCGTGTGGGATACCGAGTCGTTCAACGACCCGATGAACCCTGGTGTCAGAGTTTTTCAACCGCCTACTGCAAGTAGCAGGCCTCTGACATGGTTGTGTAACGACCGCCATCATAGACAGCAACCGGGACCGACGGCTTAACGTGCCCATCCGAAGCACGGAACCATCTTACTTGAGGACAATCAGGTGGTTCAGCCTGCAATGTCCTAACCAGACTGGGACCAAATTCACAAAGTGATAAATATCAACTTTGTGAGTGACCCCACCGGGAATTGAACCCGGAACTTTTGCGTGGCAGGCAGGCATACTAACCACTGCGCCACATCGGCTGTCATAATCATCGGCCGTCTAAGTGATCATAGAGAGCAATCGGGACCTACGGCTTACCGTGCCTGTGTGGTTCGGGGGAACGAGGAGTGGAGAGGTACTTTATGGACCCCCGTCCTTCAGGGTGTCCATTTACGGTGCCCAAGTCTACCCTCAAAAGATCAGAGGGAGGTTAACATCAGACAGTCTGAACAGCAGGATTACCTCGGATTCCATGTAGGGCAGGGAGAAGCATCAGACACCATACGAGCAGGACGTACCACTGAACGCTCTAGAGGATTGGTGGTAGCGTTGGACGCCCTGGAGACCAGGAGGTAGCGTCGGACCCCCAGAAAATCCAACGCCCGTCATCTTACATCCTCCAGAGTGTCCAACGCTACCCACGCCCTCCAGAGCGTCTGACGCTACCTCCCACCCTCCAGAACGTCCAATGCTACCTCCTGCCTTTCGAGGTGTATGCCCAAACTACGCGGGCACGTTAAGCCGTCGGTCCCGATTGCTCTTTATGATCACTTAGACGGCGGTCGTTACACAACCTTGTCAGAGGCCTGCTCCTTGCAGTAGGCGGCTTAAAAACTCTAACACCAGGGTTCATCGGGTCGTTGGGTGACTTGGTGTACCACTCAAAGAAGAAGAAGTTCCCCCGAAATGCAGAAAAAGCCATAATACTAAACAAATCTAGGATTTCGGCCAAAATCCTAGTTTTTTGGTCAAAATCCTAGGTTTTTGGCCAAAAACCTGGATCAGCTTAGGACGATGGCCGAAGGAAGTCTACGATTCTGCCATATGCCGGCTTTTGGCCAAAAACCTAGGTTTTTGGCCAAAAACCTGATTCTGCCATCGTACTGCGACATATATACTCTAAGGATGTGTGCTACTCACTTAGAGTTTGCTTATATGTATTCTAAGTACTCACCTATAATTGTCTTCAGATAACCTATCGTCGTCGTCGGTAGCGATGAACTGCACGCACAGCTGACAGTCGCCCTTCACACTCTGGAGAGCTTGCACTGCCTCCTTGTGACACGCCTGGAAAACAAATGAGTATAGAGATGAAAATAAGAAATTGAAAAAATTGTCATGCATCGACCAGGGCTCGACCCGGGCCGAATGGATCATCACCTCCACTGCTTTGCCACTGAGCTATCGATGCATCGGTTGATGAATGCCAAATTTTTCAAATCACTTGATGCTCGTCTCCAAGCGACGATCCGGGGACATCTGTAAAAACTATTTATTCGGGGTTTCGATCCCCGGTCGATGCATGACATTTTTTCTATTTCACATTTTCACTTGTGACAAATATCTGCCAGGGATAATTATTATTTATGAAATGCTGACCTGCGTTAGATCTACGTCGTTGATGGCTAGTATCGCGTCACCAACGTACAACTCCCCAGTCAGCGCTGCTGGTCCCCCAGCTTCTAATTCAGAGATCAATATTGGGACACCGTGCTCGCGGCCGCCCTGTAAAACGAAACAGATCCTTTGATGAGGCATTTTGTGACAGCTATAAAAAGTAAAAATTAGTAGTTAGTAGTTCGCCGTGTGATGCCGGCTTAGAATAGCATCACCCCATTTCTACCCGTGGGTGTCGTACAAGGCGACTAAGGGATGGATCCAATTCCTTGCGAGCACAACACCTTGCACAGCTCGCACTGCGCTCGCCAATCCGCCTGCCAAGCGTGGTAAGTATGGCAATACCCTCCAATCAGGGGCACCAATCAGGCTCATGTAAAACAGTGGACTGTTGTGGCTGTAGTAATAGTAGTAGTTAATAAAATCATCGATAGATGGCGCTGAATGATTTGCACTGACCTTTTTCGTACAAATAAATTGTTTAAAAATAAATGAAATTAAAATGACAATCAAATTACTAAGTGAATTTTACGAGCAAGGAAAGACGTTTTGGTAGTTAGGAAATTAATCTAAAAAGAATCATTGACCATGCTATTACTAGAACACAAGTTTTGTTATAGACCTTTTGAGCGTTTGCGTGCATCTGTTGCTAGCGTGATCTACCGATGATTTAACTCTACTACTAAGTGCTAGTTTTTTTAAATAGCTGTCAAAGAAAAGGCATCTTTTCAACAGTACTTAGCACAATTTTAAGAAAATATCAAGTACATGACATATTTGTTTTGGCAAATGTCAATTTAAACTTAAAAGTTAATGACTGCCTGCAAGAACAATACTTAAACACTATGTATGCAAACGGGCTGGCTTGTGGTATCACGGACTACACACGAGTAGAACAAAGGTTAGATGAGATAACTAAAAGCTGTATCGATCATATTTTTGTTAGATCCCGCACGCGAGATGTTTATTGCGCAGCCCTTGGTACCGTACTGGCAGATCATAGACCAACAGTTGTATCCTGCATGGGAAATTCTGACCATACACAGGATGATCCAATTTACGTTACTCGCTATAATAATAAACAACTTACAACGTATCTAGAAAACATAGATTGGAAGCCAGTATACACTATGACGTGCCCAACAAATATACTAAATTACATAAATAAAGAAATATCAATCTGCTACGAAAAATCTAAATATCAAGTAAAACTTAATAACTCCAAACGTAACAAAGAGGCGTGGGTGACTAAAGCGGTTAATAACGCAATAAAACTCAAAGATGAAAAACTAATACAGTTAAAAAACGACTCCAATAATAAAATGTTGTTATTAGAATACAATAAGTTACGGAACAAAGCAAATAAAATTGTAAAAAGATCTAGAAATAATTATTTTAAAAATCAAATTCATGAATGTAAAGAAGACCCCAGGAAAGTTTGGCAGGTACTAAATAGAATCTCAGGCCGTATAACTGAACGTCTTGATGACGTAATTTTAAAAGCATTTAAGCAGAATAATGCCAGTGAAAAATCAATAGCGACTGATTTCTCCATTGAGTTTCGGAAAGCTGTGCAAGACATAATTCCAAAGTGTACTATACCTTTGTTATGTACCTCAAACTATGTTAAACCAGCACATCTTTCTATGCATTTAAAAAAATCTCACCCAAGGGTAATTGAGAAGATAATACACAACATAAAAACAAACAAATCACCAGGTGTCGATGGAATAAGGCCCATAGATATAAAAAGTATATGCGGTAAAATAGTAAATTCAATAGTACACCTAATTAATACTAGTATAGCTACTGGAAAGTATCCATCACAACTTAAATCTGGAATAGTGAGACCCATTCATAAAAAAGGTTCGAAACAAGAAATCGGAAACTATCGACCTATCACAATATTGCCTATAATTGATAAAATATTCGAAAAATATGTGTGCGGAGAAATCCAAACATACTATGACCAACACAATATTTTGTCAGATAACCAGTACGGTTTTCAGCGTAATAAGAGCACAACACAATTGCTTTCGAGTTTCACCGATTACGTGAATAGTGCACTTAATGATAAAAAACATGTACTCATGGTGTTTATAGATTACAGTAAGGCCTTCGATACTCTGCGACACAGCATTTTAATTCAAAAGTTAGACGACACTGGTGTAAGAGGGCCCTTACTTAGTTGGTGTGAAGACTATCTCAGAAATCGAAACTACTGCGTCAAGGTTGGTAGTGCATGTAGTGATCAGGTTGAGGTTACGGAAGGTACAGCACAGGGATCAGTCCTTGGGCCCCTACACTACTTAGCATATGTAAACGACTTGAATAATGTAATCCAAAACTGTAAAATCTATCAATTTGCTGATGACACTTGTTTGTTGTCTGATAACAGAGACATTGAAGTAGCTCTTAAACACCTCCAAGAGGACTTTACTCTATTGAGCAAGTGGTCCCATGATGTAGGTTTGGTTTTGAACGCTGATAAAACCAAATTGATGCACGTTCACTCCAGTCATATTTCTACATCATATGCGGTCAAGTTGATAGCCCATGATCACGAATGTTTACACTTACCATCTTCACCCACTACTTGCAAGTGCGTTAAAATAGAACAAGTGTCTCAACATACCTATTTAGGTCTTACCATCGATGACAGATTTAATTGGGGTCCACATATCAACAAAGTATGTACAAAACTACGCGCAATTATGGGAAAACTGTATATTATAAAAGAAAAAGTGCCATATTATTTAAGACTACAACTATACAAATCATTAGTAGAAAGTATCATAGGGTATGGTCTTAGCAGTTACGGCCGTACGTTTAAAACTTATTTAGATAAAATATACAAATTGCAAATTAGAATACTAAAAATTATCTTACCATATAAAATAAAAGAACAGTTAAAATATGACGAACAAGCTATTTTTACAAAAACAGTGTCTTGCCAATTTTAGAGAAAATAAAACTAGTAATCTTAAAAGAAAATTATTTTAAATTTAATTTGAGACTGAAAACTGGCAAAAATATAACCCGGCAAATAACTCAGAAAAAAATTAAAACGATCGGCGCACGTAACTTTTATGGTGAACGTACTATGGATTATATTGTACCTCGGTTAATAAATAGTCTTCCTCTCCAGTTAAGAGACAACTTGACACCGAGGAATATAAAAAACAATTTAAGGAAATACTTTATTTCCTTTTAGGATTGATTATTACTTTAAATGACAGCATTTTACCTACCAATAAAATGCTTATTAAACTACTTACCTCCTATAACCATACTTAACATGAGAGTAGCAACTCATCTATACCTACAGCTACGATCGCACTTTCTGTCCTTGCTCGTGATTGGTTGCTCCCACCTCCCCGCTCCTCACTCCGACGGCAGGGCGGGGCGAGTCGGCCCGCTTGGCTTCATTGCGTCTCACAATAATATTCTAATTAGAATATTATAATTATTTTGTATTTTTTACAAAATATCCCAGGCAGAATTAAAAATGTATGGTTATAGGAGGTAAGTAGTTTAATAAGCATTTTATTGGTAGGTAAAATGCTGTCATTAAACAACTGTACGTCCTATAACCATACTTAACATGAGACATGTTTCCTATCGCCTGGAGGAGTGGGAGCTATCGCCAATGTGATAAACTATAAAAAATTCAAATATTGTTAAATAATTTATAATATAGAATCTGTTGAATTCAGTTATATTGGTCCACTATATTAATGAATTAAACAATCATCTAAGGATATACAAAATACAAAATTCTGTCATACCAGACGCTCACTCTTGACGATTAATAAGCGTAAATTATTAAAATATAAATGTTATTACAAATCTTATTTACTGCATTATGGCATTCTAGTCAAGCATATTAGAATAATGATAAATACTAGAGTATTTAACACATGACATAATGCCTTTCAAAAGTTTTCCTCGTATCTGAAATCAAATTCACAAATTACAGACTTACATTACCTAATCCATTGTGAATAAATAGTGAATTAGTACACGGAAACACAATTGCAGTTTTCCGAAACAATCAACAAAAATATAATAGGTTTTTCTTAAAACGCAACAATAAAGAAAAGAGGAAGGTAACCACCGTTAGCTAGCGGTAGGATACGCAGAATAGGTAATATTTATATAATCTTCCATTCTAACTACCTATGTACTAAGATAGTAAGTAAATCAGCAACCATTACACACAGAAAAACAAAGCTGATATATTTTAATTGTGCTTGATTGCTCAAGCTGTAGGTAATGTAATAGTGTAACCTGAATCCCTTACTAAAAGATCAACGGTAAATCTTAAGGTATGCATTGTCCTAACTAGGCAATGGCAGATAGAAAACCTGGCCATCAAATACCTTAATTCCAATAAAATAAACTTTCTTAATATAATAATAATTGCAAAAATCATATCTTCATATGACTTTCTAATACGTAACTTGGGCTTACCATAATATTTATAAGATTAGCAAATAATAATCAAAACTAACCTTGTTTAAGTAACGGTCGGAGTAACGGTCAAGCTTCATAAAAACACAATCACTCTGGCTGTCACAGAAACTTCATTGTATGAATCTATTGATATATCTTCTTAGAACAACTAACGAGGTGAATAAAATTGTTATTAATAACAGACTATCTACCTCTGACCGTCCCTTGGAAACCCAAGTAACCGTTAAAATTTATTAAAAGCGCATGAACTTGTCTGTATAACGTACATATAACATAGCCCACTTACCGCGGAAAACAAAAATGTAGGTATCTGCCTGCTGACGTAGGTAGTCAGCATAAACAACTCATTGTAAATCTCTTAATTGGTAATAGATTGATATCCAACTCAGAGTGCACCTGTGTACGCATAGTGCAATAGTCACCGTTAGTTCACAATGTATCTGTACAATTATAAACTACCATCGTACCTTCGTAGGCAGGTCGAAATGGCATTTCCGCTATCTGTTTTGCAAAATATTATACTTGATAGACATAATAACCTAATAGGTAGGTACTTTCACGAATGCCTGACCTTCAGAGCAAATATATTGGAACAAACGGCATTATATTTTGAGTTACGTGCGTCTAAAAATAGATAGATTCATTCACCACTTTACGTTTCAAAACACTTTATGCACGGCAGTCAGGAGTCTTTTACTCGTGACTCAAAACGATGTCAATTTGCGAAAGTACCCTCTATTTGACATCATTAGTTTTGAAACGTGTTATAGTGTTGTTTATTTCATAAAAGTACCCGCATAGACTGTAGGTAGTTTTATGTTTATTTTCGCATAAGACTTCATTCATAATAAATAGAGTAGGTAGCAAGATGACCACACAAGATAAAAATAAAAACTCATACCTGATCATACCGATCGAGACGGTATTTAGTAAAATGGTTATTTTGATATCGGTTTACAACTTTTTATCTCTAGTGCAGTTGGTTAGACACATTACGTAATAAGCATGTAATTCATATCATAACACTTTGAGTGTATTACTACCTATGATAGTAAGTATGAAAACATCCTAGATACATACATATACGTATATATCACGCCTAAACCTTTGCGGGGTAGGCAAACTTTCTAAAGTAACATTACGTATATCATGTCCAAGGTCATGGCAACCTAGAAGGTAGGTACTTCAAGTATACCTAACTTATGTTATGATATGACATGTAGACATTACTAGTTTTCAGTAGCTAGACCTTAGCTAGACTTGTTAAGACAATTTACCACCAGTTTTGATGTTTCATAGCTTGTGAATCTACAACAGAATGTAGTTATACATTTGCAACATGATGGATTAAGTAAATCACCTAGGTACATTACATAAATCTGTATCCCAAACACACACTTTTCTCTCGATAAATTGAAAAAGTAAAAACTTTTCATAGTTTAGGTGTGACATTTATTGAATGGGTAGGTAGGTAGTTATTTACTTATCCGTTTTGAGATGAGGCCATTACAATACGGCCTCCTTCTCTCCCCACTTTTGTTTGTTTTCATGTTGCTTAAAATCTCGCTAAAACATGTATATTTTAACTTAACTCTTCAGAGAGCTTAGATTGTACATATTTCCCCGGGGTTGATTGCTGCCAAAATACAGCAAGTACCTATTTGAAGTAGGTACTTTCATGACACTCTTTGACCATAGTTCAAAGAAGTAAACGAATGACAAGCGTAAGGGATATCCCTTAGCATGACCTTAGTATTAACGTATTATATTTTTAGGGGACACAGTAGTAAGAGAATATTATTTCATAGACCTGGTTTCTTGCTACCTATGACAGTGAGCAAGGGAAATGCATAAATGGTCGTTCCATTACCAGAACAATGTTGTAACTTATTTCTTATTGCAGGGCCCAGTGAGCCACTGTAATGATCACAAAGTGAAACTGTTTAAGACATTAACCTGCCGGAACTTCAGCCTTCAGCATAACCTGAGGTTATGGTAATGTCCTTATTGACAATCTCCTTGCGTAGGTGTTTCTAACTAGCTCAAAGCTACGCAGGGGCATTCCACGAAAACATCAACTCCTTGTCGCTTACGCGACGTTTAGCATCTACTTTACGCTTAAGTTTTGTATGATACAAAGCTACTGTATGTGAAATTATTTAAAACTTTTATGTTAATATCAAATCTCTTACACGGAAATATTAGAAGCCTCAAAACATTTTCTTGGAATGCCTCTACATACGCTAAGATGTAAACTTCTTTTACAAGAAATTGTAACAGTCATTTCAAAGAAACTTTCATTGAAAATAATTATCTCAGATGCGTCCATCGGATTATGGACTTTGTAAAGAAAACCGTGTTGGGTAGGTATTCAATTAGAATACTTATCTTAATAAAATGCCACATGCAGGATTCGAACCTGCGAGATTCACTATCACACACACTACCCTTCGTTACACTCGTTAATTTCGTCTGAGGCAAGGCCCTGACGATGTACTATTTGTTTTTATAGAATACTTCAAAATTAGTAAAAGGAGAATCCTTTATTTTGTAGATAAGACATATCGTACATGCGCCGACTTTCGGCTGTTTGATATGGGATAGGTATAAGAGTAATACCTACCTAATACAGTACAGTTTATATTTTAAGCCACAGAGTTTTATCGAAGGCGCTGGCCGACTCTTTCTGCGCGAGGTATTAAATAATATGTAGGTACGTTTCGAAACTTTTGGGTCTACGATTGCCCCGTCCTTTTGAGGAGTATGTAGTACCGAAACGCAACAATATACTTATCACTATTTTTTGCGATATTTGTCTCGCATTACAAAATATCAGTTCGTCACGTATACGAAAGGCACTAGGACGAAAATTAAGGCCCTCCTGCAAGTGCAGGCGAGAGCAATCTGCATGACATCAAAAAGCACAACCCCTGCGCGGGGATGTAGGAGTCCAAGGGCTCGCCATGCGCTGACGGCCAACGTACTCCTAATGATGTTATAAAATAGGGTATACCTTGCATTGCGCAGAGGTAACATATAAAAAACAAGGGAACATGGCCTAGTTCGCCAAGCCATATAATATCAATTATCATTGCAATAGAATAAAATTAGGTATATACCTTACAAAATATCCTTGCGGAGATTTAATTTGTTCTATTTTGTAGGACGTTCTACGGACTATGTGTGCCGTAAACTCTCACTGCATTATACGGGGTCACAGCGACACCCTTTTTAGTGAAATTCTTGAATTTTAAAGAAACACTTCAAAGAAAAAGAACTTTGAAGGTAGATTTTGAATATGTAAATCAACGATTTTAAAAAGTGAGGACCACGTGTTTATAGCGTCGAACACGTTGCGACGTGTCAAACAAAACACAAACTTAAAAACCACGTGTCTGATTACAGACTGAAGTTTTTTAAATTAAATAATATATTTGTTGATGAAAATCCATAAATCAATCAGTGACCTTACTTCACTCCGTGGCGTACACGGAGGACATCTACAAATATTTCGAACGGATAATAATTTAACTAAAAATATACCCTGAGGCAAAATGTATCACTTACAGATAACTAGCTCAACGGATCAGCTTTTTGTGTTGCAAATGTTTAAATCATGTCACTCAAGGCTTATGAAAGGCACTATGATTACTGGATTTTCATTTGATTGTCCTCAAAAGAAGAGAACGAATTTATTACTTCGATACCAACCAAATTTCTTTAACACACTTTGCTTATTTAATTGGGATCTTACTTCCCTGAAATAGTTATCTATTTAGTTCACTGGCGCGGCCTTCCTGAACAATTTATTTACTCGTAAACGGACTTTAGACTGAGCTTGGTCTAAATTATGAACAGTCGTAAAAAATAATAATTGCAAAGTAGTGTTCGACGGAAACCGCCTTCAGAAATTTGATTTTCAAGTGCATGCTCAATAAAATAGAAAGGACTTACCCAATCTTGTACACTCACTGAATTTACATTTTTAAAAGGACAGATAATTATAATATTTAAAAAACGAACGGTGTAAAACCGTTATTAATTAAAAATTTAAAAGAAAATAATTTTTCGAAAACGCCATAAAATAAGAAATTGAAATAGTTAAATTAAAATAATTTATTAAAGTTTATAATTCATGAATTATAAAACGTTGGCGAAATTCAAAAAATTATTTTCTGAGCGCGACCGTGCGTTAGCACAGAAAAATCGCCAATGAAGCCAAGCGGGCCGACTCGCCCCGCCCTGCCGTCGGAGTGAGGAGCGGGGAGGTGGGAGCAACCAATCACGAGCAAGGACAGAAAGTGCGATCGTAGCTGTAGGTATAGATGAGTTGCTACTCTCATGTTAAGTATGGTTATAGGACGTACAGTTGTTTAATGAAACAATATTTTAATTTCTATATTTATTTGTTTTTCTTTTCTTTTTTACATTATTATTTGTTTGGCTTCATCCTGTATGTTAAAATTCCATAGTCGTAAGTGTGATGGACTGACAGGGTCCATGCGCATGGGATGTGGGTGCGAGCGAGACGTCGTTCGTGAACAAAACAACCTTATCAGACGCAGATCGTAGACTTGTAAACAAGATTATTTGTGCAGAAGACGTCTTGTCGCATTTTGCAGCCCATGCATAGTTAGGTACCTATCATTATTTTTGTATGTTATTTCTGTAAGTTCAGATTTTAAAGCATTTAAGTTTGTCTTTTTCGTATATGTATTACTAACACTGAGGAATGTGCAGTGCCAACACAAACCTTTCTAAGGTTTAATGGCACCAAGAATTAAAAAAAAATGTGTAATTTGTTTTTTATAGAAATAAATAAATGTAAAAAATGTAAATGTATATTCCCGTTCTAAAAATTTCATATTTTTTTACTAAGCATACCAGTGATTTAGTCGCAAAATACAATTTTGAAATGACCGCAATCGGATTTTTATTTTTAATACATCTGATTGTTTGAGTTGGGTCTGCCTGCCGTCTGTATATGATGTCTATTTAATACTAAAAAGCATATCAGTCCTTCCTTACGAAGATAAACCCTTTAATACCTACAATTATTAAACTGACTATTACTGCATTTCCGACAAGAAAGCAGCTGCGACACTAATGTCTGTTGAATGCAATATTTTACTATTTAATATTTACTATTAAAACATTAGATAAAATTTATTACATATGCCGCCAAGTCTATTTGATTTGCAGTTTATTTTATTACTATTATTAAATATAACGATACGAGCTTTCTCAAGTACTAGTATTTGGAACAGATTTTAGTGCACATAAAATTGAAAATGGCTTTCCAGACATGCTTTCGCATATTATCACATGAACAGAAAATGCTTTTATTGTCGTACAAGAAAAAACCAGTCATACTCGTCTTCTTCTTCTTAGTCGTAGCACTCTTGACAGAGTGGTCGTGGTCATCATGTAGTAGTCGTGTTGTCATCATGCTGAGTGGCCCGCTTGATTGTACGACGCCATTCTTCTCTCACAGCTGCTCTTCTGGTGCACTCGTGAACTGTGCTGTTGGCTGCAGCCTTAATCTGGTCGGTCCATCTCATTGGTGATCTTCCGCGAGCTCTGGTGCCCTGAACCTTCCCTGTACCACTAAACGTTCGATGGACTCATTGTTACGCCGGGAAATATGACCGAAGAAGGTTAGTATACGCGTTTGAACTATCGACGAAAGGCGTTGTTTGATGTTCAGTTCTTTGAGTATAGACATGTTTGTGCGAAATTCAGTCCATGACACGCCGAGCATTCTCCTCCAACACCACAACTCCAGCGCGTCTATTTTCTTCCTTTCGCTCTCGCGAACTGTCCACGTCTCTGAGGCGTAAAGAAAAATGGGAAACACCAATGCTCTGACTAGTCGCATTTTAGTGGCCTTTGTTATGTTTCTGTTTCGCCATATGTTTCTCAGTTTTTCCATAGCACTCCTTGTTATAGCCATTCGTCGCTTAATTTCATCCACACAACCACCATTGTTGGATATAAGTGCTCCTAAGTATATATATGACTGAAAAACTGCGCAATTCGCTATTTGTGTGATCTCAGGTGAGTTATTTTTAACACGATCTACAATCATAACCTTGGTTTTGGTACGATTAATCTTTAATCCAAAGTCAAGACTGACGCTCTCTAATCTTCCAAGTAGACCTTCCATGAGCTCAGGACTAGTGGCGAACAGGGTTGTATCATCTGCATATCTGAGATTGGAGATCTTTTTTCCACCTATTGCAACGCCATCTGTCCAGTCCTCAAGGGCAATTCGCATAATCATCTCTGTATAGATGTTAAATAGGAGAGGCGAAATGATGCATCCTTGACGAACTCCTGCACTTGGATGGAATTTTCCGGATAAAACTTCATCTGTTCTTACTGATGCAGTTCCATCCTCATAGAGACGCCTAAGTAGATGTACGAGATGTTTTGGCGTACCCATTTCCAATAGCGACTTCCACAGTACTGGCCACTTAACGGAATCAAACGCTTTTGAAAAGTCTACAAAGCAAATGTATGTCGGCTTGTTGTATTCCCGGGCCTTTTCAACAATTTGTCGAACGTTAAATATTTGCTCACGTGTCCCTTTTCCCTTCACAAAACCCGCTTGTTCGGGAGCAATCTCTTTAGATAAAAATGCTTTGAGACGCTCATTTACGATATGCAGTATTATTTTGCTAGCGTGAGATATTAAAGCTATAAGTCTATAATTACCGCAGTTCTTCGTAGATCCTTTTTTATGTAGAGGGATGAACACAGTGTGAGCCCATTCTTTCGGCCATTTACCGGTGTGCCAGATCTTATTGCATATGGCATGAAGCATTACGACGCCATGTTCGCCCGTAGCCTTAATTACTTCTATCGGGATCACATCCACTCCTGTAGCCTTCCCGTTTTTCAGATGTTTGATCGCGGCTCTTATTTCTTCTTTAAGAATGTCAGGCTCTAATTCGCTTGAGGTGGGTTCCGTCGAGACAAAGTTGGTTGAGTTCATGTCCTGAAATAATGCTTGACAGTAATCTTTCCAGGTTTCGGATATTTTGTCTATTTCAGTTATTAGGTCGCCGTCACAGTTCTCAATGGCCCATGTCTTAGAGGACAGAGTTTTCGTAAGTGAACGAATTTTTTGATGCAGATCTCTTGTTTCGTATTTGTCCGCATGGGTCTCAATTTCTCCGCATATATTACGCAATCTTGTGTTGAGATCACGCCTACAAGCCGTTTGAATTCTTGCAGACAACTCGTTCAAAGTTCTGATGTCGGCACCTGATGCCTTCAATCTCCGTCGCTCTTCAACAAGTACCAGGGTGCTGTCGTTCATCCAGTGTTGGCGTTTGCGAACGGTTGTTGGTGACTTGGATTTACTTACTGCATCCTCTATCAAACTTTTTTGATCTTTCCCACAGTGTTTCTGGATCTTCTTCATTTATCTCTGCGTTGGACCACTGATTCCAGTTTTGTTCAAGCGCTGCTATGAACTTTGGAGTATCTTTTATTTCTATCCTCCTTTGCTTTTCAAGTTTTCTAGCCGCTTTTAATTTTAGCTGTACTTTGGAGATCAGTAATTCATGGTCTGATCCACAGTCAGCTCCAGGGAGAGTGTGTGCATTCTTGACTGAAGACTTCCATCTTGATCCAATCAAGATATAATCAATCTGGTTATTGTAGTTGCCGTCCGGAGACGTCCAGGTATAAAGTCTCCTTGGGTGGTTTTGATAGAAACTGTTCGCGATCACCAAGTTGTTATCAGCTGAGAACTGTATAAGTCGCTCACCGCGTTCATTGCGCTGACCTAGCCCGTATCTACCAACTACATGACTCAGTTGTTGCGCATTGTCTCCTATTTTTGCGTTAAAGTCACCTATAATCATAAGCATTTCTCTTTTAGGGCACTTTGAGATAGTTGCTTCCAAAGATGAGTAGAATATCTCAATTACGTCATCTTTTGCTCTAGTTGTGGGTGCGTATACCTGTATGATGTTTAAGTTGATGGGTGACGCTTTGATCTTGATACTTAATATGCGGTCACTTACAGGCTCATATCCCAGGACACAGTTTCGTAGATGCTTTGGTAAGACAAAAGCAACTCCATTTTCGGTAGTCAGATCATTTCCAGAGAAGTAGATGATATTACTTTCCGTCAAAAGGTGACCATGACCTTTCCAATGAGTTTCACTCAAGCCACACATACTCAATTTACATCTGGCTATCTCTTTCTCCACGATGTCCAGTTTTCCTGCTTGTAGTAAGCCGCGCACATTCCACGTGCCTATCTTTTGTATCTGTCGCAGCTTAACAGGGTCATACTCGTATATGACGGTAAATAATGGTATTTATCTATAATTATAAGAAGACAAGTGATAACAAAATTTAAATATTGAAAATACCCACGACAGTTTCCTGCAGCGCCCCCTGGTGAGTTGTTCGCGTAATACTTATTTAAGAACATACACCAAAAAAATCCAAATCCATCAATCTGAAAACCGCATCAAAATCGGACTATTGGTTTGGTAGATAAAACACACACACATTCTCTCACCCCAAACGCATATACCGTCTCCGTTCCGTCATAAATATAAAATAAAAGCATTTAAATTCTCCTTAACATTCTTCTCATTCAACTTATTTATCGATACAGTCGTTGGTGCAGCGCAGCGCATCCCTATTTACCAAGTCACGTGACACACGCGTCAAGTAATTTGCCTGTCCACACTGGTTCTGGTACATTACGCGCCATACAATCGCTCTATACCCTAGTACTATACATATACATAGTACTATACATATATATACTCTAAGACTCACAGTGACAGAGATGCCGAGTCCTAAATGCGGCGACCGTCGCACTCTGACGGTGCGGGGGCTTAAGAGTCTGTCTTAACTTGTTGCCACATGGCTTCACTTTTTCTACTTCCACCAAGGTTTGGACTAGTATAGAATTTTCAATAAATTTTTAAGAGCATGCAGTCTGTCTACAGGGACAATTCTGCCAGTGTCAAGGTTGGTAACATTTTACAAAGCAAGTAGTTGATCTGCAGTTTCTATACTCACAGTGACAGAGATGCCGAGTCCTAAATGCGGCGACCGCCTCACTCTGACCGTGCGGGGGCGCGAGCGGCAGTCGCGGGTAGCGGGGGGCCGCGGGGGACGCGGGGAGAGGCCTCGACACACGCGCACTAAGGTTTTATGCCGTTGAAGGAGGATTTCTGCTTCCACCTGGAAAGAAATAGTCAAACAGTTTAACTATCATTCATCATCATCATCATCATATCAGAACGTCCACTGCTGAACATAGGCACGTCCACCCCTAGATATTTCCACCTTGTCAGATTAGAAGCGGCCTGCATCCAGCATTTCTTCGCGGACTTGACCAGATTGTCTGTCCATCTCGCTTGGGGGCAACTAATATCATTGATTCCATAAAATTAATGAGAACTAAATGGAGACCAAACTGTGCTTTAGCTTAAGGTCTCTTTCTAGTTCTTTTTGTTCCGAAACAGTACTGTACTCATAGGTATATATGTCAAACAGGATCGAGTACTCGGAAACAAGGTTTGAAGGAAGATTATTTGACCTTGATTTGACCGATTTCAAGGCAGGAATACGTTTGCTCTTTCTAAGTTACCGAGTTCTTAATCTACAAATTCCTTGACTGTACTTATCAAAGTATTCATCAACCTTAAAGACTTCCAGATTTTATGTACTTACTTGAGCCCATAAAGAATCCCTTAGTTCGGCGCGCATATCTCTTCCTAAAAGCTGAAGCTGTTGTATTCTTCCTGCGAGCTCCTTGTCCAAGTATTTAGTTGCTAACCTGAAAATTGAAAGAGAAATTGACCTTAGGATAGTTCTTGATCAGATCACAATAAATGCTGTTTATAAAGGAATTAACAATGGTGTCATCTGAAGCGTATGTTAACTGATTGTGCCAACTAATCTGGGGGCACGGCAGTGCCCCCACCAAGTCGAGCTGAAAGCGGCACGGCCGTACCATCCTTTTCTCGAACCAGTTCAGGCCATTTTCGACCCCCCCATAACTCCCTTGTCGATAGGTTTAGAACCCTCATTTCAAAATATCTTATCAAGCACTGCATAGACACGATACACTTCAAATTTCATCTAATTTATACCAGTAGTTTAGAAGTTATAGTTAGTCAAAGTTTATGAATTTTCTGCCTGACTGACTGACCGATCATCAAAATTCTAAGGTACTTCTAGCAGACTGAGGAGCTTCAAACTTAGAATACAACTTGTATTTAGTGCAAGAATAAAGGAAAAACTATAACATTCTGCAAATTCGGTTGCAACCGCATAATTAACTTTGTATTTCTATACTAATGTATAGGATTACAAAGTTAACTTTGCCGTTGAAAGTAACGTTACGCATAAACGTAGAGATAGCGAATGCGGGCTTTGAGGAAATCTGTAGTTCCAGAAAGAGAAAGAGGAAAACTACCTACAAAGAAATCACAAAAACATTTACTTGTAAAAGTACAAGTCTCGCCTCTCAGTTCTTCTACTGTAAAGTTGTGAGATCCATGTGATGCCAAGTCGGTTATTGATTTATTCAAGGACTACTTCAGGGAACTTTCATCTTAAGCTATTGCGTAATTAGGTAACAGACATCATCTTTTAGTAACCATATCGATATTTAAAAACTTTTGTATTTACAATAACTAGAATGACCCGGCCATCGCACCAGACCATCGTATCTCACAAGCAAATAGTGTGCGATTGCCAAGTCATTCTAGTTATTGTAAATACAAAAGTTTTTAAATATCGATATGTTTACTAAAAGATGATGTATGTTACCTAATTACGCAATAGCTTAAGATGAAAGTTCCCTGAAGTAGTCCTTGAATAAATCAATAACCGACTTGGCATCACATGGATCTCACAACTTTTTACAGTAGAAGAACTGAGAGGCGAGACTTGGTACTTTTAACAAGTAAATGTTTTTGTGGATCTCATTTCTTTTGTAGGAAATCTTAGTCTTTCTCTTTACTGGAACTACTTCTTGAGCCTCATATACAAACTTCCTCAAAGCCCATCCGCAAAGTTAACTTTGTAATCCTATACATTTGTATGGAAATACAAAGTTAATTATGCGGTTGCAACCGAATTTCCAGAATGTTAGAGTTTTCCCTTTATTCATACACTAAATACAAGTTGTATTCTAAATTTGAAGCTCCTCAGTCTGCTAGAAGTACCTTAGAATTTTGATGATCGGTCAGTCAGTCAGGCAGAAAATTAAGAAACTTTGACTAACTATAACTTCTAAACCACAGGTACAAATTAGATGAAATTTGAAATTTATCGTGTCTATGCAGTGCTTGATAAAATATTTTAAAATGAGGGTTCTAAACTTATCGACAAGGGAGTTATAGGGGGGTCGAAAATGGCCTGAACTGGTTCGAGAAAAGGATGTTACGGCCGTGCCGCTTTCAGCTCGACTTGGTGGGGGCACTGCCGTGCCCCCAGATGAGATCCCAACAAAAACATTAACTTGTAAAAAGAACCAAGTCTCGCCTCTCAGTTTTTCTACTGTAAAAAGTTGTGAGATCCATGTGATGCCAAGTCGGCTATTGATTTATTGAAGGACTACTTCAGGGAACTTTCATCTTAAGCTATTGCGTGATAAGGTAACATACATCATCTTATAGTAACCATATCGATATTTAAAAACTTTTATATTTACAATAACTAGAATGACTTGGCAATCGCACACTATTTGCTAGTGAGATACGATGGTCTGGTGCGATGGCCGGGTCATTCTAGTTATTGTAAATATAAAAGTTTTTAAATATCGATATGGATACTATAAGATGATGTCTGTTACCTAATCACGCAATAGCTTAACATGAAAGTTCCCTGAAGTAGTCCTTCAATAAATCAATAGCCGACTTGGCATCACATGGATCTCACAACTTTTTACAGTAGAAAAACTGAGAGGCGAGACTTGGTTCTTTTTACAAGTTAATGTTTTTGTTGGGATCTTCTTTTATCGATCCGATAAAAGCATTCCTCAAATTCTCTGTACAGTTTTCGGTGGCTGTATTAACTGGTCCCGCGTGGATGTAGCGAGACGCGGAGAACATGTCTTATCTGCTGGTTAATTTTACATATTTGCACCAGCGCTGAAAAGTAGATCCTACCCACCTGGCTCCGAACAGTTCTGAATGCAATGCCAGCACGGTGTCCCGTAGCGCAGCATTCTCCCTCCCCAGCTGAGCCTGCACTAGCGTCACCAGAGCGCCGCATGTCGCATGTACACCACGCTGCTACTGGCACTCACCTGGCTCCGAACAGTTCTGAATGCAGGTGTCCCGTAGCGCAGCATTCTCCCTCGCCAGCTGAGCCTGCACTAGCGTCACCAGAGCGCCGCATGTCGCATGTACACCACGCTGCTACTGGCACTAACCTGGCTCCGAACAGTTCTGAATGCAGCGCCAGCACGGTGTCCCGTAGTGCAGCATTCTCCCTCGCCAGCTGAGCTGCCTCGGCCCGCGCACGCGCAGCCTCAGGCACGTTGCCTGCCGCGTCGCCTGAGTCTTGCATGCCACCTGCAACGTCAGATAGATTACTTTTACTTAAAACTAGACACCTACCTACCCCAATGCACCCGATGCCCCAAAGACATTGCAACATTAAGATTCTTCTCAATTGGTCTTTAGGGACGGGGTTTGACGGGGCTCTAGGTACAATAAACATGTCAACTCACCGGCGGAAGCTGCTCTCGCCTGCACCAATTCAGCTCTCATGTCGACTAGTTCAGCCTGCAACAATAGAAAAAGATTTTTTTTAATAACTACGGTTGTTCTCGACGACCAAAGAAATACAGGGATTTGGTAAGCAACTAACCATTTCAGGAAGATGCTAATTTCGGGTATATTTCAAAATATTTTCAGAAATCAATGTACCCAATAATATACACTTAGATTGCTTAAAAACCTAAACTCCAACAAAAACAGAAAAGAAAAAAAGAAAAAGAAAAGAAACACCTGGTTTTGCTCTATGTTCCTTTATCATATTCCATAATCCTCGCCAATAAAATAAGTGGGTGTCGCGTGGCCATAATAACTGGCGTCGGATTTCAGTTGAATTGTGGAATTGGATGGTGTTATATTTACAATAGAATAGTGAAGGGATAGTCTTTATATATCGGTAATGTCGAGAAGACTAACTATGACGATAAGATATGCTTCCTATCTAGTTTTTCAGTTATGAATGGATAGAAAATTTAGTTTATTGGTCTGAATACACAATAGGTAGGTATAGGGCTTATCTCAAAATTAGGTGAGGTGGTTTTATAAATCTAAGTATATTTTAGTTAGATTGTGTGAACAATACGGAGACTTTAAAACTTCATTAGCAAAAACATTAAATTAGGGACAAATCTGTTTCTAAAAAGTAACAGAAACTGACTTAAAGTTCAGATGGACTATTTATTTATGAAAACCTGTGTGGAATCATCGGTCTTGCGGCAATTCTTAAGAGTTTATCGTTCTCTACTTGTACTCTAAGCTACTTGTACACATGTTGCTAATTAACCCTAAAGCCCTGGTAAATCATAGAACGCTGACTTCTGCCATCTAGTGCTCACGCGCTAAAGTAACTGAAAGCTGTGTGTAATATCGACATCTTAAAATAAATAAAACAAGCTACGTCTCATTCCAACCCTACAAAGAGTCTAATTCTAATCTGTCGCGGGAATCAAAGCGTTGTAAATCCGCATTAGGCCGACAGATGGCAGCAGGGGAGGGGTGCGCCTGCGCACATAAATCGTTTGACTTCTGCACTCTTGTTAGCGCAGTTAGCGCGCCCGCGCTATACTGATTGCTATTATTTACAAGCTTAGCGCTACTGAGCTGACCAATTACAAGGGTGCAATTGAAACGAATAGACAAACTGTTAGAGACAGATCATTTCAGGGTTCAAATAGTTGGGCCGTGTTGTAAATATTTAAAGAGAAAATGAAGTAGACATCAAGAAAAGAAAAGATGCTATGCAGTATACAGGCTGTAAAAAAATCACAGCAAATATTTTGAGGGGCCAACCAGCCTATGAAACTGAACAACTTTCCCCAAGGAACATAGGTCGAATAATTATAATATTTTTTGGACCTCCCATACAAAATGTAAGTACCAACCGGCCAAGTCAATTTGTAAGGGAGGTCTAAATTGTTTTTTAAATTTTCGACATATGTTTGGGGAAAGTTGTTCAGTTTCAGGCGCTGTTTCACCCATCGAAATATTTGCGGTTGTTATTTTTAGACCTTATTTACCTACCTACCGAATCAACAATCAAGTACCTATACTCTATCATCAAGAGAAATTCTACCAAGTGAATCAGTCCAGCCAATGCTAATGGACTATGGCTAACCAGCCGGCCCAGTAGGAACACGGAAGCTGTCTTGTAAGTAGGTGAATCTCGGCTGCAACACGATGCGTGCTAACAGCTGTGCGGTGGTCCTACATGCATGATCTTTGTTGTGATCTGGTACATAATGAAAGTGATAGAAATATGTTAAGCTTCTTCCGCACTTATGATGGCAAGTTATGCTGCTGAGTGGCCTGAGTGAACCACACTAGCAAATGAACAAGCGTTGCACCTCACCACCAACGCAACTACCGTTTTACACTCCATGTTCCGATCCTCGTCAAATCTTCGACAGTCGAATTTCGAGCTTCACTCAGCACAATCATAACTTGCCATTATAAGTGCGGAAGAAACTAACCATAGTTCTATCACTTTCATTAAGATGAACTTCCGCAAAGTATTGATCTGGTACTACCTGGTTCAAAAACGAAGGGGATCCGGAACGGAAACATTTTTGTTGCTCAAATCTTGCAAACAATAATGTTGCAATTTCGGGTCCCCTTCTTCTATAAACCAGGTAGTAGAAACAAATTTGAAAAGGCGCGCGCACGGAATGCCATTTTCATTTTAAATTGGAAATATTGGACAAGTTTCGTTACGTTCGTAGGTACTAAAAATGAGTATAGGTGGGTGCTTCTTCGGAGCCTAAATTTTCGTTGTCCGGGAACAAAACACACCTTTTTTTTAAAAACTTAGGTATGGACTATTTTTTTATTAATAGTTCATACTTGTATCTAACTGGGACACAATGAAACTTTTGTATTTTAGTTAAATAAGACAGTTAAAAAAAATTTCAAACTGCTGAAATCTGATTCCCGTAACGTGTCCGCGCCCCAAAATTTGATACAAAACGGCTTATATGTTTCTTACTGTATGATTTATCTACATAAACTATTATTTTTAAACTTAACAGATGTACAATGATACGGGAAAAAAATATTTCAAACGTGTAATTAAGGTCCATTTTGTTTTATAAATCATTTTAAAAATGTCCGGTACCTAGAACTGATTCCCGTGTAACGTCATTAAACCGCAAAAAACTTCCTATTAAACCACCCTGAAGGTGTGGTCTATCCACCATAGCTATCCCCTAGGAGTGCTCCAAGTGCCGTGGGAAGCAGAACGTGCCGCTCGTCTAGCATCACTCCACTACGAGGCCAAGAATCTGATTCCCGTGCATTTGGTTTCACTTAAAACTGATTCCCGTTTGTCGATTTTAAATTAAAGTATAAGTCACGAAATGGACCCATTATACTTAATTTAAAGCTCTTTAGGTTTACTACCTTATATGTTAATACTATTGTGTGAGACGCAAAAGGTTCGAGGTAATCTAAATTTTTCGATTTTTTCTGACTTCCGTCACACTGATTCCCGTGTACTTCTTGACACGGGAATCAGTGATTAGTACTTCAGAGGGCACGCCAAATCATAAATCTCAGTTGTTGTGTATGATTTCTTACACGGCGGTCGTTACACAACCATGTCATAGCCCTACTAGTAGTTTTATGTGTAGGTATTTTCCAAGTTACCTACCTACTTACTTACCTTCACCTAAGTACTTAGCTGGTTACCTACCTGCCTACTAACTTACCTATCTACCTGCCTACTGCTCAACTACCTACTTTATGACATTATTTACCTACTGATATCATAATATTAGATAAAAATGTTATTTTACGTGACAAGGACATTTTACGACTGCAAAGTACTGCAAAAGGGACATTATGCGTCTGAATGCTACCTACCTAAGTACTTATCAGCCTATTTTCTTGCCTACCTGATTACCTAGCTACCTACGTACTTTACTATATTGATAATATCATATAACTTGTATTAGAACATTACGCCGATTAACATTTTGCTACAGCGACATTCTGCGAAGGAGACATTAAGTGCCTAAACCAGAACACCTAAGTAATCTAGCGGTGACATTAAATTGCAATAAATAAGTAGAAAAATAAATATATGTTAAGTTTATTAATGGTTTGTCATATTGAATAATCATATTTCTGATTCCCGTATTCCTAAATCTGATTCCCGTAGGCAGTAAATTTTATAATGTCAATATTTCGAAAATCTTTAATTTGAAATGAGTGCCTATGTCAAATATACCTTTGTTTCGTTCTATAATTTGACATACATTGTAACATTACATCATAAATTGAAAAATGAAAACGACTACGGGAATCAGCCGAAGAACGCGATTTCGAAGAAGCACCCAGGTACTGGCTTGGGCCCCCCTCGATTCTCTTATTTTTTTGCCATTGTAATGCCAACAACACTCAACTGTCATTCTATTGCCATTTATAAAAAAAAAACTATAAATTGTTAGCAGAATACGAAACTACCAAAACCATCCAACTGACATGCTATCGACACACAACTGAAACGATTTTCATTTAGCTGACTTCGGCCCCTGAGCATCTAGAGTTTTTAAAGCATGGTGGCACTCCTCTGCATTACTCTAATTTAGTAAATCGTTAAGAAGATTATAGACAAAAGTTGCTGAACTTTTGTAACAAGTCAAACCAGTCAAGCTTGGATCTGTGAATGGGTGCGGGCGATGTGAGATACCATCCATCCGGCTGTCAAAGATTGATTCTCGGTGGTTCGTATCTCTGCAACGATCTCGGTACATAAACAAAACACGTTGCACCAGTCGGCGCACGCGTGTCTAGCTACACAGTCAAGGTATATGAATGGTTCACCCATTAAGAAATCATTGATCGAATACGACTTCAGTTTACCATTGATAAATTATATAAAAAAAATTTAGTCTGCCATTGCGCATCCTGCTCGAAGTGCTTAGCAGACCGCTTCAAATATGCCCTTCCGACACTCTTAAAAAATCTCATCATCGCAGTGGCTTTTGTTCATAATTTATCAATGTTAAACTGATACTAGATGCGGGTACCTTTAGACATAATTTTAATAGATGAAAAATTGACAAAAAATATCGATTATTTTCATCTTTCGGCAGAGGGAGACAGGTATTTCTGCAGGCAGCTGTACAAAACCGTAGTTAGGCATCATTTCAAATTACAGAAAAATACAAATACAGAAGTGTCATTGTATTGCAATAAGTATAAAACAAACCGACGTTAGGTATAAAAAATAAATTATAAGTAAAAAACATTTTTAAAACAAGCTTTTATTTGGGTGCGCTAAGTATAAAATAATCTATTTACTAAAACTTTAACTTGTAACTTTTAATGGCATTAAATCTACGTCTTCACAATTTATACGATATAAAAGCTTGTCGCGAGATTTAAGTAGGTACTCGTGTGGTGTGACTTAGTTTAAAAGTTTATTTAAGATCATTTACACTGGTTTTCTAATTTATTTATTGATTTAGACACAGGTCAAATCTCGCGACAAGCTTTTATATCGTATAAATTGTGAAGACGTAGATTTAATGCCATTAAAAGTTACAAGTTAAAGTTTTAGTAAATAGATTATTTTATACTTTTAGCGCACCCAAATAAAAGCTTGTTTTAAAATTTTTAGTAACCTCTTGAAAAAAATTACAACATTCTTCATTGACTTTGAAACTGCGTCCATACGGACTACTAGTGCGAATCTGCGAGGCATCGGTCTCATGACTGTCTTACGACAACTCGGTATGAGTTTCGTCCTCTACGATAAGCTTCTTGTACCCAAGCGGGGCAATCGCTGAACTTTATGTTGCTTCTTCATTGACAGTGCCATGAACAGAAGACTAAAAACCCCAACACAACAACCATTCAACCCCTAAAAATCTGTGCAAAGCGACGTCATTTACCTCACACTAGTATTTATCTTTCATTTGTCTATGTTTTTCACCCATTTAGTAAGAAAACATAACAAACTTAATACGCCATCTAACCTTTAGTCTGTCATATCTGGTTTTATTTTGAGTGACGTAAACGTCACTTTATTTTTCGAGTTGTTCTGAAAAATTCCTTTCATTTGATATCCTTATTGTAAAAAAGCATAAAAATTTTATTCTGCCATCTTAAGAAGTCCACCATAGGTACCACCATAGTTAGAATGACGTCAACTTGTAATTCGAATAGGTAATTCTCAGCAAGCCCTTTCATCTGACACTCATATTGTAAATTATCATAGGTGGCCATCTTTAGATGTCCGCCATATTATTTTCTAAATTGTACTCAGCAAGCCCTTTCATTTGACACCCATATTGTAGGAGTGCGTCAAAGATTACTTGTCGGCCATCTTGGATATTCCGCCATATTGGATTTAGAATAACCACACACAATCTAACATGCATTGTCATCTGAGTTAAACGTGTTTACAAAATTTCAGCTCAATCGTTTGAGAATATCTGCTTCAAAATTGAGTTGCAAGATTTGACCCGAACAAACATACATACTTACATACACTGTAAGTTAAATAAAAGCTTTTAAAATACAAAAGGCTTTATTGGCAAAAATACTTTACAGAATTCCGTTAGTCCTCCCAGCAAATAAACCTTTTAAGGACTTGTGTTAGATAGGCACTTTACCTACGCCTAGGTAGATTTTGCCCATTTTCAATCTACGAATTCACATTTGCGTTCTTTTGTAGTGTCAGACAGACGGACTGTCCAATTTATCACTTCTTTCTACCTATCCATTTTACAACTTGTACACCCTAGGTCAGAGTAATGTGACCCCCGGACTACTACCCTACAGCGCAATCGGCGACATACTTTACTTATCTATACATTGTCCGCACGCCTGCTCAATTTTTCCATTGACATACGCCAACACAGCAATGAAAGCATAGAAAAAACAAGGTTCACGCGCCCTCATATCATATCCCTCACGCATCCATAACATCTGTCAAGTCAGTCAAGAGTAAGTGAAACAAAAATAACACAGTCCGAAATGGTCCGAACCTACCCGAGCTTAGCCGACTAAAAGATTCACGCCGACGTCACTGATATAAACTAGTTTTCAATCAAGTTTTATTACACAATAATGATCTCTTCGTCTCCCGAGTCAATCGCTAGATGGCCAAGTGGTTAAGCAACTGGAGTCATAAACGTAGAATCGCTGGTTCGGATCTATGATGTGTTCAATTTTTTTTCTATTAAAAGTGCTGTTTATTTTTATATTCTATTATTTTCTTTTTTGTTTAAAAGAAGTTTTGTTTGTAGACAAAATTAAGAAGTTTAAAAATTGATAAGACCATCTTTTATACTTTAAATGTTACTTTATTTGAATCTTCATAATTCACACAAAATATTTTTGTATCACCTAGGCAAATTTTACAGTAAACTGTGTAATGAACATTTCATACAAACATGAATAAAATACTTAACAATTAAGTTAACTGACTATAATTTAAACAACAATAAAGATAGTTCAGGATTAAAATTATCGTTTAGTCGCTACAAGAGATCAAACATGTTATCTTTGGGTAAAATAACAATTTACGTCTCTCATAATGACCAGCACAAAGAATCTATATTTAACCACAGATCACTTATAAATATATATGTCCTAAGGGTATTTAATTAACCTAGCGATATTCTGCTGCTAGTTCTGAGTATATTTTCTGGATTATAGCGTTCACCTCGTCGTCTACATAAGATATTTCATCCACATCGTCGTCTGACTTGAAGCACTTTTCGTCAGTGAATATTAATATTTGCCCTTCCCAATCAAAGTTGCAATACTCTGTAACATAAATACATTACTTAATTTAATGAAGATCGTTTATCAACAGTTAGAAAAAAAAAACAATAGAACATACACTGTACCTATATAAGTAAGTATGTAGGTATAATGTATTTGTATTATTAGTTCAGCACCAGAAATAATATTTACCTGTAGCAAATCTTATCCTAGATTGACAATGCTCTTCGGTCAGCGCAATTTTTTGGCTGGTTTCATAGCTGGTTAATAGTTGTGTATGCCAGCAGCGTGTAAATGTCTTCGCACAGTATACAGAGATATATCGTATAAACTTGCTGTTGAACGAGTAGTTTTAAATCGATCCTCGCTGTGAAGGCTAGCAATTTCACGGTGACGTAGATTTTCGTTGGTTTAAGCTATGGCGCGGCCCTCGATTTTCACAATTCACATCACCAGTTTCCTTATATCTCCTAATTCATCTGCGAACCGTGTTTCTCTGTAAAGTCGTGATGAAACTTCCTTTTTTCTGTTCCCACAGAACAATTATTTTTGCTTTTAAGAAAACACTATGAACCATGATTTGATTTGACCAGTAACTAGGTAAAAAGCAACGGAAATATCATAACATAACGCACACTCGATCGAACTGAGTAATTAAATAAAGTTGAATACATTTCTACGATTTAGTATTCAAACTACCTTCATCTGCTAGAAAACATCAAAACGTCTACACGGGTCTCATACGTCACAATGACATCACTAGTTGCACGACAGGTGACTTCTAATTTCGCGCCTTTAACCATCAGCTGAATAGCCAAGCGGCTAAGGTGCCCGACTACAATGCTTACAATCTAAAAGATTGGAGGTTCAAATCCCAGCGGGGGTTGTATTCGTATGTTGACTATTTATTATTTTATTTCTTGTTAATGAAATTTGACTAAGCAACTTCAAGATAAAATGCAAAGGACTCGACATCGTGCTTGCGAGTTAGTCGTGTGGTAGGGTGAAGCATGAATTGCTCAGGTATATTGCATAGGCGTAATGCTTTGCTTTAAGGTTCATTTCAAAACGTATTTTTCTGTTTAAATGTTTGTAGCCCGGGGGGTCCGATAACTCTGCACTTGACTGTACTACAAGCACCGAACTTAAGAAACCATAAATCTTGTTACTAGCGTCAACGACATTACATTACATGGATGATTGTTTCATCGCTTGAAATGCGATACTTATCTGCATAACAGTGTATCACATTTTAGTAGCGCGAGAACGTGATAACATCAAAGTCTTGACATCTTGAGTGCGACCACACAGGTCATAATTGAGTTAGGGATCGCGTAGACGTTTATGGACCAAGCGCCAGTGGCAAGCCCAAGTACCTTTTTCCAAACATTTAAGCAAATAAGAACGTTTTCAGAATCTAGATTTGTAAAGGATTCTTAGGCGCAAGAACAACATAGGAGACGAGATGTAAGATGGCATCTGTCAAACAAGTGATCGTTGGAGACGTGATACGTGCGACATTCCGGAGCTTGAAAGTGTTTCCTTTCCATATAAAATGTATGTACCAGAAGAAACAAAGCTACACCCGTGAGACGCGCGTCGCATCGATAACAGCGGCTGACGATCGCTTGTCTGACAGATGTCATTTTGCGCGTCGCGTCGCGCGTCTGTTCTGTAGAGCTTGCCCCAAACAACAAAGTCTGACAGATAGCCAAAAGTCATAGCATTTAAGAGCAGTGGCCCGCTGGGAATTTTGATGGAATCCCAATATTTTAGCAAATTCATTGCAGTATGGCCAGGGTTTAGCAATAAGATATTCTTTACATATAAAATTCTACGTGTCTTCATATTTTCAAAAAATGTTTGATGTTTACTAGTTCAGCGAGCGGCTCACAGCTCCTAAACAAATTCAATCTCTGCTGCCAGACTTTGAGGAAATCAAATTAATTTCCTGTACTAAGTAACTTGAAAATTTGGGCACTATCTCCTAGCTTATAGGGATCGCATAGTCGTTATCTGCCATCGAGAAGTTGTGAAATTACGCAATGCAATGGGAGATCGCATCTCTCCACTTGTAGCAATAAATATTCTGTCTCCGGTACATCGCATCGCTCACTTTACATAAATTGAAACGTTAGATAAATGGTTAGTTGGTTTTCCTACACGTTTCTCAGAATAATTTTTAGCTGTAGTATGACACTCACTAAAGGGAAAATAATTAAAAGCAACTCTAACATAATTGGCTACCAAATAGAAACCAACATAGAAAGCTATATAGATGTAAAGGAAATAATTATAATTTGACGGGTTTTTTGTTTGAGACGCTAAGTCAAATCCGGCCAAATTATATTTCCTAAACCATACATAAAGATTCGCGGTCGCGGATAATAATATCCTATCCTCAAAAACCCCATCCGAAAAGCTCTTTTTGTTAACTTGAAAAACTACGTAACATCAATGTTTTTCAATTCAGTACTCGTATCATTACCTAAACAATCGATTGCGATTAAAAAAAAACCGGCCAAGAGCGTGTCAGACACGCCCACAAATAGGGTTTCGTAGTCAACGTTTAAATATCAGGGTTTTCAGCATTACAAACTTAATTGTGTTGCTGGTTTGTTAGCAGCAGTTTGATGACCAACCGCAAATACAAAAACTAAATTTTTTCTGAAACCTTTAAGGGTACAATATCCGTTATAGTTTTCATTGTAACTTCAGATTGTAAGCTATATTCCATATTTATTTCAAATTTTTAGCGTTTATACTTTAGAAGTTACAGCTGGAACAAATTATGGGTCAAAAACGCCCCTTTTAAAAGCAAATATCTCGTGACAGAAACATTTTAGTGACTTTGTTTCAAAGAAACCTCACCTTAGTTTTAAAAGACCTATTCAACGATACCCTACTCAATATTACAGAAGAGAAAAAAATTTTTTGCCCCCCTTTCACTTGTATGGGAGGGGGTCCAAAAAACATTTAATATAATTTTTTCTTAACATTTCTATATTTGGGTCAACACGATCTATCTTCTCACCAAATTTCATGTTAATAGCTCTAAAACTGACGAAGATATGAGGGCGCGGCATACAGACAGACAGACAGACAGACAGACAGACAGACAGACAGACAGACATGACGAAACTATAAGGGTTTCTAGTAGACTACGAAACCCTAAAAAAGGGCTGGTCTTTCGATCATTCGGACCAGGGTTCTTTGGTACAACAATCATTCAAATTAATTGTCTTGCGAAGTTGTCTCCTTTCGACAATGGGCCCACAAAGCAAAAGGTACAATTGCAGTACCACACCTTTAAGACAAGTAGTGCCCGCCGAGGTCAATGTTTTATGTATTGGAATTATTGAAATCCCCTTTCCCGCATTGTTCTCAGTCGGCTCATTTGCATGCGCACGCGCTGGTTACACGTTCGGTTTTTCACTCGTTGACAGCCAGTCAATATGTAAATACATCCGCTAACCGACTGACGGTGTAAAAGGAAAGGATAATTGTTTTTAGACGTGTAGTTGGACGCGAGTTGGACGCAGAAGTGGTAGCAAATATAGCAGCTATCTAGAAGATTGCTGCGACAGTTTACAAATCAGTTTATGATTTATCATATTGCAATTTAAGGTCCTTTCACATTACTGTATTTGGCCTGATCAATGACTCACTATCAACTGCGACTACTTGTAGTATTAGGTAAATAGTAAGCACAAAACCAAAGAAAGCATCAATGACAATGGTTTCTATTTTACGAACTGTTCATAACCTGAAGCTTTTTAAACACTATGTTATAGATCCTTTACGAGCTCTGTATCAAAGAGTGGTTGCGGGTTTGATACCCACTCAATAAGGTCCTCAGTCCTCCCAATTACCCTTCCGCCTATACAACGGCCACGAAGCGCCCAGGGTTCATAATTTCATATTTACCCGCTCTCGTTATAACTGTACGCCACATTACTGTTAACCACCATGCAATTTGTGCCCATGCAAATTCCGCCAGACAACCTACAGACAGGCTAAATTAATTGTGGTCACGAGCCGAGCACTCAATTGACTCTGTAGTTTGTACGCTTTTCAGACCACCGGGATTCACAATCCGCTATGTGAAAAGCGTCTCAGTTTTGTCTGGTGTGTACGCTTTTTAGATCATCAGGGGCTGTATTCAGCTATTTGAAAGGTTCAGGCGCAAAATAGAGAGTTTACGGAAGGCTCACTCGACCCTATTTAGGATTTTCGCGATTGTCACTTGTTACATAGCTAGGGCTGCTACTGTCAAAAATCTCAAAGTATAACAATATCGAAATGTAATACAAGAAATGATTCTGAGACAGTATTAATTTAAGAAAATGACGGTCATGGCAACCAATCATCTTCTTAGTTACCTTCCTGAAAGTCAGTAAGAGACAAAATCAACGCTAGCACTAAGTGAGCCATCTGTAAAGGCGCCCCGAGCGCCCCTGTATTTGTGGTTCAGGTGTGTCTCTACTGTCTATAGACTCAGATGGATGGGTTTGGTCATTTTGTATGCCGCTGAAAGTTTGAGTTATACTGTGTCAGTTGAGTGTCGTAGAAATTGCAATAGCCAATAATTAGGAGAATGGGGGTCTAGGCTAACTAGGTTTCCTGTTTTACAGTTTAAAAGCATTCTACCATTGTCTAAGTTAGACTTTTGTCAAAGTTTTCAACATGCCTATTCCTAGTAAGCACGTAGTAAGGTAATCAATCTATGTTAATAGATGTCTTTCTTGAGTACTACCTTCATTCTGCGTGTGGGTTACGCAAATATGAAGCTACATACATGAAAACTAACATATTTAGTTCTTAGAAGAGAAAGAATGATTTATTTGAACTTCCTGCTCTACCTTCATCAGCTTTAGTATAGTTGTGTTGGTTGTGTAATGTGCATTCGTAATCTTCTCGCACTATTGTTCCACAGAGCCAATCAATTGAAAAGCTAATCCGAAAACGAAACAGTATCTACTGGTATCGATCGCGTTCCAAAATAAATTTTATGATAATGAGTGCATTTGGGTTCTTGCGCAGGAGTAGCGGTTTCGATGCAGTTGCTAGTGTTGTTCCGAAAACTATTGGAAAAAACGGTAGATATACCGATTTCGAACCCCATCTACCGATGTTCCAAAACGAGTTCTAAGGTCTAATTTGCAGAAAAGAAAATAATTTCTTACTTTTATCTTAAAACTTGCAGCAGACAGACATCATTTTATTCTTCTACATACAGACAGATGTAACCAAATATGTGTTATTCATCGATAAGTGAAAAAGAACAGTAAAGTGATAGGTACAAACTTTAATGTCTTTTGTGTCTGTTGCGTGATGAGACGCGAACTAATTATAAAATAACCCTAGCAAAAGGTACTTTCGCAAACGAGTCGAGCATTTACGGTAGCAATTTATTACCGATAATTTTTTCTACTGATTTTTTTACTAGACTACCGTTTCTTTAAATTTGACAGCACTGTCAGTTGCCCAAGCGCACGTCGTGAAGTGACGACCAGCGTACTGGGCGTGGGTGGACTCCGGAACCCGGCGGAACCCACTCGATCGCATAGCATCTTACTTCCTATATTATATTATAGTGGTTTGGCGTTTCGGTATTGCAACTATTTTATAATGCTTTAATGTTTTTGTGTTTTCGTTGTGTAATAAGAAGCGATCTAATTATTAAAACAACCTAGCAAAAGGTGCTTTCGCGGAAGAGCATTTACGGTAGCAATTTATTACCGATATTTTTTTCTACCGATTAGTTGACTAGTCGTCTACCGTTTCTTTTGATTTTTGATTTGACAGCACTGTCAGTTGCCCAAGCGCACTTCGTGAAGTGACGACCAGCGCACGAGACGTGGGTGGACTCCGGAACCCAGCGAAACCCACTCGATCGCATAGCTGGTGTTCTTACTTCCTATATTATAGCGGTTTGGGGTTTCGGTATTGCAACTATTTTATAATGCTGTTAATTTCTGTAACGGTACCGCACCGCAAGCAATTTCATGAGCTTGGGAAGAATGTGATGTGTATTTTATTGCCATGCCATGTAGCTTTTGTAATGGCAGCACTATCCCATCGACATTTTTATTTTACCCGTGGAAACGGCATATGCGTTTGGGGTGGTTGCCAATTATCTTCAAAATGACTGGTCTGATTTTAATTCGGTTTTCAGTGATGGATTAGGATCTCATTGGTGCATATTCTTAAATAGGTGTTACGCGAAAAACTTGCCAGGGGGCTCTGCAGTAAACAATTGTTTGTGCAAACCAATGTTATCTATCAATTATCTCTAAAACCATGGTTTATTTTTCGGTTTTCAGTGATAGATATATGTACGACTCGTGTTGTTAAATTGAACATATTCTTTTTGTAAGAAACACGAAGTACACAGAGTTTTTAAAGTGATACTAATAGTTTTTCGAAATGCTATGACGGTAGGAAGTTGGGTGTCTGACAAAAGTGTAGGTGAAACACTGAAACCCACCTAGTCCTAAAACTTAAATATTGTTATTGCAAATACCTTGTCTATCTACCTACTTATTTGTGACAACGGTATTCAAATTGATAAAGAAATATATCAACATTTGAATTGTTTAACGAATTTGGACAAGTAATCCTGCTTGTTTAATCATAGCTACCCTTACTTCAGACCACAATACACCACATCAGTCTATATACTATAACAGTCCACTGCTAGACATAGGAGTCCCCCAAGGCACATAATACATAATAGTACAGCCCAAGGCACAATCTCTCTTTTTCGCGCTCCAGTCGCTCGCTACCAGCAGCTCTCCCTAGTCATCCAAAAGGCGTCCAACGCTACGCTTGCCTTTATTATACATACAAGTCATGAATAAATAGGACAACGACGAAAGCTGTTCAATGAAAATGCCTTCTGAAACCCAGATAACAATACAGCGAAAGCGAAACCCAGACGTGCAAGACACGACCTAAGCATGGGAAGACAATAGAATAATATTAATGTAAAATATGTCGACAGGCAAAGCCATAAAGATGAATACGTGTCAAGGCACCGCAGATAATAAAACTATAGAATATCGCGCTTATGAGTCTATTTACAGTGCAATATCCCGCTTAAGAGTTTATTTACATTACAGTGCTGTGTAGAGGTTCCTGGATGAGTTCATGAAAAAGAAAACTGAATCCCCACCTCGGTTCCAAAAAACCTAAGTGAACTGTTGCGCAATTTAATGCAGCCAACCTAAAGCATTCCCAAAGAGGGTTGACGTCAGGCAGGCGGCCGATCATAAAACAGCCAAATCCTTTTGCTATATGATTTTGTGTTCTAGCAAAACATTTTGCCGACCCCATCTGATTGGGGATCAGAGTAGGCAGATGATATTAAAGTTAATCTGTGAACTCGAGCCTTATCATCACGCAGCCGTTCCTAAGCCGCTAGTAAGATAAGACCCTAAGCTGCTTTTCGTTATTGATTCGTCATGATCAATAATCTAGCTATACCTACTAAGACCAGTGCTGAACATAGACCTACCCTAAGCTGGTTAAATAAGGTTAATTAATCCTCTAACTTATTCCTAGAATTATGTAGTTAGTCTTTATGTCCAGAACATTTGTCACTTGATTTACAATCGCAATAATGTACTTATTATTACAAGAAATATTAAAATGCAAATTTTATGGTATCATTACTACTTGTTATTGCTAACATAAAGTCTTATAAAATACACTGATATTAAGTCGTAAAATCTAATCGTAATTAAAATAGGTAGGTGTTCCATAATAGATGCCAACTATAATTAAAATATTGAATTTGTTTACTGTCTTCCTGGTTATGTAATTTACCAACTTACTTACGTAACATAATAATTACCAAATACGAGAACTTTGAAGTGTAAGTAATTCTTTGAGATTCCAAACCAAATCAATACATAGTATACAATGATGTCGGTTTTTACGTTTCTCTGTCTGTCGTGGATTTCGCAAACTACCTACACTTCTAAACTACACAACGGCTTTTGAAGCAGTATTTTATAAAAGATCTTTATAGAGTAATAATTAAATAATAATGTATAACACATACCGGGAAAATACCTTCTTCCCGAGGGAAAATGAGTTGTAGCGTGTACAACCACTAACGGGCCACTAGAAGAATACTAAAACCCACAAAACCGTGAACAGACGCATTTTGCATTATAGCACTTCTAACTTATTCTTCTAAAATTCACCTCTTGACACTGAGTCTAAGTTTCTTGTCAGCAATACTTGAATATGGCAGACGAAAGATGTCTCACTGTCTGCTAAGATATCTTTCGCAGCCCTGCCACTTTAACTAGGTAACCTAGCAAAGGAGATATCAGCACAGCTGACTAGACACGCGAGACGCGACGTCTGTGCTCGTCAGTACAGCTATTCATTCATACTTACAGCTTAATATAATTTCAAAAATACTCATTCGTACTCTTCAATTGTGTACCATACTCATTCATACTCTTCAATTAGGTACCATACTCACTCTTACTCTTCACGGTGTAAATGGCCGTTTTTTACAGCTGTTCACGCTCTGCATATCCCGCAAGGGATATAGGCGTGATACTTACATGTATGTAGGGATAAATTCCTAGAAATCCGCACGCGACCATGCACGACCGAATGACGCGGCATGAGACTTAAATGCAATGTCTTCTTATAAACACGTTCTTAAATTACATAGGTGTCTACTATTTTATTGCGAACGTGAAGGCATTTCGTACAAAGTGTTTGATGTTTTAGAAATATGATACTTTTCTACAAGCTCAGGTGTTTTGCATTAATCGTAAAAAGTAATGTTATGAATGGTTATTGGTTAAGATAACGTATTTTAAGTAACTTAAAAGTTAATGTACGGTTATGCAAACTAGCCAGTTTTTAAAGTTTCTTTTTATAGAGTCGATGAAAAGATTAAAAGCGCCCAGAATTCAGTCACAACACCATACAGATTTCACGTCACATAGAGATTTCATGAGTTCGTCAAACGATTTATAGCTCAGGTCCATTATAGAGGACTATACATATAATTATACTATTATTATGCATGATAGTTATCAAATCGAGCATCTTAAATTGGGTGAACTGTAAAGTATGTAACTATCAACATATACACAGTATCTTCTTCAATTGATATCGAAGATGTTGTAAAACTATGTATATGCATTTTGTAATTATTTTGTGTGTATTGAAATAATGAACGCATAACACCTACATTGAAACAAATGATCCGTGACCAATGAGTAAAAGCTTGGGCTTACTGCAAAATATTGCTCAATAGGTATTATTTCACCCAACAGCCTAGGAGGATTGTGTTTTTCGAGAGTATGTATGAATGTAGGTAAGAATTCGTTTTCACAGGCGAACATGGGTGGATTTTGAGGCGTGAGGTGTCGTTAGATTTGTCTAAGTAGCGCAAGTGACACTGGCTATATAAAAAATACATAAACTCAAGATGTATTGGGATTTCTAATGCACTCACAGTGCTATATCGTCCTCATAAATTGAAAAATGAGAAAATTCTAATATTCATTAGCAACCGCCGGGACTTGAACCGGGGACTGTGGGGTACCGCCCCACCGCTCTGTCAACTGGGATACGGACGCCTGGCGGACTCTGATGAATTTCTCAATCTCTTGATGCTCGTTTCGAAGCGACGATGAAGCAACATCTAATAGTAGTTATCAAGATGGCGGATTTTTATCGCAAATTACAACTTTGAAATTACCGCAGTCGGGTTTTGTTTTTTAATACATCTGCTTGCACTCAAACTAGGATCTTCGAATAGGTATGTTATGTGGCCTCAATATGAGATGAATGTAATGGACATCCTACGTTTAAAAATGTGCGATTGCGTCATATTGTAATCTTGACTGCATAAAGTAAGTACGAGGAACTGTCGTTATACCTAGCTTAGGCACTTCTATAAAGAGTTGTTTTGTGGCAGAATCATCAATAATAAAAATAATCCAGAACAAGCAGATATATATAAATAAAGCCCGACTGCGGTCATATCAAAATTGAATTTTGCGATAAGAAGCCGCAATATTGAATTTATGAATTTCTAATGTGTCACTCGTGCTGTTCAGACAAATCTCACATGTCAAGATCCGCCCAGCCGTTTGGGCTGTAGCCCGTGAAAATGAATATCTTCTCTACATACCTACTGTCGAAAAACATAAGAATATTTTAAAAAAATCAAATATTTTCTGGACCACTTATCCTACTAATCCTACTTCCTACTAATATTATAAAGGCGGATGTTTGTGTGTGTGTTTGTTACGACATCACGCTAAAACGGCTGGTGACATGAAATTTTGCACAAATATAGAAGAGTATCTAGAATAACACATAGGCTACTTTTTACCACGGGAAAATGTCTTATTCCTACGGGATCACGCATATTCCAATATTTTTGCAAAGGTGGCGTGACCGAGCCGATTCGCGTTTTAAACGTTTTCGCTGAAAACTAACAGCGACATCTCTTGGCGAGTAATGCTTTCTTCCCGCGGAATAATAGGTTGCAGCGGGTGAAACCGCTAGCTAGTACATACATACTTTCGAAAAATATAATCCGCGGGCCTCCGCCAGTCGGGTTATGAATAGGAAAATTAAAAGATCACACGCTATCGCAGATTTCGAACCTGTTTAGCATATATTGCGGTTTATGCTGATCAGACTAATCACATATAAATAGCATTTAACCTATAAACGATTAGTACCATAAAACCTACTTATTTTATTTACATTTAATTGCCCGGGTATTAGCAGACTAGTAAAGTCATTAGCAATTCATACTAATATACTTATTAGTTATTACAGAAGAAGACTTGTTTGTAGGAATATTTTCTACATACATACATTCATATATCGACGATGATATATGAAAACCTCCTATCTACATAGGCTTGCCATTGCAGATAGAAGTTTCTTGGACTGATTCACTCCTTGATATATCTTTATCTGCATCTTTACCCAACTTCCTTAGAAGGAGGGTTAAGTTTTTGGACAGTAGTGGTATGTGGACAAGAAATTGTTTATCACGGGCTACAGCCGAAACGGCTGGGCGGATCTTTACAAATGAGTTGTCGTTAGATTCGTCTCAGAAGCGCGAGTGACATTGCCTTTATTAAGAGATCCGATATTCAAAATAACGGATTTTAAATACAAAATTTAACTTTGAAATTACCGCAGTCGGGTTTCTAGCTTGAATAAATCTCCTTGTTAAAATTTTGTGTAGGTAATTAGATAGTGAAACCACTGGACGGGTTACTAGTTCGCAATAAACTGCGAAATAATGCCGCGGCTTGCTCATGCGCAGGTCGGTGCACCAAACGAATTTATTTCCATTTATTTATTAGCAAAAACCTATTAACTCCGATGAGATCAGAGATGTATGACGATGATCCTAAAAATGTCAAGTACTATACAGGATTGGATGGAAAAACTATCTTAATCAAAATAACAGATTCTTAATCAGTCATTTAGTAGAATACAAGGCTGTCTTTGGGTAAATTGTTTAGAGTGGTTTTATCTTGACTGACGACTCTATGAAACATTTTAAGAAGTATTAAAATCACTTTATGATGAATCTTTTATTCATTTTAATATTAGAAGCACCTCAGGTCACCCTACCCATATAAGAAATCAACTATCAAATCAACAACTAAACCCGTAATTGCTATTCTTGAAAATGCATACAGCACCAACAAGAGCCGATCACTTCAAGCGAGTAATTTAAAGGACTGAAGAATCTGCGCAGATATGATCAGATTTGTATGGTAGGGACTTCGATTCCCACGGAAGAAAACAATGTTGAATGTTGATTTTATTAACTTTTCCAATAAGCCATTTCGTATCATCCTGTACCGTGAACCAATTTAAAGCCTAAAGCTATTGCAATAAAAATCACTCGCCGATCTCGAGTATCAGCGGGCAATCAGCAATCTACATACGCTAACCCCAATATGGAACGGTAATAGAACTCATTTAAATTTCAAAAACATGTGCCGGTTTATGGGCGTTCCTGGTGTACGACCTAGCAGTAAAATTGGCGTCTAGATTAGGGGTTTCTGGAGCCGAGAGGTGAATAGACTGTTTGCATCTTTGATGGTGGGTGAGGTTAGTAATGCGGGGAGAAGACATGAGTCACAACTTTGAATTCTGAATGAGACGTTATTTTAGTGCATTGAACAGTGTTGTTGAACTTAATAAATAGATCTTATACCCTGAAGCCAAAATCTTCCTCGAATTGTCTTGATATAAGTATTTAATTTGTACAGTTCATTCAACGATCTAAAAGCCTTGATATTCAATACCGCTGACCAAGCGATTGTTCTCAGATCTGACGCTGATCCGATGATCCGACTTAGCATTCAAGATTGCGATGCTCCACTGCACCTCAAAGAAAACCGCAGATCCTGGGTTCCGAACCAGTGCCTGACCTAACTGTAACCTATCCTGTGTAACGACAAATTGTTGTACAGTACAGGTCATTCAACCTGCATTTGTCTGGCTAACAGCATCTAAAAGCCTTGACATTCAATACAGCCGAACACGCGGTTGCTTTCAAAGGACTACGCCTTCTGAAACTGATCCGACTGTGGTCCGGTCCTGTCTGCGGTCAAGATCGCGACGCTCGACTGCACGCCAGATCCTGGAGTTCGAATCAGTGCCCGTGGCCTGAATTGACCTATACCAACTTATCTTTTGAAACGATCATTTGTTGGTCAGGTCATTCACCTACACGTGATTTATTAAAACTGAAGACGGCGTCAACGTCGGCGCGAGGCGAACCCGAATCTATAGCCGTCAGCGCACTCAAACCTGACCAAATGCAGTGACACTCGAGTCGTTGATGGACTGAAAGTACGAAGTGAGTGAACAATTTAATAATATTCACCTACTCCACCGGCTAACTGCATTTAAAAGCCTTGACATTCAATATCGCTGACCAAGCGGTTGTTCTTAAAAGGACCCCGCCTTAGTCTGAAACTGATCTGGCACTGGCCCTGTGGTCAAGACGGACACGCTCGATTGCGCTGCAAAGGCAACCGCAGAAATCCTGTTGATCCTACTAACGACTGTAAAAAACATCGAAAACTGTTATCAGCATCAGCGACTTCAAACGGTGGATTTTGCATGAGAGAAGGACATATTAATCAACAACTTTACTACGAGCTTTGTCGATACACGTCGAGCTTTGTCTTGTTGGGAGTCGAATTTCGTCCCAAAAGAGGGTTTTACACAATAGCTGCGTGACGCAGCGTTCAGAGATAAGCGCGTACGCAGCTTTGTCCCTACTAGTGTTTTGCACATGCCGATTGTCGCAAATCTGACAAGGTCTATTCAACGGGCACGTACGTAGCGCTAAATCCTCCGCCCACACCATTAGTGAAATATTTGGTAACATGACCCTGCAAAATGTAATTTGGGCCCTCAAATAATAAATATGATATAACTTACCTTACCTTAACAGCCACAACAGTCGACTGCTGGACATGGGCCTCCCAAATATTAAATAATTAAATATGATATAACTGTAAACAAATCTACCTACTCGGAGCGATTATGAAATAACGTGCGTTACTACGTTACTTTGCCATAGGTCGCTAGCCAATACTTACTTTGTGTAGGTACCTACAACAATGTGTGTTCGCCAATCAAGTTATTTTGTGTGAAAATCGGGACTCAAAAAAGAACACATTCCGTCCTAAAAACACAATCGTCCTTTGCATCTTCAATTTCAGGGTAACATTCTTCAGTTTCAAGTTTCATGGACTGCTTTACATCTTGAATGCAACTCACTTCTTTTCAAAGAACTCCGGTTCAAAAAGGAAAAGTGGTGTCTACAGTTTTAAGTTACTTAAATAAAACTTTTCTGCAGGAATTTCTTTTAATTTGAGATATCATTCGTGGACACACCTTACGATCACTGTAAACAAACACTCACACATTTGTTTCCCATTGTATAAATCACATAAGAATAGAAGTGTAATGGTAGACAGACAGGCGACTAGCAGAATGCATAATTCTGCCCTTCGCTGAACGTGTTATGTTTTCTACGAATACAAAAATGCAAATAATATAAGGGCTAGCGCACATCAAAAGTGCGCGCAGTTTTTAGTACAAAAAGTCGTAGAAAAAGCAAAACGTATGTATGCAAATTGTATTAAGTAGAAAAGGCAACATGTATTGATTGAATGGCTCCGGCTGCTTAATGGCTTCCGTGGCAAGACCAATCCTGATGATGATGATGATCTGTCCGACCGATTTCAGCCTTGGCGACCACTTCTACTCCTAATCAAGTCGGCGCTGATAGACCAATACTAACATTTGTTGAAACCAAATTGAAATAAAGTCGTAGAAAAAGCAAAATGTATTTATTGAACGGCTCCTGTTGTCTAAAGGCTTTCAGTGGCCAGACCAATCCTGATGATGACAATGATCTCTCCTATCGATTTAGGTCATGGCGACCATTTCTACTCCATATAAACTAATACTAACATTAGTTGAAAAGGCTGGCGACAAAGGGAGCTAGGTATGTTCCGACCCTTACAAGTTTATCGCGGCCGTTCCCACAGAAGCCTACAACTAACATTTAAATAAACGCCTATAAAACCAATAAATCGTTTAATCTTGTATAGAATTGAATAGCGCATCTTTCGAGAAAGTCAAACTGCTTATCTTAATGGTGCAATAAATTAAAAATATGCAAACGAAAAAATTATCCATTTGTGTTAAAACAGGTGGAAAGCTTTTTAAGTTAGTAGTAAAATTGGATGTACTATCAGCAGTACCGTTCAAGGGATCGATATGTTGTGGTTCTTCATACAAATTATTAAGAAAACCTGTATAGAATGATCCCTTAAATGAGTGGGTTGAGGCACAAATTAGGGAAACAATGCGCGGGGCATTCTATCAACCAGCGAACTCTATCAATCATCAAAGTTTCAACTGTATTTATTTTAAATATCAGTATGCCTCCTGGATCGCAATTTTCACATAGACTCAGAGCACGGATAATGCAGAGAAAGCTCTAACTAATAAAATTGAAATTCCTGTCTGTCTGGCGAGCACCGACTCTGCCTAGAGGTGATGGCAATAATCTAATTGAACTTCACGCGAATCAAACACGCATTTCTCCGAGGGTGGTGGGTTACTAATTGTAAGATCTCAAAGCTAGGAATTATGTTAAGAGGGATTAAAAAGAATCATATTTAATCTATAAAACAATCACCCCACTCAGATTGAACGCAGCGCTCAAGCACAAAATGCAATTTTACTCATGAAAACACAAAATACTCTAAAAAATTAAGAACAAGTACTTTTAAATCTTTGTGCTTGTGCATTATGCCGGGTTGGCAAAAGGAAAGAATTAGCCTAGAAAAATTAGATGTACCTATTTTAAAGAAGACAGACTGCTGATAGGGATGGATTTAAAGAAATAGTAATGTTGCGCCGACTTCTAACAAATTGGGATAACAGCACTAAGATGATGAAGTTGTTTAAGCTTGTCACTCTGAGTGGTACGAGCTTTCCGTTGCTTCACTGTTTAACTACGGTTCCCTCTAAAAATATTCCTCTTTGATCTTAGGGAGAAAGAGTGATAGAGAAAATAATGGATATTCCCAAGAGTGGGAGTGCTGTTCATTATCCGTTTATGACTTTCAATCAAGGTCTACCTAGGAAACGCTGCGTATATATTTCTTGTTTACCTTTAGGTGCAAGTTCTACGGGTGCGGCCGATGATTGCGACTGCGGCCATGGATGCTACTCACGCGTGCGGCGGATGCGGCTATAGTCGTAGTATGAAAGGGTATGGCGTGGCGCCGCGTTCGAGGGTTGCGTGCGACAGACGAGTGCGGCCGTGCGACATATACTTACATACTACGCTAGACTACAGCCGCATCGGCGGCGTCATTCGCATGGCCGTATCTGACGAAATGGCACCTTCACTAGAGTTGTAGACAAACGACGAAAGGCCCTAGTCTCAGAGCCTTTTAACCACGTCGTGGGTTTATCTAACATTCAGGTCGGATAGGCATCTAAAGTCGTTGACCTCTAAAGGTGTTTTATTAACGTGGACTACCCTATTACTAAAGTAAAGGGGAATTTACAAAAGTTAGTATTACTTCAATAACAAAGTACCAAAGAATTTTAGCTCCATGGTTCCACCTCACAAACGCAGATTCCAATTAAACCTTTCAACCAAACACGCGTATATTTGGCGTGCACATTTAGCTGTCGATCAAAAGCTCGTTACACATGAACTTTCAAGAAGCATTCGCTCTGCAGCGCGCATCTAATTAAACGCAAAGCGCGAACGCGCAAAGCTTCATCTAGAGACGTGTTCCCACGAATCCGCTATGCTTGTATGATATCACTTTAGCATTTATTCGTTCTGGTTTGTTATGTCATACAGGGTTGTTCAACCACTGAAAAGCCAGAGACAGATTTGACCAAGAAGCTAAAAAGACGTATAGAGCTTTTGAAAAGTGCAAGTACCTACTGGCTAGAAGATACAGGCGATTTAGTATTATAGGTCTTTCACTTCATAAAATTGTACGTACGAAAATTTTAAACACAACAAAATAATTATAAAACTTATGGATATTAAAGAACAGTACCTATAGTGGGCGCGCGATCTGATGGCATTCATAAGCGAGGACAATAATTTAAGTATGATTTATGTAGATGCCATCAGATAGTTAGTAGGTAATTGATACCTATTTATCAAAGTTGAGAAAACGGTCCTCTTAACATTCAATTACTCTATACTCTACTCGTACACATTGTAATACGTGGTTTAGCTATGATGTAATATGAAAATGAGATTAGCTATGATTTATTTCTGAACAATGATGAATTATTGTGTTTTGCAGAAGTAGGGTAAAGTGCGTAAGTGTAATAAAATAATAATGAATGCAACAAATTAAGCCGTCATCCATTACAACGCACTGAGTTGCTGAATTATTGAATAATTTATGTGAACCCATTACAGCTATGAAGATGAATGTTAGAACTAAATCAATGGAGTAATATAGTTACTAGAATAAACTGGACAGATTATAGAAGTGATTCGGTTTAGTTTCAAATGCACACATTTTCCCATCAATACAAAGTAAAATGAACTAACTACTCCTACTCTTAAACCACGCAACGCAACGAATTTTGATGGAGGTTTTTTATAATAGATAGGGTTATTCAAGAGGAAGGAGCGGCTGTAAAAACCGCCATTTACACCATGTCTGACAAAATTTTAAGAGTCATTCAGAAGACGGCATCACAAATTGTGACATGTCGTCAGCCTGTCGCCTAAAATTGCAATACACACCAACTTTCATTCCCTTAGTTGCTTCACGGGAAAGGCACGAGTTGATGCTATTCTAAGCCGGCACCACACAGCAGCTACATAAATTCTTCATGATATTTCAACGCTATCATTTTTTATTCGGATTGCATCAAGGAGTATCACAATATCAATCAGGAAATATTTTTTACGAGCCCTAGATCTATTAAAAGCTTTTATGCAATATCCGCACCCAACATGAGCTTTACTACATAAATTGGGTTGTAAAGAAAAGACCTTCGGTACTAGGTACACACGGGGTGTAAGGGAAAGCCCTTGAAATACTGAACGTGTACTGAACAAGAAACTGAACAACTTTCTCCTGAAAACGTACATCAGGATTCGATCAAAATGTCGAGCTTTCGAAATCACGATCAACTGACTGGCCTTAAATAATACGTTGCCTGAAATATACGGAGTGTAAGGGACAGCTCTCTGAATACTGATAGGGTGCTTTTAGACCATGAAACTGCATAACTTCCCATAGATTTATTTCAGGAATCAACAAAAAGAAATCGACCTCCCTTACAAAATCACTACCAGCTGACTACATTTATTATGGGAAGTTAATCTTCTGTTAAGTTTATTCAAATATTTTTAACGAAAAGTTGTTCAGTTTCAAGGTCTGACTGAAAACTAATCAGTATTCGGTAGGCTGCCTCTTACACCCTATACATATTTTGTTTTCCTGGTATTACCCGTATGCAAAATGCGTTATTATTTTACAGTCTAGTAAGGTGAGTAGCAATGTGGTTATTTAATGGATCCGAGCTTTCCGCAGGAATTTATGAGCGGCCACACAGGCTGTGAGAATAATTAGAAAATAGTTCTTGAAGCCTTTCAGGAAATAGTCCGGACATCTAACGACTTTTACGTTCCTAAAGCGCGAGTATTTTGTAGTAAAAAAACAAAATAAAGTATGTCGTGTCATTATCATCTGCCTGCCCTTATCCCAATTTATTTGGGATCGGCGCAACATGTCTTTTTTTGCATTCATCTCTATCAGCAGTCAATCAATCAATCAAATCAATCAAATATATTTATTCGTCATCTAAGGCAGGGGTGGCCAAGACGTCGACCGCGGTCTACCGGTCGACCGCGGTGACTTTTTCGGTAGCTCGTAGTCTAATTCCACGAATTCGAAGAAGAATCAGAAAAAATAGCAGCAAAAAAAAAGAACTTCCCAGAAGTCGTTTTGAAATCTCATGCACATACAGAAGATCTCATGTACAAAAAGTAGCTTTGTAATCTTTGTATTAATTTGATAGAGTTTTTTTTTGGATCAACGTACCTTGTAAGTGTTAATCCTTATTTTTTAACAATGAACACTATAAAAACGAAACATCGTTCTCGGTTGACTGTTGATCATTAAGCTCCCTGAGTGCGTATTGCAGTAACTTCGTAAAAAGTGCATCATATGGAAAATATTCAGTACCAACGTACCAAGCCTCAATAACACACTCTTCATTAAAAATAAATCGTCATAATTTTTTTTTGCACCTAACGGGTAGACCGCGAGAGTATTGTAAATTAAAAAGTAGACCACACACTTCAAAAGTTTGGCCACCCCCGATCTAAGGTATTACAAGGTGGTCTTATATTATAAGTATCTCTTAGGTTACCATTACAGCATACGAACATAAATTAAATTATATCAGCTATTAAGCCAACTAAAATAAAATTATTATCAATGTCAAATATTAATTACATTACAAATTATATCAACTATTAAATCAAAATAAAATTATTATTAATGTCAAATATCAAATTACATTACAAATTATATTGCAGCTATCAAGAATAAAATTATTATCAATGTCGAATATTTTAATTACATTAGGTACATTACATTTAGGTAGTTAATTTTGATACAAACATATTCTAAAAAAGAAAAAAAAGAATTACAATCTATCATTAAAGTACTCCGTTAAATTATAATAACATTTGTCTATTAATAGTTTTGAAAGTACATTTTTGAATTTGTCAGTGTTAAGTAGTTTTATATAATTAGGAATATTGTTAAATATTTTTGGGGCCATTTGTACTACACTCTTTCTCATTAATGCTGTTCGGCAGATATCAGTCTGAACTGTATAATTTCTAGGCCGAAAATTGTGCGTACTAGTGATTATTCTTTCCGGGAAAAGTTTTGGATTACGTTTGACGAACAGACAACACTCCAATATATACAAACAAGGAAATGTTAGAAGCGAGAGTGACTTAAAGTAGGGTCGGCAGCTATCTGTACTATTTAAATGACAGATTGCACGAATACATCGTTTTTGAGCTACAAAAATCCGCTCTCTATGTGAAGAATTCCCCCAAAAAATTATGCCGTAGCGTAAAGCGGATCCAATAAATCCATGATATGCTAATAACAATGTTTTTTGATCTACCGTTTTTGATAATTTATAAAGGGCGTATGAGAAACTTGATAATTTACTACATGTCTCCAAGGAGTGGGTCTCCCATGACATGTTTTTATCTATCGAAATACCTAAAAATTTTACAGTGTTTACTTTTCCTAAATTATTTTCCTTATAACTAATATTAAGATCAGGTATGTACATTCTTTGGTTAAAAAACATTAATTTAGTCTTATCAAAATTTATATTTAAATTATTGCTATCCATCCAGGTGACTATGCTATTAAGCGTGAGGTTTATCTCGAATTCATAGTTTTTGAAATCATTATTTAAACATTCTATTATTACAGTGCTATCGTCGGCAAACAGGATCATTGGGTAACTGCTGTGCTTAGGCAAGTCATTAATATAGGCTAAGAACAAGAGAGGCCCCAAAATGCTCCCCTGTGGCACCCCACATTTAATAATTCTACTTTGAGATTTAAATGTTTTTTTCTGTTCCCGTTTCTCGACAAATGTTTGTAATTTGAGTACATTGCTCTCTATTATTCAGATACGACTTTACAAGATTCAATGCATTTCCCCTTATTCCCTGGCACTCTAATTTTTTTATTAAAATTTTATGATTTACGTGATCGAAGGCTTTGGTCATATCCATAAATATAGCGCATGTTGGTATCTTTTTATCCATATTTGTGGTGACTTTCTGTACCAGGTCGTAAATAGCCATATTTATGGACATGCCCTTTCGAAAACCTTTCTGCTCATTAATAATTATGTTATATTTTTCTAAAAAGGCATACATTTTTTGGCAGACAACCCTTTCAAATATCTTTGAAAGCACAGACAGAAGAGCCACCGGACGATAGTTTTTAAGCTCTTCCTTGTCTCCCTTTTTAAAAAGTGGTACAACTACAGCAGGCTTTAGTTTATCTGGGTAAATTCCTGATTCCATACAGAGATTTACACAATAACTGAGAGGTACGGCAATCGAATCCGCAACGTATTTAATGACCTTTGTGCTTATATCATCAAAACCTACGCTACAAGTATTTTTTAATGATAAAATAATTTTACGTATATCTTGGGGTATTGTAGGGTTTAAAAATATTGACATGGGGTTGATATTTAGTTTATGTTGGTAAAGTGTTTCACTTGCGCCTGTAGTTTGGTTGATATAGTGATCATTAAATTTATTTGCTATTTCACTAGGGTTTGTTACATACGCATTATTTATCTTGATCCTAGCTATAGATTCCTTAGGTAAATTATATTTAGATTGGTTAATAATTTTCCACGCTGCTTTTACTTTATTCTTTGACTGTTTAATGTATTCACTATTTTGTGAAAACTGTGTTTGTTTTATGATTGATTTCAGTTGTTTAGAATATTTTTTTAATATGTCTTTGTTAGTTTTGTTATTGTTATGTCTATATTGCCACAAAAGTTGTCTCTTTCTCAAACTGCATTTTTTTATGCCGTGCGTTAGCCACTTAGGTTTTAGTTTTGTTCTTATGATCTTTATTTTATAAGGGAAGCACAGGTTATAAAAAAGTTGAAACAGCTCCAAAAATGAATTGTAAGCTAGATTTATATTATCGCAATTTAGAACATCGCTGAAAGTTAAGCTTTCTATGCAATTTTTAAATTTATTTAAGTTTTCCTTACAAAAGTCTCTATATTTTATACGCCAAGATTTGAGCGTGCTTGATTTTTTAACAGGACAAACCAAAAGTTGTGCTGTATGGTCAGATAGTGCTGTCTCTATTACTTCTGCACTAGTCCCTTTAACATTATGAGCAAAATTGTCTATACACTTCTCGCTTGCTAAACGTGTAGGTTGCTTCAAAGCTAGTTTTAGGTAATAGTCCTCAAGAAGATATTGGAAATCTCTACTCTTCTTGCTTTTTTCTAAATTGTCAATGTTAAAATCTCCGCATAGTATTATTTTCTTTTTTTGTTTAGAATAACTGATCTTATCGAGTATTTTATTTAATTTTCTGTGAAATATCTCTAAACTAGAGTCAGGTACTCTGTAGATACACACGACTATAGTTTTGTGTTCAGGGAGTTCTATACCACAACACTCTACAACACAACCTACAGAGAATGACCTAATTTGATCTAATACACGGTATTCAGTCCCATTTTTGACCATTATGCATGAACCACCTCTTGTTTTAATGCGGCAGAAGCTGGTTGTCAACATATAATTTGGTATGGTTAAATAATGTTCAATTTCAGAGGTCATGTTGTGTTCAGTAATACACAGAACATCGATAGACTTTCCGCGCTCTCGCAATTCCTCTAAATGTATTACTAATTCTTCACTTTTGCTTAGGAGTCCGGAAATGTTTTGATGTACTATATTAATATTGTTATAGTATAGTAGTGGAGCATTAGGATATTTGTTTTCTTTGATGTTTTGTCTATTTGACTTTTTAGGCACGAAAAAACGTCCCGCTACTTAATTTGTCTACTTGGGGGGATTTGGTCGGGGTTTTTGGACTCGATTCAATATGCCATTCACGAATCTCACAAATTTTATCCGCTACTGCTTTAAGTACGCAGCGCATACCATGATTATTAATGTTTCCGGTATGATAATCAAACATAGAGCTATCATATACCAAATTTTCGTTAGAGTCGATAAGGTAGGCATATTTACATACAACATTATCTCTCTGTAACATGTGATTAAATCTTTCTACTCTCCAGTTATACATATCACAAAATCGACCGCATTTGTAAGTGGGTACACAAAGTATAACATTTGTGTGAGTAATACAGCTTAGCTTACATCTTATATTTGTTACAATGTCATTATAGTTATTTGTTTTCATGAAGTCCTCACTTCCTATTAATACAACACAAAAGTCATTCATAGTGAAATTTTTAATTTTCTCATCTAACTCATTTATAAGGTAATTACAACCCCGATTTGGCATGTAATAATGGCACAATTGAGTGTTGTCGTCAAACGTGTTTTCAGCAATCGACAGCATTTTTACATTTTTATTTGTACTAATTATACATAATCTGTTCTGTTTGTAAGAGACACTATTTGATGACGCTCTTTCGTTGCGTTTCGGCGATGCTAAGTGGCGCAGAGATTCAATTGTGATATACATATCCTTTTGGCTGTATAATTCGTTAATTAAGCATTTTATCTCCTCCTGTGTAGTGCTTAATTTATGTTGCAGGAAGTCAATATTTTCAAGAATATCTTCCAGTCTTCCTGCAAGTGATGGGTAGATGTTAAGGTTATCGTCTATTTTATTTGTGTTAGAAATAGAAGTTTCTGGCGTCGTAATTTGCGAGACGTTGAGAACTTTGTTGTTGTCAGTTACTTTTGGAGTGGAGGCAAACTGTTTGCTGAAATTAAGTTTCATTTGCTCTAACGTTACGTTGTTTGGCTCTTTGGATTTCGTCCTCTTGTGGCCTGTTGAACAAGTTTTACATTCAGTGTTGATACCTTTAGTTGTGCTACACACTCTGGTTAGACGTTGAATTTTATTTTCATATGCCATTATTTGTTTTTTCATGTCATCATTTTGCAGCAAATATGTATCAATCAGTTTATCAGAAATAGTCAATTTTTGTTGTAGGGCCAATAATTTATTTTTAAGTAATAGAATCTCCTCACTCAATCCTTCATAAATATTTTTGCTGAGGTCTGGGCAGCTTCTGTTAAAATTTCTATTTTGAGTGCCTGTAGATTCTGTAGATTCATCCTCATCGTCGGTTGGAACTGGAAGTGTCTCGAAAGAGTTATGCGTAGGTACATTAATATGAAGCTTTTTCAAAGTAGAGTCGTCGTTTCGAGTCAAATCCTCACTTACACCTTTATTTTTGATATCGTCTTTTATACAATCCATCCAAACTTTTTTAGGCCTTCCTCTTCTTCTGCGTCCATCCACATTCATGTTCATTACTTGTCGTGAACTTTCGTAAAAGGCGACTAAGGGATGTTTGTTTCCAGGGAGTGGACAGCAGCGTTTTCTGAGAATGCATGACCTTGCACTACGCGCGCACGCCAATACGTCTGCCAAGCGTGGTATGGTATGACACGGCAAATGTCCATGACCAGCTGTGGACAGTTGACGAAGTTGTATAGTAAGTCATCATCGTACGCTTGGAGTGAGCCACCCTAAAAATCAAATAGAAATAATCTCATAAATAACAAGGCCTACGACTACTACGAAGATTTGCGAACAAAGTGATCCCCTTGTCACACAACACAACACAACACAAAATGCGCCTAGCTCGGCTATTTCAGGGTATCATCCGTTAAGTCACCATTATAAATAACAGAAAACAGGTAAAAACTATATTTGCTCAAACAAGCCAAGAGAGTGTAAACCAAACAACTACATTTTCCATTTATCCGCTGTATATAGAGCCCGATCTGGGCACATGATGTCATTGTATAAACATTCGAACAATCTCGTTAAGGTGAACCTATTTTATTAGATCCTAAAACACTAAGCGCTCGGTTCATGGTCGGTGACACTTTAATCTAGACATACAGACACGATTTGTGCTTAAAAGGGTTAATTTAACTCAAATTGATCACGATTGGTTCGGGATAGGGTACACAGGTTTATTAAGAACTAGAGACATGTCTAGCAGTTTGATCTGCTGCTGTCGTTTTGCCAAGAAAATAAGGTTTTTTTCTGCAGACGAAGCCTTTACCCTGCAGTGGGTGGATGATGATGATGGAAAAGTTACTTACTAAATGCACACCCCGCGTGCCGTCTTTCTAATTTGTGCTAATCATAGCATTATAGCAGCCACAATAAAGTCCACTGCTGAACATTGGCCTCCCCCCAGGTAGGGAGGGTATTTGCCATACTCCCCACGCTTGGCAGGCGGGTTGGTGAGCGCAATGCAAGATAATGCAATGCGATTGCAAAATTCATCCAGGGATTGAACCCCTGGATGTATTTATCCCTTAGTCGCCTCTTACGACACCCACGGGAAAGACATGGGGTGATGACATTCTAAGCCGGCATCACACGGTAATCTAAGCCGGCATAACACGGTAATCTAAGCCGGCATCACACGGTAAATGTGAATTTGAGCTAAAAGTGAAAGAAATTTTACAATAAGCCCAGTAGTTTTGCAAAGCAACTGCACGCGCGGCAACTAGCTGGCAGCTAATATAGACTGAAGCTGATCGAGTGGCCATTACTGGGCACGCAAAATTTCACGAGATAGCCATTGATTAGAAAAATGTTTTGGATACCTACCATCCATTACCACCACCATTGGCCTCATGCGTCTGTGTCAGACGATTTATTCAGTGTCTGAGACAAGATTTTTCATGGCTGTATAAGCCGGTACGGGAGCGGCATGGCTTTTTGCACGTTCTCCACAGACACTGCTTTGCCTGGAACGCAATTATGAAAAACGCAGGGATGCCCAGGACCTGCGCCACCCTCTCGGCCTTCCTTCCTATGTAATTAATTACTAAGTTCAACAAATGTAGACATAATTCAATGAGCTCACTTCTAATGCTCTGAGTGAGATTTGCATTTACAATAAGTTATTGAAAACATTAGTGCTAAGAGACATAAATACATTACCATGTTTACTTCATCCTAACAACTGCAGATAGTGTAGATGACTGTTCAAGTTCAACAAATATAGACACAAATTACAAAGCTCAGTGCTATGCTGAGTGAGATTTGCATTTAGAATAAGTTATTGAAAACATTAGCGCGCACACGACGACCTGACAACCACCATAAATACATTGGGATGTTTACTTCGGCCTATTCAGGGTTATGTTTTGTTATTATAGAGACGTGTCTTTGCGCAAAATTTTCATGTTTCATGTCAAAAATAGTTCTACATTTTAATCTTAGGTTTTCCTATGCTGTGAAAAGCATCAGATTCAAAAGTGAAGATATTTTTGTCTTCTATTTTACTAAACGTCTCTTACCTTTTATTACTGCGATTACTGCGACATATCTAGGTATACTAGGTATTTTTAAAAAGGTATATCTTTTACTTTTGTCCGCACCTCACATAAAATAAAGGCAGATAATCAAGCTATATTTGAGTTTCACTTGAAGGATATTAAACCTGCAACAAAGTTATAGGATTAAAAATAAATAAACGTAAATTTTACATTACCACTTTTGAGTTTAATTTGTTCGACCTACTTGCATGATAAATACGAAAATTATGAATATTATCAGCTATAATACTATTAATGGGCGTAATAACGACTTAGTTTTATGTGAATTCATTATTTTAAAGATATGAGGTTATTGCCATTTAATTAAGTTGTTCAGTTACGCAGAGATAAATTTCATAATATCTAGGTTTATACCTGTATAAAGTTTATCTATGCCTGCCTACCAGCGGCTTCAAATTACATCCAAATCCCACTCGCATCACACAACACAATAGTAACTTTTATATTATTGACAATATCTTTCTATAAGAATAAAAGTAATTTTATTATCAGTTTTCAATATCTATACGTAGGTGCAGGTTTGTTCTCTTTATATTCTTTTCTATTATCGTCTCTATACAAACCAGTGTATTTTGAAATCATTTTGGTCAATAACTCTTCCCATATTGAATAGGTACCAAATAAAACCCCGCTGCTAACTATCCCGGCAGATAGAGCCCTGCCACGCATTAGTGGCCAAAAATCGCTTTCTTAATTTTGAAGGCTAAGATAGAGCCGCAGCTGGAGCCCAGTTGGTGAAGGCTGGTTCAATCAAATACTGCCTGTGGTGGAAAATTCCGCACGTAAAATAAAACTATTTTTCTATTGATTTTAGTAAGTTATTTGAATTAAGTAGGTAGCTATTCCAAGTTTTAACAGCTGAGCATGTGATCAAAGGAAATGCAGTACTATAAAAGTGCATGATGGCCGCCCGCCGCGCTTGCACTTTAGATTGCAATTCTATGCAATTAAAGTGCATGCAACACGACATAGAGACATAAAAGTATTGAAGATAATTATAAAAGTTGCGAACTTGATTCCAGAATCTTGATCTGCCTAGAGAGAGACTCATACTCTGTCGATAACGAGCTAGTCCCAAATTGTCATTTGTCCCTTCTACTTCCGCACATAAGGGAAAAGCTACACAGAATAGACGCACGACGCGACGCGCAACATGACATCTGACAGCTGTTATCGATAGGACGCGCGTCCCACGTGTGTAAGCTACACACTGTTTCATACATTTTATATGGAAACGGTTTCAAGCGTCGCGATGTCTAACGTCTCAAGTCTACTGTGTGGAGTTTGTGCCTAAACGTGGTGATAATTTGTCACTTGTCCCTTTTACTTCACACAAAAACGCGTTTGAGATGGTACTGCACTAGCTCGTTATTGTGAACAGAGTATACCTAGTACTAATTAACCCTAACCAGGGCAAGACAAGAAAGTATTGTCATGATTGCGTATTCAAATTTCCCAACTTGATACCTTAACTTTTAAAGCGACAACAGTCCACTGCTGGACATGGGCCTCTTCTCGGGAGGTATTGCCATACTCACTACAATTGGCAGGTGGACTGGCGAGCGCAGTGCAGGACGTTTCACAAGGAACGCTGCTGCCCATTCCCTAGAGAATTGATAGCGATGAATGAATGATGGTAGGACAGCTGTTTGATAGTAATTGAACACCTCTTCCTAGTACGACCGCAAGAAATTGATATAGAAATATCTCCCGCGTTCGGACTCTACCGTTTATTTCTATTGCCTATATGCCTATATCTAATCATCTACTATTGAGGTACCTATCAGACAAGTAAATTTATCGCAATTTGTACTTTGGAACACTTGGTGCATTTGACTGCAACTGCTTACGTTTAGACAGTACGGCGCGGGGTGAAACGCGCACTCTATAGCTTTATACTGTAAAGGTCTAGATCATTGAAAATATTTCTCAAATTCCTGTACAAGTACCTACTCTAGTATAATCGGCTTGCCAGGCCTCTACAAAGCGTGCCATAACTCATGCCTGCACCAATGATATCTATCCTGGATAACGAAGCCCAGACGCGGGCTTTCTAGAACGTGACCAATAAATCTATAGAAGCAGAGAGATGAATGGTCACCTGCTGGCCATAGGCGGAATTAGTTTTCACTTTCATAATGCGAAGGCATTGTTCAAGGAAACGCCTAGTACAGTGTATTGCACTTGCTATTCAAACATCACTTTTCACTTCACACTATTAGCAAAGGCGACTACTTAAATACCCTATTAGTAAAGGCGGTTTAAATCTTTGATACCAGGGTTCATCAATAAAGAGGAAAGATTCGTAAGCTTTTCTTAGTCGACAAATTTTGCAAGTTTTCTACTTCTAGATTGATTGTTAAAATTGTTTCACCATGAGCAAGCTGTCTGTGAGTAGCACAGGCAATTTTTTGGACTGATCCGGAAAGGTTTTGCGCTTTTTGTACAAGACTAAGCTGAAATTAAGAAATAAGCAAAATCTGGATGTCCAGTTTAATGTTGATTTATCACTGGTCATTCGCAAAGTCAGCGATGAGATTTCTACGCTGTCAACATCGTAAATCATGGTGTAAACGAAATTTTATGACCATGGGCGAAAAGCCGGCGTCCCGCATTCCGCGTTTATTGGCTTAACGAACTGAACGTTAGGGTTGTAAATAACCGGGAGATCAGAAAGTGATGCGTTCTGATTGAGGACTGACGCAATCGCGCAAATGCATTTCAGAAGGAACCCTACGGGCAAGCAAACAGAGGTCATGAAAGCTTGTTGCAAGCAGATTTGTTCATAAAAGCACAAATAAAAGCTCAGACACACAAAATATGGAATACAGCCTGTTTGTGGCTGTAAATAGGTAACTGATAGATCAAAAGGGGTATCTACATTCTGATTGAGGACAGACGTAATCGTGCGAGAACATTCAGAAACAAGGAAAGTTTCAGAGAGAGAGTCGTACAAGCAATAGGAATCGTGGCAGACTTGGCACGCGTTAAAATACAGGACAGAAATAAAATAAGTTCTACCTACCTATACAGGATTTTAATTTTAAGGGTGAGGTCTGTCGATAAGTTTATTTAAAGTTTCCAAAAAAACTTTAATATTAAGACACCGTTGGACGATTCGGTGTCCTACTCGAAAGGAAGAAGTAGACAACCGCGTGTTTATTACGGAACTGCTAGAAGACCTATCAATTCCCTTTAAACCCCTGGACTCATGACATTTATTAACGTCTATTATCAAGTCAAGATTAGGTTCTAATAAGTCAATAAAGCTACCCATAGAAAAGTTTTTCAGCGACCGGAAATACCCTACACACAATACAAGTTCTAATCAGAAGTGGCGCTCAAGATGCTCCCGATCACTCATAGCCAGGAATAACTCGTATACGACTTTATATGACTCACTACTGGATTAGGAGTAAGTATGCGCATACGCACATTGCACTCGACGGGTAAAAGCTATGACCCCATATTGAGTGTAAATGTGAACGCAGGAATAATGTTAGCATCTGAATCAACGGTCCATTGGATACAAAGTAGAATATCTCAATATTTCACTAAGTGCAGTCAAGCTCAGGCTGGGTTAGACAGTTAGGAGAATGGACCGTCCATAGGCCACATGTTACGCGCATGAGACTCATATCTAAGGACATAACATAACGATAGAGATTTTATTTGAATTCCAAATTTTTAAAACGTTTCCCATGTTAGGTACAATTTTTTGGAAAACTTAAAAGATTTTTTACTGCAGGCGTTAGTGGCTGCTAAGATTGAGCCGCGGTAGCCCAGTTGGTAAAGGCAGTACAGATGCCAAAAGTCCTGTGACTTTCAAATCCTGCCTGCGGTAGGAAATTTCTCAAGATTTCCAAAAATCTTATTTGCCTTTCAAAGGAATTATAAAACACCTTCCAAACGAAACCGATTTTCTTGTACTTTTGACTGAAATACGGGAACCAACAATTTTGTCTTGTCAGTGTACGAGCTCTTAAACTTTCTTGTAACTAACGTCACAGCTATTCGGATTGACCCATGAAGCTGAAAATCGGCATGTAGGTACTTCTCGACCTCTTAATCAAAATTAGACATGGAGCCCAGCGGGCACCACCCCCCTTAACCTTTACCACCCCTACTTTATAAGGCGTAACTTTTGAAGTAATTGTCTTGGAGGGTAGTTTTTATTTCATACCGTGCGTGACATCTCACTTGAAGCTTATTGTGCCCTAAAAAATACCTTTTAGGCCCCCCGGGGGGCCCAAAAGCCCTAAAAGTGGGGTGTCCCGTTCTTATATGAGATTTTCTTATTTTCAGGCTATCAATTCCCAAGCGGTATCAAAAGTTGCGGAATTAGACACAGATTGCAAAAAACTTTAAATACATACATACATACATACATACATACATCACGCCTTTATCCCTTGCGGGGTAGGCAGAGCGTTTATATGTTAGTAGCATGAAAACATCGATAACTTGTGTTTCAAAAAAAGTCCGCAACTCATCTCTATGACATGACAACATCATTCGTGCTCCAAAGATAACGATTAACGATGTCTACTAATAAGGTTAACGAGCTTCACGTTTTTCAATTCTCATCTCTTATTATGAGTCAAAATTACAGGCGAATAATTTGGTCCAAGCGGAAGCTGGTTCCATGTTCCCATATCACTAAAGGGCTGACCACCGGAGTAGCAAAAAACCTGATGTGTTGAGAATTCAGCCTTAAGTCAACCAGGTAATGCCTGTGTATAGAGAGCTGGCTAATGGTAACCCAAGTGGCATCCGGGGTTCTATAAAAGATGTATAGTGGTTCACATGTACTCCTTAAGCTGTATAAGTAAGCTGTACAAGGGCTGTATAGCTTGCTATAACTCCCTTATAGAACCCGTTTGGGCACAAATTAGACAGCTTTAGGTTCCACTATGGCTGTACAATAGCAGTACAATAGCATTATAATAGTAGTTTAAGCGGTAACGCCGAACTTAAGGCTGACTTACGGTACTATAGTGGACCCAGTGTGAACCATACAAACTCCATGAGTGTAATAAATAGTAACAAGTGGCCAATTACACAGCCTTCACAGTTATAAAATCCTACAAATGTACCCCTAGGCTTCCTAAGAACCACGGTGTGTCTTTTATATTGCTAATTTTATTTTATTCCCTCATTATTATTAGTTCGAATTGTCAGTGCCACAGGAAACACAAATAAATATCTCCGGCGGACATTAAATTGGATAAAATTCATTGCTATTACTGGTGTACCTGTTTAAGTTAATAAATAGTGTTAAATGCCAAGGAAATGCAAATTTACTGTGAAATACATACATATTTATAGCTAAAATATTCACGCGCCTCGGTAAAAACGCGATATTTAATTTAAAGTACCTATTTAAATCACTGAGGGGAAAACTATTATTTTACGTTTTTGATATATTGGGCTTTAAATTCATGCCATGGCAATTAGTAATAACATAAAATCAAAACTCAACCAGTCAATTTGCGTTTTTACGTTAAATCTATATGATAATTTTGAAAATTTCTTTGGTAAATATTTAAGGTTAGTAGAACAAAATGGTGGAAATGAAATACGGCTAAGTGAACTGTTGTAATTCCGATATAACGCATTGAGCTGTATAAGGGTTCACATGTGTTCCGTTAGAATGCCGTTGTCTGTGTGTAGTCCCACATCTGTACCACTACGGAGCCAAGGTCTATACATTAATTCTGATGTGAACCTTTGTACAGCTTTAAGATGTACTTCAGGGTCAATTGTACACTTCTATGCAGAAGTCAAAAAGGTTATTTTAATGTACACAAACACTTCCTACTACAGGCAATAGCTGTATAACAGCCCAAAATGGGTTAACATAACAGCCTTTAGCTGTATAACAGTCCACATGTGTTCTATTAAATGCTAGCTCTATAACATCCCACAAGTAGCCCGTTAAACAGCTGTTGCCGTAACTCTACCCCCCTATAATGCTCTTAGTCAGGTGGCTGACTAAGGGATCGTTTTTAGACTATTATAACACCAACTGTCGTATGCTAGCTCTATAAAATCCCACAAGTAGCCCGTTAAACAGCTGTTGCCGTAACTCTACCCCCCTACAATGCTCTTAGTCAGACGACTGACTAAGGGATCGTTCTTAGACTATTATAACACCGATTGTCGTATATAAGTACAAATCTACACTCCTATAAGTCCCTTATATAGGTAAAGGTGTAATCAATTCCAATAATGCAGCTTATAGATTGCGAGTGAACTGAAATACTGCTTCAAGTACACCTGTACACTAAATGTGTACTCTTAAATGGAGTAATATGCTTATTGGGAAGTAGCCGTTGGACCGCTATGAACCGCTACAGGACATGAGCAATAATCGAAAACTGTAATTGGTTAATTGCAACGGCGACTTTACGGTTGTTGTGGCTGTGCAGGGTTTGGACCATCTTCAGTGCCTTCAGGTCTTTCCTCGTGTCATTATCAGTGCCTCGGGAGGGTTATGTTTTTCGAGAAATTCCGTTTTCACGGACTACATTCCAAACAACTGGGTGAGGTGTCGTTAGATTTGTCTCAGTAACGCGAGTGACACTGGCTATATGAAAAATTCATAAATTCAAGATGGTGGTTTTTCATAGCAAAATACAACTTTGAAATTACCGCACTCGGGTTTTTGTTATTTAATACATCTGCTTGTTTGGCTGTGTTTTCGTCGAACCGATTGGCATCTTCATACCTACACATAATTTTGGGCCAATAAGGACATGAATCGAACAATGAAATGTTATGTCGGTCCTTCTAATTCTTTTACTCATAGTACGACCTATGTTCAATAGGAAAAGATGTTCGTATGCATGATGGTGGTAGACAGTGGTTTCAGAGATGTACAAGTTTGGAGAAATAGTTGTTTGTTTGCTGCCATACAATTAACTAATCTAATACCAATCTAAAATTATATTTTATTCAAAACAAATTCTGACTTTACCATTTACAAAGTTCGGCACATGGACTCGTAGTTGTTAAATGTGATGTGCTGATGAGCTTATAAACATAAACCATAATCAATATGTACAACTTTAGTATCCACTTCAAGTTTATTAGCTTCTATTTAAGCATTTATGCTATAAAGTGCACGCAACGATGTTCAATATGTTTTGTAATAATTATAAAAGCCTAACGAGGCTGTTATGCCCAGTACTTACGTTAGATAGCCTATAATATTATTAAAACATCAGGTTTAATAAATACTTTTTTATAATTTAATTTACGTTACTTGGGTAATAGTAGGGATTCTGATGATACCACATTCAACCTACCTAAGTAAAACCAAAATATTGAAAATGCCCACGACGGTTTACTGCAGCGCTCCCTAGTGAGATTTTGCGTAAATCCTGTCTAAAAACAAGCACCAGGCAAATCCCATTTTTCACTGAAAACCGCATCAAATCGGCCCACTGGTTTTGGAGATAACTGGTAACATTTGTTTACACAAACACAAATATTATCTCACCTCAAAAAAGTGGGTAAAAATTACTCTGCTACATAGATAGGTAAGGTACATACGTGCTAAACTAATTGTGAAAATCCTTTTCTGGACAGGAGTGCATCAACAGCCAGTTTTCAAGCAAAGCAGAGTCAAAGATGAAACTACTCAAATTGTACCTAATAATAAAAAAAAACAGTTGTCGCTCATGTCATCAAGTTAATATCAAAGTAAACAAACGCAGAGATAAGTAGCTATTATAGTGAGAATGTTGTTTAAAGAAACTCGGTGACATAATACGAAACCACTACTGATAGTCTTACATCGTGAAACCCATCGTGCGTAGGTATTGTACAAAGTAGCAAAACAACAGGGCCACGATTTTCTTATTTTTGACCATTTTAGTTCCAGCGATATAGGTACGAAAAGGCAAAACCATCCACTTGACACTATCGGCACAACAAAAAAGCTTTTTGTAGTAAATGTAGGGTTCTCAATTCATCGGAGACTTTTATCATGTTTGAATTCAGGTTGTGATCTAAATCAAGTCTAAATCTAACATGACATATTTCTTTACACTGATACTGATGTTAGTTATATATAAGTGACATTCTTCGAACTTTCTAACGGTACAAAATTATTCAAATTACTTGATTATTTAATGAAAAAAAACATTATTTTAATAACTCAGCAACGTCGTCGCCAGCTATCTTATCAGCTCGGTAATTTTTCGATATGACAGTATCCTTAAGTGCCTCACTGTAAACAAACGACCAAATAGCCTTCTAGACGGCAAACTGTAGTCGAATAAGTACCCTCTTTCTGGAAAAACATCAGATCTTAAGTCGTCATCATCAGGCCTCTTCTCTGTTGCGCCACTCCTCACGGTCCTGTGCTAATCTCATCTATTTCGTCATAAAATCCTTATGCCGGTTCGCGCGCATTATTTTTTTTCATGACGGGCCCTGCGTTTGTTGCCTCAGGGCATGAAAACTACACCTAACTATTTGGTGGGAAGCGACGGCTCACCCGGAAAGATCACGCGCATTTGCCAGCCAGTGGTGATTTAGGCAATGTCGACGCAACTTTTGTCCAATCAGCAAAACAGATATAGCCTGATTTATAGAAGAAAGGACCCGAAATGATAACATTGTTCTTTGCGTCTTTTACTCGCGCCTTCCCGCGCGCCCGTGTTAGTTGACATAATTGTGCGCTTGGAGAAATTGGCACATAAGGCGTCTAGTTGTTAGTGTGGTCGCTGTCCTTTACTGACTACCTCAGGTTGTCTCCCCGGTTGATTCAGGCGATTTGTCATGCAAGCGGCTGCGGGCAATCATGTCATTTGTCCGCCTCCAGGGTGGTCGGCCTGGTCATCCATCAGCTTACATCCTGACCTGATCCAGTACCGTTAATATTCTCAATCGAGTAAAACTCGTAGTCCAATGTTGTACTTATTTTTTATAAAATTCCACAGTAAATACAACGACTTAATTGCGCAGAAGCAGTTTAAGTTCATTAATTGCTAGTATGTCGTCTACGTATATGGCCATCTAATATGTGTCAACTATCGACAGACTAGAACAACTATGGCCGTATAGATCAGGTGATCAATTAAAAGCTTTTACGCTGTTCGACAAATTGACGAAACTTGCTGTGTGATGCTGGCTTAGAACAGCATCGTCCGTGGGTGTCGTAAAAGGCGACTAAGGGATGAATCCAGGGAATGGGCAGCAGCGTTCCCTGCAAATATATATATGGCAATAACTTAACTGTTGTGGCTGTAGCAAGAGTATCACTCACTCCCTAGCTAGATAGTGAAATCTCCCATTTTCGAGCCCTACGTATGGCGTACTCTGGGTGAGCCCTTAGTCCAGCTGTGGACTGCTGTAAACTGATGTGTATTATATATCAAAAATACTACAACTACTATAACTTACAACTCACTTTATGTATTGAAATTTTACATTCTGTTTTAATAAAAGCAGTGTTGTCTTATATAGTTAATTTTTTTTTTCAAAATATAAGTTGATAAACAATTCTTTATGCTTCCTCCAAAGCGCTCAGCCTCGTAGACACAAAATAGAGAATTTTGAGATTGCACTAGCCAATACTTACTTTGTGTCGTAGACGTGGGGTATTTTAGTATGTTTGTCTCTCTAAGAGCCCAAACAAAGTTCCTTCATAAAATTGGTGATCCGTATTTTCCAGCTAGAATTATTCATTGACCAGTCTTTAATGAGTCTTTGGTCTTACTTATAAAATGTTCAACAGCTCATTCACCCATTAATCTTCGTAAAAAACAATGTAAGCAAGTAGATGCTAGTACTCAACTACTCAACATCGATTAACCGAGAAAGTTGGTTTATGCAACTAAAGCTTACATCAAATATTGATCAACACTCGTTGTGATTTGATTGATCATCGTGTAGGGTAAGGAAATCTCGGAATCGACGACACGGTTTACCTTTGTGATGCAATAGGTAACATACCAAGTACTGTCAGCATTACTTCCGAACTCTTACTTCGTGTGGGACACCTAGTCGTCCGACGACCCGAAGAACCCTGGTGTCGGAGTTTTACAACCGACTAATATAACTATCTTTGTATTACGTTTGCAAGAGATTAGTTTGTACTTTTACTGACTCCTGGAAAGAGATAGGTAACTACTTAGGTACTTACAATAAGAACTTGAAAAACACCAAAAGCACACTTACCTGGAACAAAATTAATAATTATAAGTCTAAGTAATTAAAGAATAATAAAATTTAGACTGGTGTTAAATCTATTGTTTAGAGGTGCGAGCGTATGTCCAAACATTGAATGATTCTACGCTGGAATTTTCAGCATTCATGGTTTAGTTTATTCCCGTAAAGAAATTATGATGCTTATTATAAAGGATTTTCGCATTAAAAACATGATAAATCGTTACATTGATTGTTCATCATCGTCATAGACTTTCCCAAGCTAAGCCTTATAATTTTTCTCCACTCAAACTTTCTTATATACAATTTAGTTTGTATGTAGTATATCTAGAGTTCATGAGCTTATGACCTGGGTGGGAGCTCTCTACCTACTGTACTGATTTACGATTATTGATTACAATTTTATGATTTGTCAAGTACGTAAATATGGCCTGTAATAAATTCTTCATACAGAGTTCCGTCTTTGCCATAACAAGCTTGATGGGACCCCCGTTGTAGGAACTAAAACACGCTTCTTGTTTTATGGTTATGTTACTGTCGAGATTGCTTATAAAATAATTTTATAGTACCTATGTAGATGGTAGATAAAATGTTTAAATGGTTGTAGATATATCTTCCTTGAAACTGTTTAACTTCAAGACAAAAACTGCTAGTAAATGTCCTGTTTCGAACCCAGCATTGAGTTACCATTATCTTATGCACACAGAAGGAATTTATATGCTACTCGTACGAACGGTACAAACAGATACGTATCGCGCGTAACGTACGCGAGGAAAACTGCTGAAACATCGCGAGAAGGCTTCAGTGGGCGCGCTTAGAGCTGCGCGTACGCACGACGCACGCCGCCGGCGCCAGATCCGCTGCGGACGCTGCGGCGAACAGACGTCTCCGCGCGACGGACGAACTCACGCGAAACGAATAACAACACGAGTGAAATGAAAAACAGTGAGTGCAAAGTGACAGTGAAATTCAAATAAAAAATACAGTTCCATATTCCGTGCAACGCTGCATCAACAGAGGTTGGTAAGCTAAGCAAACTTCACTATCTCCCTTATCAGTGCATGTTTTGATTGTGCGCGCAATATCCGCGGGTGCGAAATATTTATTCTTCTCCTAAATTACTGCTAAATGTTTGAGTTTGTGTTGTGTGCGATGCCGGCCTGATGAGGCGGTTGCAAGAACGAGTTTGCTAAAGCCATTTGCATAGATTAAGCGGATAAATTCGAGGATTCTTGCAATAAAAGGAGCTTTAGGACACGTTATTATTTTAGTTGGTGTTTGTTTTATTTGTGCCGGACGTTTATTAATAAACTTAGATGGCGAGATGCAAAAGATAATTCACGTAGCAATAACATAACTTGTAGGTTATCTTTCACAACTTACAAAATAAAAGCAGCTACAGCAATGCCTCCCGCACTTTTTGTAATTTATCAGGTAGGTACGCGGCATGACATACTCCAATACTCGTAAATATTTTTGAATTAATCAGCACATACCAATACATATGATGACATTGATGACTATATTAACTTGGTAAGTATCCTTAAACAGTTGGGACTTTCCCTCTTGATTGACACATAGAGGGATCAGGTGACTATATCAATTTCTACTGACCATAACAAAATGAATATTATTGATACTGATCGCAAAAATAATTTCAACATCTTTTACATGTTGACGATCATCATTTAAATAAACAGTTTAAAATAGTTCAGCCATATTAAACTAGAATATTAATTATGATTATGAGCGTTTGCAAAATTTAGTTCTAGCTAGATGCTTATTACGAAAAGGAATTTACGAGTATCAAGTGGGCAATAAACTCATCTCGATATACAGACGATGATAGCCTTCAGCGATAGACAAGCCTCGTTGACTAGATTATACATGTAAAAAACTTCATTACCATCATTCTGCAGACAGTCGGGTGAAAAAATATTTTAAGACAGTGAATATGTGCTACAACCTTAGCTTTTGTAGTCTCTCACATGGAGTTTATTGTGCGGTGATAGCCTTTCTCACCATGGTTGTCGTAAAAGGCAACTGAAGGATTAATACAGCGAATAGGCAGCAGCGTTTCCAATCAATACAAAACGTTGCATTTACCAACCCTCCTGGCGGTATGACCTATTATTTAATCTGTGGTATGACACAGCATAACCTTCGATATTTCATGATTCCTAACTTCTGTGTTTTTTGGGTAAAGTTGTTCGTAATCATATCAATGAGGACATGGTATGGATTGCACTTTTGCGCTTAGCACATCCTGTATTTTCCTAGGCCTGCTCCCGATATACGAATATCGACACATAAATCTAAATTACATTTATTAACGTGAGGCAATATTTCACAGGCAATTTAAGATAGTAAAATGCATTGTGAGTAGATTAACGGGCGTGCCCGAGACTTGGAATCTAGACTTCGGGGCCGCTTCATCAATATCAATTACTGGTAGCCCTCAAATACAAATAAGACATTATTTCGGCTGATCTTTTTCGTTTTTCTATAATATGATTCCTCGATGTAAAAATAGCCTTCTTAGTTAGATAAAGAGATTGTTCTATATGGGAAACTATTAGCAGCGGTTGCAACCGCTGTGCGGGCCGTTAGTTAGGAATATAAATAGTAAATACCTACCATTACCATAGGGGATTAAAGGTTTTATAGCAAAAACACACCAGACAATTAACGGGAATAAAAGGGAGATACCGTAATACTATAAGGATAAAATATGTTTGCGAAATACCGAAGTAGCAGTCGGTAAAATCACTATCCACATAATTTACGGACAATAATTTGTTTTTATAGCCTCTCAGGAGTGATAAAACCTCCCAGGAGTGTTACAAGGGAAAGGCGGCATTTTAGTCACCATCGTTTAAAATCTCTATTATTATTATTTGTGGATAACGAGTGGATGTGGTAGAAAGCGAGTAATGGATAACTATCCAGGGAATGGGCAGCAGCGTTCCCTGTGAATTAAACATCTTGCACTGCGCTCGCCAATTCGCCAGCGTGGTGAGTATGGCAATACCCCCCAACACGGGGAGGCCCATGCCTAGCTGTGGACTGTTGTGGCTATAAAGGTATTAACTGCTAAAGCCTTCAGTGATCTACGGTTGGTGCGTGCTAAACTCGGGCAAAAGTTTATTGACCCCGATTACACACTTTACCTGCTACGTAATAATTTGCGTGAATTTGGATAAAGTGACAATGAACTTTTGGTCAAATCAAATCAAATCAAAATCAAATCAAAAGCATTTATTTCTCAGTAGGAATTACAAGATTCACTTTAAGAAAGTCACATTCTAATTCAAAATTAAAAAAGGGAAAATTTGTAGTGCAAAATTTTCTCTTTTTTATGACAATTTGTGTTCCTACTCTAAACGCGACTCGGGCGGGATAAAAAAAATAAAAATAAAGGCACTGCCTCGGGGCTGGCCAGGCTAACCACACAGCATGTATCTTTATGCCTTAATAAATAACAAGTAAATGGAAATAATCACTAAGTCAATATTTAAGACAAGAAAGGTGTTAGTTAGTTACATGTGTATAGTTAGCCGGACCCCCTGGACAGGAAAACCCCCCAAAAACCTGCCCAGAAGTGCACCTATTCTAAAATTCACAATATTTTTAGGCCCTATGCAACCCTAGCTAAGTTAGAAAATAAATTAATATGAATAGCCAAAAAGGGCTCAACAAAATAAAAATAAAAATAAAAGGTCGAGTTTAAGGCGCTACGTAAGACATGAGACTAACTGAGACGTGAGACGTGCGATATCGCGACGCTTGAAACCGTTTCCATATAAATTGTATGAAAAAGAAGAGACGCCTTCTACACACGTGAGATGCGCGTCGCATCGATGACGGCTGACGATCACTTGCCTGATAGATGTCATCTTACGTCGCACGTCTCATCTGTGAAAACGGCACTAAATCGCACGAACTATATTAGTCTCAGGGTCCGCGGAGGCTTCTGGTGCAGTTCTAAGGTGCACACACTAATTTGATATTAAGTAGATATTCGTCAAGTCGGGGTTAAAATTAAATGTTGCCTGAACAGGGACTTTCTAGTAGCTGACTATCAATGACACTATGAGTCCAAACCCACTACTGTAAATTATTCATAAAATCTGTTTCTTTACTCAATCAGTCATCCTTATCTCGTCATTATTCCCACGGTTTAGTGACAGCAGGCAACACCGCAGAACAACGCTAGTCAAATAGAAACTAATAATAACACGTTGTTAATTTTACTGACCATAAAATGTTTACCTACTTAAATGCTCTTTTAAGTCAGAGCAAGGAATGTTTAGAAGGAACCCTAGAAAAACAAGAATGAAGCTGTAAAAAATACAACGCAATGGCTTAGCACGCGATGGAACATATCTAAATTTAAGGACAAAAATATCTAAATAGGTATTTTGTCTGTCTGAAGAACAGAATAAAAAAGCAAGCTTCTTAGCAATTTTTTCCAGAAGAGAGTGATCCAAAATAAAAGCGGGGAGGCTTATCGGCAACTATAAACTACACTAAAGTAAGTCCCATAGAGTTCTTTCTAAAACATTCTCTTGATCTGAGAATTCTACGTTGCATCTCAACTCAAGTAGATAGAACACGTATCAGACATAAAAGACAAGGATCATCGGTACACAGGCGTTGTAAAAACATCTATAAATATAAATTGTAATATACCTACATAAAAGTTGCAAAACTTTGACTCCGGATTTGACCTAAGACCTGTGAAACTTATAAAACTTATCTCAACTTTCAAACCACTTTCATTGTATTGCAAGAGATCCTGAAAATCTTCTGCGATAACTACGATACGCACCTACTTATAAAGCTATCTAAAGCTACAATGCACATAACTATATAGTGTAAAATTTTACTCGATAGCGAAGATTTAGTTAGAACCAGTTGGTGATAAGGAACAACTTTTCCAGGTCGAAATATGAAATCAATTTTTGGACATCCCATACAAAATTTCCGAACAGCTGATTTAAGTTATGGGAGGACCGATTTCTTTTTTAAAATTTTGACCTACGTTCCTTGAGGAAAGTTGTCCTTATCACCAGCTGGTTCTGAGTTTTCGCTATCGGGACGAATAAAATTTTATCCTATAATAGTGATTGTTTATTATTACTTATAGTAAAACATTTAGGTACTAACATAAAATACAGAAATATGAATGGAAACCATTATTTACTACGACGCTACTGCATTGCATTTGCAAAAGGTTTCAATACGCGCCCTTCGACCTCCACTTAAACCTCTATGACATAAAGACTATGTTGTATGACAAAACTGAAGTTGTAGCTACTGGTTGTTTCTTAGAAATAACATACATACCTACGCACATATCACGCATAAATCCCAGGCTGGGTAGCCTGTCGCCTAAAACTGCAATACACATCAACCCTCAATTCGCTTGGTCGCTCCTTACTACACCCAGGGGAAAGATATGGGGTGATGCTATTCTAAGCCGGTACCACACGGCTACGGGATCCAATCAAATTTATAGAGACATAGGTAAGCAGTCAGAAGACAAATTAATAGTTTTGCACTTTACACAAATTAATTTTATTTCACTTGGTTAAAAACAAATAAAAAAGTACAACAGACTAGCATGATCCATTCTCACAACACTGTTATTGCTAAATGCTTTTAAGGACCAAGAATTAGATTGAACGAAGACATAAATCAAAACACAAGTGACATTGGTTAAATGGTGATCCGAGCTCTAGTTGATGACTCAGAAATTCTATCTGCCAAAGCTCCGGGTCAATTCAATAAAACCGTCATTATTACTTTGCACAGTAGGTAGATACCGATACATTATTCTTATTCGCTGTGTGGTGCCGGCTTAGAATAGCATCACATCACATCTTTCCCCCGGGTGTCGTAAGTAGCGACTAAGCGAATTGAGAGTTGATGTGTATTTTAGGCGAAAGGCTGACAACCTGTCGCTATGGCGAAACACAGTCTTCTGAATGACACAAACTTGTCAGACGTGGTGTATAAATGGTAATTTTTACAGCCGATTACGCTCTGCCTACCCCGCAAGGGATATAGGCGTGATGTATATGTATGTATTCTTATTCTGTCGTGTGGAATACCGACTCCATGAAAGACTCGATGCACATTGGTGTCAGAGTATTTCAATCGCCTACTCCGACTATCAGGCCGCTGAAATGGTTGTATGACGACCGCTGTCTAAGTTATCTAATCATAGACTGCAACCCAGACCGATGGTTTAAAAAGTGCCCCTCAAAGAACAGAAACGTATTTTTTTTCGCAGACTATCAGGTGGTTCAGCTTTCAATGTGACGGCTAAACTGGGAACTATTTCTCAAAGCGATAAAAACAAATTTGTGGGTCTCTCCGGGTCTCGAACCTGGGACCTTCGCGAACGAACCCTCAGGCCACTACTAGACCATGGAGGCCATATATCTTTAAGAGGCTTAAACTGTTTCGCTTACCGTTTCTTTTTACGACCTCGCTCATTGCCACCCATTAGGCTTCTGTTAAACGAGTTCTCAGACCCACAAACAGACGCTTAAAGACACCCAGACCGAGAACAAATATTTAAATACTCTACAAAACAAATAGAATATTAAATATCTATTTGACTATCCGTCTGTCCGAAGATAGAAACGCAACCGTGGCATAGCACAAGCTGAGGCACAAGTGTGTAATTTCGCAGAATGCTTAGGTTCTTAAGTATAACACACATTAGGCTTTAGCCGACCACTGCTGGACGTAGACCTCCCCCAGAGTACATCATAAAGCATGATCATCCGTTTTCATCAACCACTCTACCAGCCAAACTTTATAAATCATCGGTCCATCTGGCCAGAGGGACGTCCAACGTCCACTTGCTGAACTCACATACAAAATATCATCTACATAAATACACATAAACCGATGATGTTTTATCGAGTCATCGAATGACTTATCTAACCGCTGATCAAGGCAATCATTGATGTTTTACATAATACTTAATAACATCACATCACGCTATTAATAAAAACCACATAAATGGCAACCTATGATTATACGGCAATAAAGAATATAACATTAATACTGGCGCTTGTATTAAGTTAATTAGAATATCAGCGTCTAGTCAATTAAGTGTTGTAAACGATTAGTTAAGAGATCTGTACTGAACTTGACGGAATAAATTTTTGTTGCTGTGAATGTGGTCAACATTTATCTGAATACATTTACGCTTATTAAAATCGCAATCATCGTGTTACAATCTCTTATAATCGGCACGAAGTTCGACTTAATTGACAGACATATTTTAGTTATAAAAGCTTTGGTTTCGAACTTCAACAGCCACAACAGTCCACAGCTGGACATGGATTTATTAGTCGCCCTCTAAGACACGAAATTGGGGTGATGCTAAAATTTAAGCCAGCACCACACGACAAACATCATCAATCAAAGCTTTGACTACGGAATCATAAAAGTCTGTATCACCTTCGTTCGTTTCCTTGACCGGTATGAAATCATCGGCGCGAATGAGTGTTTGCTGTTGCGTATGCGCATCTTCCCACTGCGTTATGCAATGATAAGCCCTTCGGTATCGACTGCTTTCAGGATTGTATTGCACACACTAATTATTGGCTAGCATTTATGATAACTTTACAACTTCATTAATAACAAATGCTTGATTACTAATATAACTAAATGTCAACAGCTGATTATGCCCGTATGCGCAAGTGTCAAAGTTCTTCCCGAATTGACAAACTTCCTCTAATGGTAGTGAGTGCTGGTCTCAGGATCCGGAGAACCCTAGCACAGACAATATGATAATAGTTTATTACTAAATACTAACATCCCATTTCGATTCTCATTCCTCAACTTGTGTGTCAAACGCAACAAAAAGAAGATGACAAAATATACTCGAACTGAATTGTTTGACAAATCAAGATGTCATCCTAATACAGACAAACAAAAACAACACGATGTTTCATTGCCCTTAACCGTTCCAGCAAATCTGAGCGCTCGATTGAAACACTGTCTGTGGTTCAGTTACGCCTAAGTGCAGGTTACCGCAAAACCATAATCAATTATGGCCCATAACTCCATGAGCTCAGATGCGTGCGAATAACCGCCGCTTCCTGTGAGGCGTCCAGCTCGTGTCCAGTTTGTTAAAGGGCCATTCAATTGCCCTGTCTTGATACCAGATATGTCATACATTGCTGGTTCTACGCACCCCATGCACAAATTCGCGCGGAGCGCCTTTACAGATGGCTCACTCAGTAGTAGCGATGACGCTTACTGGCTTTTACTGGAATCTCATGGGAAGTCATAACCTTATAACCTTATAACGTTATAACCTGGGTCTTTTCAAGGCGAGAGTGAATAGGCATTATCTGGGCGAGCATGTTCCATCATCGTCTGCATCGTCACTTAACATCAGGTGAGATTGCGGACAAATGCTTACCCATTGTTTATAAAAAAAAAAAAGTCAATGCAACTAAGAAGTTGGTTGCCACGAACGTCATTATTTTTTGGATTTAAATTGCCTAAGAATCATACGACTTTCTTGTATCAGATTTAAATGTTTCGATATTCTTCTACTTTGAGGTTTTTGACCCACTACCCACTGACCCACTACGACCAGGGCCGCCACCGTGTCCCGGGGTAGTAGGACGGCCGGGAACTAGAGGCCGTCTCTTTTCTGCGCCTTACATGAGGGATTTTTGCCCATAGTCACACATAGCAAATTATCTTGAGTTTATTGTAGTGCTAGTGACACCCGTGCGGTAACCAGCAATGTACGCTCGGGCCCAAGAAATAGCGAAGCGAAATAGTTGCTTTAAGCAAATTCAATATTCAATGCGAGATCATAATTAAAGACCATAAATATTGTCCGTGGAACATGTCCGCATAACGATGCTTCGGGTGCTTGAAGCTTTCCCTTGCATACTGAGAGATGGGCAGGTAAATAAGCTGTCTCAGAATACCTTATTAATGGCACCGTTTATATTGGCATTCCGTCAATTGAATGAATCCTGTAGAATGCATTAGATAAATGTTTAGAAAAAATAATATCACTAACCTTTTAAAGAAACATAAACATCTTTAATGTATGCCTTGTACTCTAATTCTTGCTCCGGACGACATAAGCTCTACGATTAGGTACTTAATGATTCCGGCAGCACTCATAATAATTTCACTGTCCAACAGCTTCCTAAGGTTTCCATTTTCTTGTCATATCATTATAAAACGTAGTCATTATTGACGTTTACCTGACTGCTCTTTCAAGTTTCTACATGAGCGCCTGGGTGGTGCTAAGTGTCTCAATTACTCTGACTCCTCCCTGAAATCTCACGGCTGTACTTAAACGCCATCAGTCCTAATGTTACTATCGTTCAGTCACCAAGGTTTCCATTTTCTAGTCAAATAGTGCATAGTTTGAACTAGCAATTATGCAAACTGGCAAGTTACGGTGCGTCAGTCAGGAATTATCTGCATTTGAGCAAAGCAAATGTGCGAAAGTCGTCAAAGCAATTGTCATGCCTCGGCCATATTGCAACGCGGCTTTGTGAAGGAATTACACGAAACATTACGGCTCAGCTTAAGCATTCAAGAATGGATACTTATCTGTCCTAAAGCAAAGCCAGTTCAGACATCATAAAGTTTCACAATCGGTTTACAGAAGCCAACCTTTACTAAATATCAAGCATTGACCGTCATGCCTTTTAATAATTTCCTCTTTATAATCGGTATAAAAAGTCATCGACATAAAAAGCGGATTAAGCGCACGACCTACCCCAAGGCATTTTTCGGTAGCTGTTTACTCGAAGGGTTTGGTAAAGTCTGGGTGTCGGTATGCTCAAACAAACAGATGGTCCTGACGATGGCGACAAGTGTCGTGTATTTGTCGAGGATAAACATTAAACAGAGACCCGCACCTTGGGGCGCGTGACAATACATGAATACACATTACCATAGCAACCGCGGCTACAGGATAAGTGGTTTACGACTCCAGAGAGAATTTACTTTAACACTGTAAAAGGAAAGTAATATAAGAGCCTGAAGTATTCTGAAGCTATCAAACAAACTGTATTGAAACTTGAATGTATGATAAATGATTGATTGAATAAAGGCATAAAATTTTCCGCATAGTTTGCCCACCCCTGGTGAATAGAGGTACAGTCTTCCAAGACTCAACCACACGCACGGAACTCAATAGAGAAATTAATTGCACATCTCTGGACGTATTTTACAGCCGTTTCTTTATTGACCAACGTCCATTAGACATTTATAAGCACATTATTTTAAATCACGACGGAATTTTCATCCTGTCTGAGAAGAAACCATGTTTTCTTAACCTCCATAATACCACGCATCAGTTACGAGACGAGAGAAAGTACCTACTAGTAAAGTACACTGGCATTTCGTAACATATGCTCGAAACAAGTAAAATCGATAGAATTGTTGTTTTAGAAGAGATTGGCGAAGGGTAAATATGCTAAGTTTATCAAGCCGTGACTTGTAGCGTCGTATCAAGAAATCTTGTTCAAATCAATTGCGTATGCGCACGCATAATCAAACCTTCATCCTCTAAAAGGCAGGTAGCAGACGCAACGGTCCATTAGGATTAAAAAGCTTTTGTCGTCACGTAGTAATTCAAACTTTCAGCGACATTTCAGAATACACTTCGCTGCTGCAGAAACTAAATTGTAATTTGTACAAGGTAAATTTTTAGGTGGTTGACTTTTTGGATAGAAAACTGGCTGCTTTTACATTTTTGAATGACTCTAAAGTAGAACGTTGATGATCTAATGGCATCATTGGGGAAATGGGGAAGGAATTTTAGGAAGAAAGCTTCCAGATAAAACCTGAAAAATCATCAGCACCATTGGCAACTATATCATCTTATCAGTCGTTTACTCTTGACAGAGTAGTCGTGATCAGAAATTGGTCGGATCTTGTTGATGGTGTGCTCAGTAACAGACTTTATTAGATCTGTCCATCTGGGCGGTGAGCGGTTGCGGGCCCTTTTTCCGTTAATCACACTATTTTAATTGCTGTACAAATACAAACTATATCAATTGCAATAGATAATCAAGACGTTCGTATACCTCATCAAGAGATCAGTTGGTCAGATCAATTGCGTATGACTAATATTGACGAATAGACACAACGGGACTCATTAAGGAGATGGAGCGGAAAGTAATTTGCCCTTAATTAGAAAACTGTAACACCTTTTGAACAGATAAACAAGTCGACAGTTAGATCGAATTACGTGTAAGTATATCTGGTAACTGGTTCAGTTGAGGTTCGATTTCATCTGACGGCATAAATAGATATATATCTTTATAAAATTTTAATGTTAAACGAATCAATTGGTATAACATTTTAATAGATCAGCTCAAAGCTGACAAGACTTGACGATAGAAAGAAATCTAGCAAAAAAGCTTTTCGACTGGATAGTGTCAACAATACTGATGATAATTAAGATGGGATTCACAATCTTGCCTAGAGTTCTTACCAGATAGTTAAATACTTGCAGCTTACAAGTTGCATCAAGTAAGGTCAAAGCCTGGCAAGAGATAAATCAGCGAAGCGTCTGGTCTAGACCGGAGTGGCGCTCTAAAGCACCGTCATCAATAAAAGTCGCACTGAGCTCTCTTTTAGAGCTGCACGTCGTTTGCATATGGATATGTTGGCGTCGTATCACTTTTACATCTTTTCATGTGAAGATGTGGATGTGATGCAGAATTCTTTTCCGACTCTTAAATACCACAGCTTACAAGTTACACGACACAAGTACAAGTAAGGTCAAAGCCTACCAAGAGATAAATCAGTGAAGCGTCTGGTCTAGACGGGAGTGGCGCTCTAAAGCACTGCCATCAATAAAAGTCGCGCGCAAAGCCCTATCCCTGTTAGAACGCTTAAAGTAGTTTACATGTGGAGATGTTGTCGTTATATCACTTTAATAATAGGTATGTAATCGTCTACTTTTTCCATGGAAATGCGATCTAATCATACATTGAGAAAAAAAGTTGAAGAAAGAATGGGACCTACAAAAGTCAGGGAGAATAAATAAATAGACAGCTTTTCATAGCCTAAACATTTCCATTTTAGCCACAGGCACACCAATGCTGATCAGAGTTCTTCCCCAATTTGCTACACGCCTCTACTACTACGTACGCCTCGTTTATAGTACCGTCATTTGAATAGGCCATATTTGACAGGTGTCAAACCCATACCAGGAGACATGTCAACAAAGAAAAATAGACCTTATGTCATAGCATTAACATGATTCTGACAGCTGTCAAATATGGCCTATTCGAGTGACGGCACTATAGCAGGTTTAGTATCTATAGCACTAGCAGCAGTGCGAGATATTAGAGTAACCTAAAAATTCAATGAATTATATCTTGATCGGTTTGGACGACTACAAATAAAACTTTTTAGAATAGACTATCGGAAGTTGCAAATCGAGACAGGTGGTTTGAAGAAATGCAGCTGGATGCAAAACAAGCAATACAAGAAGCAATTTATCAACAAGCAAATACCAACATGGCTGTGTAGAGTTGTCCTAGATCATATGGCATTAAGAAATAGATCAGCAAAATTAAATTAAGCCGATTTGCATGTGTCGAGATGGAAATGTCGCCATCGTATCACGGGTCTGACTCAAGTGTATCTATTCAGAGCGAATCATCATGCTAATATTGTAATTAAGATAATGCGGCTGAGCCGGTTCGCTAAACTGCGTATGCTAACGTCCTCGGCAGTGAAGGTGAGCTATGTGGATGATATAGATCAGAATAAGAGGAAAATGAACTCTAATAAAATATTGATCGAAGAAAATTAGAGGTGACAGCACTCCACCCTGGGGTACACCAGACGCAATATCACAGAAAGACGACGTATTACAGGGTCTGACTCGATTGAATCTATTCGAAGCGAATCATCATGCTAATATTGTAATTAAGATAATGCGAGCTGAGCCGGTTCGCTAAACTGCGTATGCTAACGTCCTCGGCAGTGAAGGTGAGCTATGTGGATGATATTAGATCGATATAAGATGACAACAATCTTCAACTGTTACTAGATGCTGTTTATTTTTAAAAACTGCCCTAAAAATTGTGTGGTTGCAGTAGTGGCTTATTACCTAAGTGGCTGACTGCCACTGCAGTAACTCGCTTATCTCAATCTAGATAATCGAGAGTTTGAATCTTTTAACAAATACACTTCTGCTAACATTGGGCCAAATTAAAACTCCATAATATGGCTATACTCTAACACTAAAGAAATATATCTACTAAACCTTTGCTGCCGATTGCCGAACTCTAAGAATGCGATTGACATTTCTCTTAAGTAAGGCTCACTAGGTTGGCTTGGGATTACCTGGCCTCTTAGGCTTAAGCTCTTTCAACTTAAAAGGCAATAGATAGCCTCAGACCGTAATAAGTAATCCATATGTGCCATAATGCGGAAGTGTTAAGAACCACAGAAACATACTTCAAAACATCGAGTGTTTTGAATTTCAAATATTTCCTTAAAACCTTTTGTTCGGAATTCTTCCATCATAAAATGGAATTTAAAAGACTTAGCTCCTAGCACCTTTTAACGCCACTCAAATATTTTGGAACACATTATCTTTGTTATTGTTTTAGGAGTGTTCTGCCGACTTGGAATACATTAGGAAACATTGACCCCATGGGTGGGCTCTTGGATGTAACCTGCACTATGGTTTGTCTTTAAAACTGCAAAAGATGTATGCGTCATCGAATGAGGAACAATTTCATTTTTGCGACGTACATAAGCTTTAACCAATGTACAAGAGTACCACACAAAAGTTATATTTGGGTGATTTGTGGGATGTTTTGGCCATTGTTAAGGCCATTGTAGGCTGTATCACCTGATTCTGTGAATGATTATTCCGGGCTTCGGAAATCACGTTAAGCTGTCGATTCCGGTTGCTGTGATGAATTAACGTAAAGGTTGAGGCCAAGCAAAATCAGATTTTTAAAAAAACTTCTATATTTCGCTGCAAAGAGGTTCCATAAACAGCCTTGTTAGTAGCTAGGATCAACAAGTGAGTCGCAGGCATTATATTCCAAACGATATGGATAAATGATGCTGCAATACGCCGGCAGACTAATCCGTTTATCAAAACGCTCGGAATCCCGAGGTGCGCCGCTGAACCTCTGATTATGCAACCCTGGGCCACTTTATCAGGCTTAAGCACGTGTCAATGCCTGTTGTTATCCGAACCAGGTAACAGTACTATAACAAAAAGTAAACTGTTTCCCGTTGTGATGAAATGATATACTTACCAAGCTTAATTTACATCTTGGTTTAGTGAACAATTTTAGCAGTTAAGAGTCCAGCCTTTAAGCCCTATGGCCTATTCAAACCTAGCGGAACCAGCGCGGTACGTGGGTACGCGATATTGTTATTGGTCCAAATAGTCAAGCAATTGAGTTTCGCTACCCACGAATCTATCCTGATTCCATTGAAATTTGAATAGAGCTTAACTTATGTTATGAAGCTTTGACAGACAATAAGAAAATTTGGCAGAATTGTATGCAAAGTGTATCTGTAAATCAAAATGCTTGGAATCCCATAGGGCGTGCCGCTAAACCACGCATTATGCAACCCTGAATGCTTTATCAGACTTGGGCCTGTCAATGGCTGACCCTTTATTAGCAATACAATACAAATAAACTGACACAATACAAATTGACTGGCAACGAGATCAAATCTAGCTTTAATACTGGGGGTACTGGGACTTGGGCTTACAGGCCCTCCGCATGGACTAGACTCGCATACCGATCCCCGTGCGAAGTTCATTTTACTCGAACCGGTGCAGATGAAGTGAGTGAACTTTGCGCGAGTCCTCGCATTGTGGGTACGCACGGACAATACGCGTCACGTAGCGGAGGTCTTCAATCTGGGATGCCTAGTAGGTATTTCTGAAAATATTTTTGTTCTATTGATCTGATAATTTGAATTGCTTGTTCGTTTCCTTCCTTAAATTTCTTTGCATATCTGTTCCATTTGTTTTCGATTCTAGGAAACCAGTTTTTGTTTACTGACTGAACTACTATCTTTGATGCGAGGTTATTATCAAATGCTTTACTATAAACTAAACACTATACTATTCAATGTCATCATCATTAGGAGAATCCAAATAAAACATCAATTTATAACTATTTACTGCGCCGGCGCACGTGGGTTTAACATACACCTACCTACGTAAATGTTATTGAGATTGCGTGTGAATACTGTGAATCGCTGTTAAATATATTTTATTACTGTAATCGTTTTTTGAATACCGATATTAAGTATAAAAAAATATAGTAACCCAGTGTACACGCACGTAATATCGTTAGTTCTGTTCAGTATCATGTTATGTGTTTTAAAGGGTTTCGCTTCATTTTCGTTTGAGGAATTTTGAAAGGTTTGGTGTAAGGGTTTGCGCTGATACGCTGTATCTACGGTGACTACTTCTTTTTAGGTGTATTGCCTTGCCACCTATTTTGTTTTAAAAGTTGTTTATTTCTAGTTATCATGGTTGTTCTACCAAGAAACGCCTTCAACGATTTTCACAACATTTCGTAACTGGTCGTGTTCGGGGACAATAAAGCGACCTAGATAAGTTTCATTTACTAAAAATCGCTGCTTCACCTCCTTTTTGTGCGTTTATTTACAACGCCATCTGTCGAAATACCGAGGAATCTCGGCCAACCAGGTGCTAATGTCTTAATTAAGTTACCTACACTGAAACTTCCGGACTGCTCGCTCCAGACACAAAACTGCATATCATTGTGCCCTCAGCGAGAAATCTTAAGTATATCTGTAATGCATCAATGGCAACAGATAATAGGGTATCTCATATCGGACGAAAAGCTTTGACGTAGCTTCCCGGAAGCTGACCCTTAAAATAATACAAGTAAAGAAAAAAACGATGGATTGGTACAGTAAAAAACTTACCACCCTTCTCTACACACGCAAGATGCCTTCATCATGAAGATAAATTGAAATTATAGATCCTTACCACATTCAAATATGAGATCTTACTATCAATTACCCTTTTTTGGTAGCTGTGCTGTGAATTGTGATCCATTCCAGGTTATTATCATAATTTCGTATCAGCTTACTACTTACTAAATAGATGAGAGAGACCGGCTGCTACATACCTGTGAAAAAAAAACATGAAGTTTTTAGAAAGCAGGTAGATTACAGTATTAAAAAGTAAATACTTTAGGTACTACTACAGCCACAATAATCCACTTTATAACGATACAATACAACTAAACTGAAATAGTTTGTGATAGCTGGATTGTCATTCGAGAACTCACTTAAGAGTTTAGGGTCAAGGCATTCAAACTAAGATACAAGCATTGAACAGATTGTTTGTATACTCAAAATGTGGAACGATAGCGTGGACCTCTAGGGAAACTTCAGTAACATTCGCGTATCAAACACAATCCAGGACAAACGATTAGGAGGTCAACTGTAATTAGAAGATAACTTCACGAACTTGTCACATTTATCGTTGAATTAATTAATTAATTATAATTAAAACGAGATGTCTCGCAATGCTAGCGACGAATATTTGTTCACTGGTTAGAATACTGTAGGCATTTTAAAGTAACTAACAGCTTTTTGAAGCCTACTAAACGAGCTTTAAACCAAAGGGCTTTGTTTGTTCCTTTGCTGCTCGCAGATGTAGGTATTATAAGTTTCAGCTTCTTTCAAGAGCCTGGCACCTCATGTTTTCGAATTCCACTTATTTTCTGTGTCACTGGGACATGTCTAAGAAGTTCATTATTGTTTCGAGCCTCGAGAAAAATGACGCGATTTTAAGTTGTTTAAAACTTTCGGGAATATAAGTGATGTCAGATAGATAATTTGTGTTTTTCAGTGGTAGCGAGCCCTTCCAACCGCTATTGTACCGATGTTTAATATCTCGAGAGTACACAATACTACTACAGAGTGCAATTACAACTACGCAATAAATATTGTGCCAAGTTGTAAAGTAAAGCGATAAAATGGCTAATGAATCAAAGCCTCCTGCGCCGACGCCCCCGCGGGCCTGCAGCTCAAAAGAGAACACTTACAGAAGGACAGCTCGCTTCTTTTCCCGATCATTTATAACTACACTCTAGGGTTGCTACTTTTTCTTTCTGATTTTATGAAATGCGGTACCTGGAGCAAACGTACTTAGGTACATACATTACTTACATTATATCAAACTTACACAGTGACACGTTTTACAAAAATATTTACACTTGCGAGTCGTCTTTTGGCCACTCGCTACTAGCCAGTTTGAAACGGTTCGAGATCGCGCGTAAACGACGACGTGTAGCTGTGTGTCTGAGTGTAGCGACGTTTCCTTATAGCCTCCTCTCTGTATTCCTTACTTTGTGCCTGCAGTGTGATAGATGCACCTATCTCGGCTTGAAAACAAATCACACTGTTATAATGAAGAAGAAATATTTACCGATCAGAATACCCATTGAATTGGAATGCCCCGCAAGACCATTTGAAAACAAAATGCATGAAACTACTGCCGATTTTTTTTGCCACTCAGGGTGGTCTAAAAGAAAAAGTTGTACATAAAAATATTTACTCGGAATAAAGTAATACAAAAGGGAATTTAAGAAAAACTACGAAAGTTCCTTCAGATTAGAAGTTAAAGCATGTAAGAGCGGGAAGTAAATCAATCTGTTTATTGTAGCATCTCTAACAATATGTCGTTATTATTGTAATGAAGCTAGTATATCTTAGATAATATTATGAATGTAGAATACAAGGACCTAGATACTTAGTAAGAAGATGTAGTTACAATATCCGTACGACGACCTGAGTACACGCATATTGTATTGCAAAGTAAATATACCTACCTACTTTGTTAGGCAAAGCCTCGGCGTTTGTGTAAAATATACAGATTTCAAGGCATTTGAACTGTCTTTGAAGATGATTTCTTCGAATGAGAGGTAGCATAAACGATGATTGACGATTGACCATGATGTTCAGACTGTCGCGATAAGACCAGCTTCAAAAAAACATATTTATAGCCAATTCCTAGGGACAAATCTAAAGAAGTTTTAATTAACAACACGAGAAATGATAACCCAATTCTTTTCATTCGCAATCACGACACTATAGACAGATAAGAAAGTTATGAAACAATCCAAATTGAATATAATAGACAATTAAGATGAAAAAGTGATAACAGATATCATTATTGAAGACTGATTATATGGTCAGACTTGTTAAATAAAGGCCATGGAGCCGGTCCTCAAACGAAATTCCGATCAGGTCATGCCGAGCGGCGCGCGCGACTCAAGAAGTGGAATAAGAGGCAGACTTATGGTTTCTTCTGTTTATTTGCACTCGGAGATCGTCCGGCAGGAATAAGGTGTTTTCCCATAATGACAATAATAAGTAGCCTTTGTTACTCACAGGGATAAGGCAGTTTAAAAATGGTGAAAGATTTTTCAAAGCTTTTTCAATTTAATATTACTATAACAGAAAGTGACAACGGGTCGAGTTTTCATACTGTTTTATCTATATTCTGTGGCCCGGCCGGCCACTCGATCATGGCGTCCGGTTTGTGCGCCGCGCGGTCTGCTAGATACTCTCGCGAAAATACCAGACGCACACGAGGAAATCGTAGACAGTAACATACATAGGGACAGCCAGGCCTGTACTTAGCCCTTGGGAGAGCATAAGGCTTTAACTTCTTCTTGACATGTGAGACACCGATGATGATTTGATTAATGGCCTAATGAACCATGGCGACTCTACGCCGACGTAGTAAGATCCGTAGGTATACCATGTCTGAAAATCGTCATAGAGAAAAATAAATCCTGGAAAATACGTCAGTTCCAGTTCCAGGGCTCGGCCCCATCATTGACGTCCCTATCTCTCTTTTCGTGTGAAACACCGAGCTTTCACAGCCTACATGACTGCCCAAAATCAGTTCGAAATCTCTTTTGAAACTGAAAATCTCTGAACAAACAACAGCAAATCACCAAAGTGAGGTAGTGATTTAACCATTATTATTATACACCTCATCTGTTGTCTAGACACAAACACGCATAAATTCGGCCAGGTGTTTCGCAGAACCGGCGCGGGCGCAGACACCTGGCCGCCATGGGCCGATCCGCGTCCGCGACACCTCATTTCCACATATTATGTATAGTAGAAGAAATGCTTCTACTACATAGCGTAAGAAAAGTCGATGTACCTAATATAAAAGTGGCTATTTATATTTACGGAACTGTAGTTGTAGTAGGTAGAGTAGGGAATGCTATCTCGCGTGATTAGGCGAGATTTGACAGGCGAGAATTTGGTAGTATAGGTGAGTTACACCAATTTTGTGAGATGGTAGGTTCATAGTAGCATAGTAGTAGAGATAATTGATATAAGTAATAACTATTACTCGTTTCGGAGGCCAAGATCCTCTTTGGGTCGCTGAGTCAGCGGAGTTAGTTAGATAACTATTACAAAAAAGAAGCGCGCTTAACTCAAACAGACCTTCATTCCATTTAACCACAGTTCAAACCCACAAGAACGGCCATTACAGATAGTTGACACACCTTTGTGCGTTCACATCATACCTACATTTAAAGTTTTAAAGCACTTCCTTGTTACTCATCGCAACCCAAATTGACCACGACACTTTCACTGACTACATAAGTTTAAGAACGCTGATAAACCCAAGAGTTATGAAGGTGAATCAGCCAGCTGTGGCCAGTGATTTACAGCCGGTGGAAATGAGAGCACGCGGTGACACGACCTGGACTGATAATGAATCTAGGAACCCTCTTATCATACTGTCGCGGTATACAATGGGACATTATTGTTATTTATTGTTGCACTTTCAGAGTGATTTATAACTTTTAAAACGGGAAAATCGTAAAACAATTCTCCTAATCTACAATTGTCTTCCTGTATCAAAGCTGTTAATTTCACGTAACAAGCGATAGCCCTGTGGGAAAAGGTGTGGAACGGTACTCTGCGGTCGCGTATTTAAACTTGGTTCGTGTTATTCATAATTGGGTATGTAAAATGTATAGGATTCATATTTTTTTCTAAAACTTTATGCAATTTTACGAAACTAATTTGGTTCTTTTGATTATTTGATTATCCCTTATTTTTTTATAATTCTTTAAAAGTTTTTCATTGATGACGTCATCACTGGGCAACTAATGAAACGAACAACTTTATTTACATACTCTTTGCGAAAAACCACCATGCAAAGGACCCCGCACGATTTGTTCGACAAGGGCCGTCCGGTCAAATTGGCTGAAATTTTGGGGAAAGATAGTACGTAATGCTCTTACCAAAATGTAAAAAAATCTGCGAGCGGAAATGACCAGTTTTTGAGATATAGCTATTTAAATGTTGAAGTCACTAAACATACTTTGATGTAAAAACGTTACTGATTAAGGCAAATGTCATGTTCTTTCTTATTTTTTACGTTCATCTCTATAAAACCAACCAACGAGGTAATTATTTCAATTGGAAAAGTGTCTGTTTTGGGTATATTACACATATCAGCAAAGCTAGATCGCCTAAGCTATACGAGATACAGCAATGGCTCCAAAGCAAAAGTTGTTTAGCATGATAGGCCGCTTCTGCTGGCACATGGACACCAGGAGTCTGGAGTAGACCACCAGGACCCCATCTCGAACATAAAATATACAGAAATGCCTCTTTAGCAAAAGCTGTTCAGCATGATAGACCGCTTCTGCTAACAGACTGATGTCGAGGTTCTGGAGTACCTGATGTAGACCGCCAGGATCTCATATTAACTATAAGAGATACGGAAATGCTCCAATACCAAAAGTTATGTTAACACTTTGGCTAATTCAACTGGGTGAATAAGGCATTCAAATCACAGCTAGCTCCTTATTCAACCATAAATCTAATTCTTTCGTTGGGTATTTCATGGAATGGAATGAACTGTATAACGTTGTGTTCAACCACTTAGGTGACGAACGTTTAGTGGTGTGGTTGAATGGCGCTGCTTGATTAAAAAGCAATCTGTGCATTTGAATAGCGTTTTTAACTAGATGGCTGCAACATATTCATAACTAGAACTGTTACTTACACGCTTTTTCGTAAGAATAGGATCATTGCACGTTCTACACCAGGATCTCCAGACTCTCGATATCAAAGTGCCAGCATAACGGCTTAAGATGTTGAACAACTTTTGCTATGAAAGCATTTCTGTATCTTTTATAGTTAAGATGAGATTCTGGTGGTCTACATCAGGTACTCCAGAACCTCGACATCAGTCTGTTAGCAGATGCGGCCCATCATTCTAAACAGCTTTTGCTATAGAGGCATTTCTGTATATTTTGTGGTCTAGATGGGGTCCTGGTGATATACTCCAGACTCCTGGTGTCCATGTGCCAGCAGAAGCGGCCCATCACGCTAAAAAACTTTTGCTTTGGAGCCATTGCTGTATCTCGTATAGCTTAGGCGATCTAGCTTGCTATGCTGATATATTATGTGTAATATACCTGAAACAGACACTTTTCCAATGGAAATAATTACTTCGTGGGTTGGTTTTATACAGATGAACGTAAAAAAAAAAGTAAGGACATGACATTTGCCTTACTCAGTAACGTTATTACATCAAAGTATATTTAGTGACTTCAACATTAAAATAGCTATATCTCAAAAACTGGTCATTTCCGCTCGCAGATTTTTTTACATTTTGGTAAGAGCATTACGTACTACCTTTCCCCAAAATTTCAGCCAATTTGACCGGACGGCCCTTGTCGAACAAATCGTGCGGGGTCCTTTTATTGCAAATTCCACAGACATTTCTGTCAATGTAGAATGCGAAAAAATCATGTTATTTCCTTTTCTCTCAAACGGTTTTCTGTAAGGAGATTGAGATAAAATATTGTCTGTCAGATCCCTTTAATTTTTGAACGCAACTGTTTCGCCATTTTATAGTGCCAACAATTTATGGTACGTCAAGTGTCAAAGTCTTGTAAACAAAGTGCGATTTATCAGTTTATTTTTGAAATATTATTTTTGCAGGGCATTTTTTTGTGATAAAAGACTAAATTAAGGAAATGACATCATGCCTAGCTGTTCCTTAATACAGTGCAGCGTGCGTCTTATTAAAAATCGCCCTGAAATTAGTTTGCACACGTAAGTACACAAATCTGCTATTTTACTTGAACTTTATGAGATTATATGTAATAAAAAGCCACGAGCAGCTATTTTTCGCTATAAAGCAGCAAACTATAAACGTTTTTTTCCCCAATATTTCATTAATTTCTTTATTTCTGCCGATACTGATTTCATACAAACTGATCGTCGGCCAGGGTTGGGGTAGTACATAGTCACGGTATCGATATATTTTGCCAGAATTCGTAAGAAATTAATTTATAAAGGTTTACCTAAATAATTATCACGATAGACCCGGTTCAATACCTAAAATGTGTGAAAACAATCGCGAGTGCTTCAAAAGTTATATTCGTAAGAATGGAAGGAAATAATGAATCTTGAGAGTTCAATTCAGAAAGTTATAGGTAATGTGCCAAAGTTACTAAGTAATTTTTGTATATACCTGTTTAATAATTTAATATTTTTTTTACAGATAACCAAAAAATTAAGTTAAAAGAAGGAACTGGCTTGATATTATTGGCACCGAAATATTTGTCCACGTCATGGACAAATATTGACATGCTCCCTGTATTTTGGTGTCGAGTGTTATAACAGAACTCTGGATAAGTTATGCCAACGTGAAGAAGCCTTGCCTTGCCAACCCCTTTTTGGTAAAACCTAAAGAAAATGATAGATCTGTTTTGACTGAACAGCAACAGGAACAAAGTGGAAGGAAAAGGAAAATTTCTGGAATAGCACAAAAAATTCAACCTGTGTTTTGTTATGAATAGTTATGATAAATTATTATTTTTGGCTTTTGTTTGATTATTATTATTAATTTTTTACCCCTACAACTTGTTTTTCTTTTTAACAATTTATTTACTACACACAAAAAACAGTTAAGTATTATGAAAATTCACAACAGCTTAAGCATAATACAGTAGTAAGGTACACAAAAAATATCAACAGCGTAGGCATAATGCCCGTCAAAACCATCATCATCTTCCTACCCTTATCCCAACTAGGCAGTAGGCAGTTACCGACTATCAATATCGATTTTTGGGTCCAAAATGATTACAACCCTACAAAAATCCGCCATTTTATGAGTCCAACATTGTTTAGGTATTCACGCACATTCAGAGGGTACAGCCAGTCCATAGGTTTGTAATGTCTTTGGCAAATTCAGTGTTATCGATAGTAGTAGGTACTATCGATAGTTTTGCAACACTACATCAAACGTCCAACTGACATGACAGAAGCAAGCAAGGGTGAAGCAAAGAGAAGGTAACTTTTATTTAGTCCGATAGTGGGACTTGATTTTAGCTAGAAAAGTTTTGATATTATTCGACTAAGTTATTTAAGAATATTTCGTTAGGGACAAGGTTTTTACACACTTCTATAACTTTTTAGAACTTTTCTGCACGAGCGTTAGGTATAATTTAGGTATTTTTAATATCTCTAATTATACAATGAAATATAATATTTAAGTTAAATTTTTTGATTGAAACTGTCACACACACGTTTATATTTTATTTTGTATACATTTTAGAATATTAAGGTACTTGCGAATATGGAAATTAAAACTTTACTTCTGATTTCATTGATATTGAATTCGAGTTTCTAAAATTCATAAAATAAACTTTTAGGCATCATATAAAGCTACCAATAAAAGATTAGAAATATGAGAACTCAGCTTGACTTAATTATTTAAGTTTTTTGTCGCAGTAAGATTAATATTGAATTTAAGTGAGTAAGTCCGTAACCATTTCATAATACCAATAAACAAAACTATAATACAAAGTTTTAGAATTTTTCGCCAAAAGCTTTACGAAATAATAAGCAATATTTAAAAAGGCGCGTAATTTTATATTTCGCGCGCTGGGAGCGCCGGCGGCGCGCCGTGCGAGCGAGCCGTGCCTCGCCCCCTGCGCACTACCCTACCCCGCCGCCCATCGCAAAACAAATTTGACTTGATTGTTTGTTTACGTGCTGCGCTGCAATTATTACTACTTATTACTTCATAATGAGTGATCAGTGTGTAATTTGTGGACTTTATTTAAATGGCTTAATCTTCTCGGTGATGGATCTGATGAGTGAGTGGCACAAGAAAACACACAGATGTGATCATGGTAAAAAAAAATCTTAGGTAGTATAAACCATTGGTTATGTAGGCAAAGTTTCAAAATTAGCATTAATATTGTAGATAATTCAAAAATATTTTTCCAACCTTCATTCTCTAAATTCCGTAGGCGGTGTCCACTCCACTTTTGGCTGTTAAACGCCTTAAAATTGCTACTGTTACAGTAAATTTGGCTTACATTTTGATAAATATAGATAAAAACTGAACGAAAGTATCATATTATGCCATCGTATATTTTATTAAAGCCATAGTTTAAAAAACAAGCTATCTTAAACAATGGTGTCCATTGTTCATATCAGTTCCGTAAGCACCACTTTAAAAGCATATATCTCTATTCAACTATTAAACCTAGATATAATTTTATCCTGCCAGGATGTTACCTCATACTTATTAAAGAAGATTTATTGGTCAGATATGCATACTATTTACAGAAATAGGCTAAATAAGCGTAGCCATTTCAGATCCGTATTTTTGTTTCCCGATTTCATCATACCATACCTAACTAAGGCGATTTTCTCCTGTTAGTGACACATTTAATTTTTTTTTAACACTGGTATGTCATGTACCACTTTTTACTGAAATTAATCGTATGGAGCAATTCGCCTTATGCGTAGTAAGTTTCTTGCAAATTGAAAAAATATGCCTTGGTCATCAGATCCATCACCTCAGATCCGTCATATTCCGTCGTTCTTGCCGAGAACCCACTTACATGTGGCGCAGTGGTTAGCATGCCTGCCTGCCACGCAAAGGTTCCGGGTTCAATTCCCGGTGGGGTCCCTCACAAAGTTGATATTTATCACTTTGTGAATTTGTTCCCAGTCTGGTTAGGACATTGCAGGCTGAACCACCTGATTGTCCGCAAGTAAGATGGTTCCGTGCTTCGGATGGGCACGTTAAGCCGTCGGTCCCGGTTGCTGTCTATGATGGCGGTCGTTACACAGCCATGTCAGAGGCCTGCTACTTGTAGTAGGCGGTTGAAAAACTCTGACACCAGGGTTCATCGGGTCGTTGAACGACTCGGTGTCCCACACGAAAAGAAGAAGAAGATCTCTCACTGCCACTACAGCTTGCTACACTTATGTCCGTCACTTTGGTCATTTGTGGATAGCCTCATTCCGGATTTTATCCAGAGATACCGAGCATAAGCCTTTCCATACCTCTTTGAGTGACATGTACCCTGTGGGCCAGTTTTACTATCAAGTTCCACGTCTCGGCTCCGTAAGTCATGACTGGTAGGACGCATTGACCAAACACCTTGGTCTTGAGGCATTATAGCAAAGATGATTCGAGGATGTGACGCAGCTTCCTAAATGCTACCCAGCCAAGCTGCACTCTTCTGGTGATTTCAGCTTCAAACTTGTCTCTACCCATCTGCAAAGTTTGCCCAGGGTACACATATTTCTGAACAACTTTAAGGGCTACACCTTCGACGGAGACCGGCTCGGGGATAATGAGTGATTATGATTGAACATGACCTTCGTATTATCCAAGTTAAGTTCATCTCAAGTCCAAAATGTCTCGAGGCAGAGTTAGACTCGATAGCATTTTTTGCAGGTCCTACAGCGATTCGGCCATTATGACTATGTCGTCGGCAAAGCGGAGATGCATGAGATTTTTGCCGTTGACGTTGATGCCCAGTCTATCCCACCATAGAGTCTTAAAGAAATTCTCCAGTGCTTTGGTGAAGAGTTTCGGGGATATAACGTCACCCTGTCTTACACCACGGAGCAGTTGGATGGACCTTGTTATTGTGGTTTTGTACTTGAACGGACATCGTGGCTATTTGATAGAGGCTTCTCAGCACCTCAACATACTGCCAGTTGACTTGGCACCGCTGCAAAGACTCCAATACAGCTCAGGTTTCGATAGAGTCGAAGGCTTTTTCGTAGTCCACAAAGGCCACTCAGTGGTCGGTTTGGTTGTACTCTTTTGGCATGGGAACAACCTGCCTTACAGTTTGAACCTGTTTCGGTGACTGAAAGGCATCAAATCTTGATGCCAGACTATTGGTGACGACTCTCGAGAACAGCTTGTAGACGTGGCCTTAAGTAGCTCAGAGGCCACTCCGTCTTCTCCGGGAGCCTTCCCATTCTTAATCTGTCTGAGAGCCGCCCCGATTTCGTCTATATCTACGTCTGGAAGATCTTCTGTAAAGTGGCGGTAGAGAGGAGCTCTAGGGTTTGGGCTCGCGTCAGGTGAAGGCTTTTGCGCATGCGAGGCATACTACAGATTTCCAAATAAGTTCTCAATTTCAGCGAGAATATCTAGAACCAATATGACAGTTACACCATTCGAGGTAGTTTAGCTTTGCCAGATGACTCCTTCCCATTGTCTTGGTAAAAACTTTCGACCCTCGGTTCTTGTCAATCGCCTCCTTTACGAGTCGAGTGTTATAGCTTCGGAGGTCGCGTCTTACCATACTTCGGATCTTTTTGTTAAGGGATCTTGCAATGCATCATCTGGCGTATCGAGACTTATTAGCGTCAGTGCCAGACCAGGGCCTCGCTCAAAAGTTTGGACTTCTAATCTGTTCGCCTTTTACGAAAGTGCTTCGTCCCCACTTCGCGAACAACCCCGATAGTAGGTGAGAATTTCAATACAAAAAAAATTTGGGAGTTCCCGTGCGTGTTCCAGTTTGGAAACTAATCTTTAGGCTATTCTTTGGCTATTTCGAGCCGGGCCTTCCTAGCATACTTACAAAAAAAAATGGCAGCCATTTCAAACTTTTTTTATTGGCCAAAATTTTGTTATTTTGTAATAACTCAAAACTGGTAAGTGCTATAAATAAACATTGTATGGAAGATATGTTACGCGTAAATTTCTGCACAACATTGCCCTTAATAACATTTTTCATAATCTAATACTTTACGAGTAAAACGCTACTCAAAATGGTACTTTTTGCTGGAAGCTCACTAACTCAAAAGTATGAATTTGGTCGTGAAGTTGAGGATTAAAAAGCTCTTACTATGTGGGCAGACCATGCTGCGGTGTCCTGGCTGACTTTCAGTTACATGTTTTCCGCCCAGCAGCGCCAGCTCATTTTTAAGCAAACCATCAAGTTTCATGCAAACTTTCATCCTCTGTCTTACCACCTTTAAGGATGATTTTTTTAAAATCCTTTCGAAGTCATAATTTATCTTCTCCGGCTTAACTTTGAGCAAAATTTTAAAGTTCTAGGTCTAGTGGTTTTGCCTGTGCGCTGTTATACAATTGTTGGGAAATTACCAAAGTTTGTTTGTAAAGTCGAAAGAAGAAGAAGTCGAAGTTTATCGATCAAACTAACTGCCCGTCAGCGGTTTCACCCGCTGGAACCTAATATTCCGCGGGAAAATAGCATTCGTTTCCAAGGCGGGGCCAAACTGGAACACGCACGGGAACTCTCACTGAAAGGTTCTTGTCTACTACGACTATGCCCTCTAGGTCCTCGTCAACGTTTATCGGGGTCTCCAGGGTAGCGAATCGATTTTTCAGTTCAAGTAAGAACTCCTCATGTCCGGCTTGGGGCAGCTTGGGGCGGAGAACTGGCTTCACCATGCGGTTTCTTTATAGCTTGAAGTTGATATTTAGGGTGCCTCTTACTAGTCGTTGATCGCTTCTGGTATTGAATTTACTGATCACGATCACTAACATCCCTTATTATATGCCGTTTATCCGTCATGATGAAGTTGATTTCGTTCTTCGTCCTGCCGTCAGGGCTATTCCAGGTCCACTTCCGTTTTGAGCTTTTTCTGATAAAAGGTGTTCATACAGATCTCGACCTATTCATGGGGGTTTGCCCATAGTCACCACGCTGGGCACGCGAATTGGTGACTGCATTGTGTGTTTGTGGACTATGTTGTTAACACGGGAGGCGCTGCTGCCCACCCCTCGGAAGCTCTTTATCGCCTCTTACCCTTATACCCACGGGCAGAATTGGGGTGGAGGAATTCTATTCTGCCGACAGCACACGGCAAAGATCGTAATGCGAAATTCAGATCCGTCACCCAAATAGTGGATATTTTATCAGAACCGTCACATAAAATAAAGCCACATGAATCATTTTTGTTAGATCCATCATACAACCCAATTCCGTTCTCTAGATTCCGTCACAGCAAATAGTGGCCTTGTTATAACTTCGCATTTACTCGATAGAAAAGTGGGCCTCTCACATCATTTTATTTACATTCCTACAAAGAATGACTCCATGCCTTCAAAATAACAATAAAATCAATTTGAAAAATGATGACGGAATTGTCAGGAGAACGCATTCCGAGGAGAATAAGCCAAATAGTGATATAGTAACTGTGAAAAGTCGAGGAATTGATCGGTTGTTATCTGCCAGTCAAGAAAGAATCGATGGGAAGGAGTACGCGTACGTTCCTATTTATTTACATTAATGTCGATTTAGAGGTATAGATAATCAAATGGCGCTACTAAAAATAATTGAACAAAAGTTCGCGATACCTACGTAGAATGTGTTGTTAAACGTTAAATAAATAGGTATAACTTTAATAGTTATTCAACAATTACAATATTACATAGGTATTACATCCGCGATCCGATTTAATGCTACCCCGTTTGACCGCGACCAGTGTGCGCCGGCGCGGCGCGCGCTTACGGATCGTCCGCGACAAATAGGTATAAATTCACGCCGCGCCGTGCTTCCGTCGGCCATATAGTTAAATCCCTATGTTGCCATGGAGATAAACTTCTAATATTTTGTATGGTTGTTAATTACATGATTCTGGTAGAGTAATATTAACTTTATACACTCGAATTCAATATAAGCCCTAATATGAAAAAATAAGTTTGACGTTATAAAAGCTTTAATCCTAGACTTCTAAACTTTTATGAACGAATTTAGTAAAAGCTAAAAGAAAATTTTACCATTATGAGACTAACTCTAATTTAATATTGGCGAAATTATAAGCATTTTTCCGTTTAGGTATGTAGCAAGTACATTAAACTTCTAAAAATTTCATAACTTTAAGACATCGATATTTCATTCTAGATGTATTCTATTTCTTCCACTCGAATTTTATAATAACTGTTTATTTTTGCTAAATATGTGAATACCTAAACAGTACCTAAAGCAAGTATATATAATTTCTAATTTTTCAAAGAATAGTCTTATAAACATGTTAGTTACAGGTTTTTAAAAAATCGCGAACTTTAATAATATTAAAACACAATTACTTTCCGCTACTGAACTAATTGGGGAGGAAGTTCGTTATAGGCGTCTCGAAAGAGTTTCATTTAATTATTTGCACAGTATGCACATCACAAAGGTCAAATTAAGGTTATTTAGATTTTTGCAAAAATTAAAGTGATCTTTAACTTTTTAGAACTAAAAACATGAAAAAACTATAAAAGACCGAAATATCTCCAAATGGATTTCTTATTTTACGTCTTCGAGTTAAGCTTTACATGCCCAATTATTTTGACGTAGCAACAGCATTGTATTTGTGAACAAATTTGTATTTTTAACCGACGAAAAAACAAAAGAGGAGGAGGTTCTCAATTCGGCCCGAACTTTTATTTTTATTTTTTATGTATGTTCACCGATCATTTAGAGACGCCTGGACCAATTCGAAAAAATCTTTTTTTGTTTGAAAGCGTGCACTGCCCAGGTGGTCCCATTGTCATCAGGTCAGGATCTGATGGGAGGATCATTAAAAATTCAGTAAATTCTTATAATTTGCGGCACATTTTGAAGCATAATGTACTTATGTTTACGTACATGCCTACCCGTTGACATCAACTGCATGACAAACAAGTGGCAAAGAAGCTTGTTAAAAGAGGTTCTTTTTAAAGGTCGTATATGGATATTAGTCTGTATGTATTTTATAGTAATTCTTTATTCTCTTTGAACTCTTATACGACTGGGCAGATTTTGATGAGAGCTATGTCAAAGTAATACTTTCGTCACCCTGAGACACCATTGTTAGTTTTCTTGTAAAATTATTACGTATTAACTTGCGAATGATTGAATTTTATCAAAGCAATATCAAAGGAGAAAGAATCGGTCGCAAACGGACCTATTTAACCAAACTTTTTAGGACCACTGGCGCTAGTGTCATTGACGTCTTACATCACAGTTTGACTTGGCTCAAACTTATCACACAAGCGGTTTTCGAACGGGTCCGGCCAGCGGATGCGCAGCGAATTCGTCACGTACGCGAAACAATTTGCAACGTTTTGATAGAAATACCGCCGGTATCGGCCGCACGTCCGAGATGAATTCGCTGCGTATCCGCCGCGTATCAGTCGCGCGTTGCGCGTCCTCCACACAGAGTACCTTACCCTAAGTAAAGTACTAAGTTTGAGGCACCTGGTCCTCCAGGGGTTCGCTCCGCTTCCGCTAGCATACCGGTTGTGTGATAAGGCTCTTTTATCTCAAATAAAACCAATCATATTCGTGTTTGTTTACATTTATTTAAAACTTCGACAGAAGAAAACTTTTGCAAATAGCAATGTATATTTGATAAATTGTCGTGTGGTGCCGGCAGAGTAGAATAGCACCACCCCCTCTCTTCCCGAGGGGGTCGTAAGAGGCGACCGAGGGATAAACCCGACCCAAACAGCCAGGGTCAACCGTATGGTGGCGGTTAATCCTCCACAAAAGCATTCCCAAAGAGGATTGACGCCTGGTAGGCGGCCGGTCGTAAAATTAAGCCAAATCCTTTGCAACACGATTTGTGTTCAACAAAACGTGTTGCGCCGACCAAGTAATTGGGATAAGGGCAGGAAGATGATGATGATGATTTGATAAATTGAATTTAGCTGTGGGTAGAACAAATCCTACTTTCCTATTTAGATAAATGTTTACATTAACATTGTTTTATGTAACCAATGATTTTATGACTACGCAACAAAATAGATCCCGTGATCTGTGCTATGCAAGAGGACATCTGACTGAGAAGGCTGCCAGGCTTACGGCTTATATTACGTCCACCAAACGACCACACTAACTAACTATGAAAGGTTGAGGTTGATAAACATAGTAGACATACAACTACTTACTTAGTACAAATCATTACATTTAGAATAGCATCACCCCAATTCTACCCGTGGGTGTCGTTAAAAGCGACTAAGGGATAATTATCCAGGGAATGGGCAGCAGCGTTCCCTGTGAATTAAACATCTTGCACTGCGCTCGCCAACCCGCCTGCCAAGCGTGGTGAGTATGGCAATACCCCCCAATACGGGGGAGACTCATGTCCAGCAGTGGACTGTTGAGGCTGTAAAGGTAAGGGGGTTGAGATGGGGCTTCTGCCTCACATAGAAAAGAAACAGACGAATATTAGTCACAAAAAAGTATAAAATAAAAGCTTTTTAACAAAAAATATCAACCAACGAAAACTGAAAAGCATAAAATAATTAACTTTTGTAAGTCAATCTTAATAAAATCATTAGTTTACAAATTATTGGTAGAAGATACATAGTAATATTTTTGGAAATATTTTGAGATTTTATTCAATTTTATTAACCAAGTACATAAATTAATATAAATGTGCCTGTCTAAATGATTTTGAGTCGGCGCCAATCATAATTAAAATAAATAAATAATCATCCTTGGAACAAACATCGACCTACTACTGTCCTGGATGGAACGAGCTCTCCAGTTAGTTTAACAAGCGTGGTGAGTATGAAAATACTCTCCTTTAGGGAGATGATAGTGGACTGTAAAGAGGCGTCTCGCGCGCTGTTTCCTTAATTTGTGTGTAAAGTATGGTAATAAATACGCTTGATTGGCGCCGACTCAAAATCATTTAGACAGGCACATTTAGATTAATTTATGTACTTGGTTAATAAAATTGAATAAAATCTCAAAATATTTCCAAAAATATTACTATGTATCTTCTACCAATAATTTGTAAACTAATGATTTTATTAAGATTGACTTACAAAAGTTAATTATTTTATGCTTTTCAGTTTTCGTTGGTTGATATTTTTTGTTAAAAAGCTTTTGTTCTGAGATGTGGCCGAGAGGCTGCTATTTTTAGCTTCGGATAAAATTATAGAGCAATGCAACCGTAGAATTTCTCAAGTGCAATCATATTTTATTTTTGATACAAAAGAAGTGGGAGCGCTACCGCCGACGTATAATCAAAGAGCAGAATAAAACGGAATCTTCAGAATACACCCACTGGCTTTAATCAAGTTATCTTCAAGATAACTTAAATATTATCTAAATTTTTGTCTTGTACGTACACGGAAATAAATTCACTGTAACATGGGCTACATGAAATTGCAAATTGCATATGTGTGCCTGAATGAATTTTAGTAAACTTTGACCTAATACCGCATTTTGTATTTGTAGCTGTGACTTTTGCGGAATTACTAGTGACGTCTCTACCTTCTGGGCTACCGCGATTCAATCGGTGCCTACGAAATTATGCAGGTGTATCTAAATGCCAATAACGCTTAGCGTGTATTAATGAATGTCTATTACCAATCTCACTCGCAAGTATTTCTCGAAGACCCCCTTTCATCAATCGTAAGAAGACCCAATCGTGGGTGGTTAGCCAGCCCCACTGACATGGACGTCAAGATCCACAGAAACGTGGGCAGCGACAAGCAAGCTCAGCGTTGATACTGACGTGCTGACACGAGATACCCATCTTCACTTACACATTGTTTTACTCGACTTAAGAAAGTAGGTGTCCTTTTTGGATGACGCTCTGTTTTCCCGAATGTATCTATGAATGTCTATTACCAAACTTATGCGCAAGTATATCATACCCCTTCCATCAATCGTAAGAAGATCCAGTCGTGGGTGGTTAGCCAGTCCCACTGACATGGACGTCAAGATCAACAGAAACGTGGACAGCGACAAGCAAGCTCAGCTTTGATGCTGACGTGCTGACACGAGATACCCATCTTCACTTACACATTGTTTCGCTCGTCTAAGAAAGTAGGTGCAGGTAGCTTTTTTGGATGACGCTTTGTTTTCCCGAATGTATCTTGAATGTTCATTACCAAACTCACTCGCAAGTATTTCTCGAAGACCCATTTCATGAATCGTAAGAAGACCCAGTCGTGGGTGGTTAGCCAGCCCCACTGACATGAACGTCAAGATCAACAGAACGTGGGCAGCGACAAGCAAGCTCAGCTTTGATACTCACGTGCTGACACGAGATACCCATCTTCACCTACACATTGTTTTGCTCGACTTATGAAAGTAGTTGTAGGTAGTTTTTTTGGATGACGCTCTGTTTTCCCGAATGTATCTATGAATGTTCATTACCAAAGTCACTCGCAAGTATTTCTCGAAGACCCTTTCAATCGTAAGAAGATCCAGCCGTGGGCCCCACTGACATGAACGTCAAGATCAACAGAACGTGGGCAGCGACAAGCAAGCTCAGCTTTGATACTCACGTGCTGACACGAGATACCCATCTTCACTTAGGTACATATTGTTTTATATGACTTATGTTATTATGATAGTAGGTGTAGATTTTTTTTCATTTTTATATTTAGGTTCGCTTTTAAAATAATAAATAAATATCCTGAACATTTCACACTTTTGTCTTAATAATAAATAAATAATAAATATCCCTGGACAAGACACACAGCGCCATCTAGCCCCAAACTAAGCAAAGCTTGTACTATGGGAACTAGACAACTGATATAATACTTATATACTTTTTTTTTGTAAATAAATACATATTATACATAGAAAACACCCAGACTAAACACAAATATCTGAAAATTAACTTGACAAATATTTGTGTCTGGTGGGAATCGAACCCACAACCCTCGGCGTAGAAGGCAGGGGTACTATCCACTACGCCATCGGGGCTTAATATATGTGGTTTTGCAGCCATAGACAGATTCAATGGTGATTTAAAAAACGCGTTTGTAAAATGTTACCTACTAACTGGCTTTACGAAATTGGAAAAAGAAATTTGCTCAATATGGAATTTTCAGACCAATAAATAATAAACAAGAAATTAAGATAATGGTAATTTTATTGAATGGGATAGATATTGTACTAAAGTAAGAATATCAAGAACATCGCATGGTGATGTGGGTGGAAATAGTCAAGTCAAGATCGTTGACTGACAAACGATTTATCTTCAGGCGTTTAACCCACCACAGCTATTATTTAAGAGATCGTTTACAAAATAATAGTTCATTTAAATTACGATCATTATTTACATGAAGCTTAAAGCAGATATTTAGTTAATTTAATTACGTTAAAGATTGAAGAGTCACTTTGAACCAGCCATTTGCCACTAAAACAAAACTTGACAACGAAGAGAAACGTTTTCGTAAAATTGGAAACTAATGGACATTATTGTGCTAAATCTTACAAACCTTCACAGTAAGCTTTTGCGCCTTGTCTCTTATACTATCGGCCCAAATCTTGTTAGAGACACATTTTACAAGTCTTTCAGCTGTTGAGCAAGAACAAAATTCCTGTCTTCCTACGAAGTTTTACCTGTCATGTAAAAAGGTACATAATTCTCGAAACAGGCTTGTAGACTTGTTGGCGCGAATATTAAACTCTGAGTTGGCGAGTTGGTGACTCATGAACATGAAATTGCAAATTAAGGCGAAATTTATAATCGGGTGTTGGGTGACATTCCAAACGAGGCGGTAAGTCAAGTCGGCACTATTGCCCCTACGCTATTATAATGTCGACACGACAACAGCTAGGAAGACCACAGTCAGACACAGAAGAAAGCACAAAAGAAAGATATTTTATCTACACTCAGTTCGTAATATTCGTTTTACAGAATCGAAAGTACGAACATAATGAACTGCATTACGAATATACAGCCTTTAAAAAAAAACTTTCATACTACTGGCAGCTACATAAAGTAACTTGATTTCTAGTATTTGAAAAAAATTTAAACGAATTGACCCGCGTACCAAATTGTAATCTGTTCGAATTTGACACTGGCCATCAGTAAGTCGAATGAAAAAAAAAACAAGTGTCACCCGCGGCGGGGCGACACTTGAAATTATGAGGACTTATTTATTATTAAATCTTTGCTTCAAATCATTTTTCGAATTAAAATTCACTGATAAATGCTATTTAATTTTAAAAGTTGTTCAGTTTTTATGAGCCTCCATTTTAACGTTTAGTTAAAAAGTTACTTATGTACAAAAGTCGTTCAATTGGTGGTTCAGTAGATAGGCTTGCAATCGCCATAGTGCAGTGCGGAGGTTTGAATTATTTTTCATAGTTTTTCTTGTAGAGTGTAGATAAAATAGTGTATGCAACTGCAAATAATTAGGCTTTAGAATGCTCGTGTCAAACTATTATCACACTCGGCTGCGCCTCGTGTGATAAACAGACACTCTCATCCTAAAGCCTCTCATTATTAGGCAGTTGCATAAACTACTATTATGACACCCATGTTCTGCGGTGCATAATAAGGGTAGGTACGCTTGTTGAAACTAGTAGAAAAGTATTTGTAACTGAATCTTACGATTAGTAATTAGTTGAGCTAAAATAGAAGGGTGGTATACCTATCTTCTTATTTTAAGCAAGTTCACATTAAAATGTTTTCTTAACTAAACGCAAGTTTCTTTTTTCTACAAGTCTACATGTCCAAACCTAGCTTATAATTCGACCGCATAAGCCCAAAAGTAACACAAGATCAATATTCATGGGAGTTTAGAGATTAATCTTAATCCGGTGACAAGAAAAACGTTATTTATTGACACATTGGTGTCACTTTGATCAATACGCTCATTTCCCTAGAACCTTACTGACCTCCTTCCCGTGAAGGGCTTTTATGGTGTTGCCAACAGATTTATAGGATTATCAGCGTCTTTTGACTTCATAAACCACATTTTATTGCTACCAATTAAGTGCAATCGAACTTAGAAAGTTTAAAGACCGATAGACGACGGAATGCATATCCGCAAGCCCTTAACGATCTGCTATTCCCGCTTTAAAAAAAATAAACGAACTTTCACGGACTTAACCTGGGTCGTTCATGACCTTAATGCTCTTAGTGACACTTTTTAATAAGTGTCGATTGGCACGCGAGAGTTTACCACTTTGCTACAGGATACAGGTCCCTTATTGGGTCTCAGTCGTCTCAATATTGCAATAACGCAAATTAATACTGGACACATCGAAGTTCTTATACTTGGTATATTGGAAATGGCTCCATAGACGCAAATAAAAGTTGCTTATTTCGGTATTCAAATAAAAAACAACATGACTTTGTGGATAGTGCGTCAGCAACACAGCACGGTACGCTGAAAGTTTGTGGAAATCCGCTTATGTGAAATTTTAGACTTCTTGTATTGAACCTATTCCCTAAAATTCTTCGTCGTTTTTTCCCCACGATCATTCAAGAAACGAGGCAGCTGGCAAACCTGCTTCGATACGTACCGGCATTTGATCCCTGAACCTACGTTCGCATTAATCTTACTTACGTCGCGCAGCCGAACTGAGAACTCCCTGGATCCGAAACAGCCCCAGAATTATTATAAGATTCCGTGTTACAGGTGCACTCTATACTTACAAGAACACAAAAAGAATCCAATAGTTTCTCTTATCGAGACAGAAACACCATAGCTCAGTGGTTGAAAGTTACGAGTCCGTTTCCTGCTCGTGTGTAATTCTGGGTTTCTATATTTCCTGCAGAGAGCTCGCCTACGAGACCAAGATCCTCTTTCGGTCATTGAGTCAGCGGAGTCAGTTAGTTATATTTCCAATATCTTTTCACTAAAATTCTTTGGCAGTTTTTACAGCGTACAGCTGGCAATACTGACACGATTTGTACCGGCATTTGATCCCTGAACGTAGCACATTAATCTTGCTTACGTCGAGCAGCCGAACTGAGAACTCCCTGGATCCGGAACAGCCAGGACAGAATTATTAAGAGATTTCGTGTTCCTGACAAAAGCTCGTGATCGTAATCTTGTGAGAAGCTTAAGTGTAAATGCTTACGCGAAATTCAAGCTTATTTTCCCCAACACATGTGCCCATGTGTCAAAATTCATAAAAAAATACCATCATACCATACAAAGCTTACAATCAGGTAGGCGAGAACTAATTGTAAATATTGTATGGGCCGAAGAAATTTTGTTTTCTTTGGCATAAAATTGTAACTTGTGATAACTCACATCACAAAATACGTAACCACCCATTATGAAAAGCTCACTTTAGTTAATCTAGAGTGCAATTTCTCCACACCATGTCACATGGGAGACAATGGTTTTGTAATACATAACTCATTTGAATGAATTATTATAGTTAGTAGATATAATACGAGGTGACACACTTCATCAAACAATTTATGCCTGACCACACACATGACACAATCACAGACATTATTACAATACTATCTAATTATAGCTTTTCCTTGAATTTGTACAACTGTCATACAACATGTATACAACTTACTAGTAATTCTAAGTACATACATATTGTTTTATAACGTTTAAATAACATTTTCTCAAACATGCTAGGAAATATGACAATTTCTTTCCAAAAAACAATCCAGAAAGTTTGACATTGTCTGTGATTTTGTAATTTCTGAACGATTTCTTTTTTACACGACTGCAATGGATTCCAATACAACTTTTCTGGCGCGATATCGAAATCGTTCAGAAATTACGAAATAAAAAAAGACTAACTCCAAATCCACATCTTGACGTAGTAATCAGTAAAACAACTTTTTATATCAAATTACTATAAAATACATTAATATCTTAATAATTTCCTAGCATTTTTTTGAGAAAAGCACTATGTAAGCCTCGGGGAAAATGACTTTGCTAGACTCGTATAAAAGTCCTCGCCTGCGGCTCGGACTTCAAACTCTACTCGTCAATACAAAGTCTTATTTTCCGTCCTCGTCAACAACCTACTATTAACATGACGCAAACTTGGCAAATAAGGTCGTGTGTAGTTGAGTTTCAGATGCGTTTCCTTTTGATAATTTTCTACCAAGCTTTTCCCAAAAAATTGGAACAAAGGGCTTTCCGAAAAGAGCTTCATAAAAATATTTCAGGGTAATTGGTACTATTGTATAATCGTGTACCAATCTGTTTCTGGCGAGAGAGCTGAAAGTTTTACATTTCAAAACCTTTTTTAGAGCAAGACCTTAGGTACTTAGAAAATCTTTACTTTTTTAACCAAAACACAATGTTTTAACAGTGTTGATGCATCTACATAAAGCATTACAAACGACAATTTGTCTATCCGCTATTTATCATTATTAAGATCGTGACGTGGGCGGGACATTCAACACCGGATTATTACGATGTTAATGTGACACGTTGCCTTAATTGCCTTATTAAGAGGGTTTCTGTAGCCTTAAAAAACTTATCCTGACCGACCATTACCGGCAGCTTAACGTGCCCTACGAGGCAAGGATTCTAATTTCTAACAAACAATAAAGCAGTAGATAACGTAATATATCCTACATTATGCTAACAAACGAACGCAAAAACAGGAATGCCATATTTCATAGATATTATATAGCATTTTTGGCAGAAGTAGAACACAAAATTGTACAAAACAAACTAAACCAGGAAGAAAGATAATTAAAAAGATAACATCTTTCTATGCGTAAAGAGGTCAACTTGTGTCGAGATAACGGTGATAATAATGTCGTCAAAGTATGCTAGGTAATGGCCTGAAAAATGTTTTCACGAGAGCGGTTGCAGCATCCAACCATAATACAACTCAACAGACTCACAGGGAGAACTAACTTACTAGAAGATCATGCATAAAAAAAACATGCATTAACATTTTAAAACAAAAACCCGTCTGCGGTAATAATTTCCGTTTAAAATACGCCATGTTGATATTATGAAATTTTAATATAACCCAAAATATAACCAGTGTCATTAGCGCTGCTGAGACGAATCTATAGACACCTCCAACATCTGTCAAACCATTTAGGATGTTGCCCGTGAAAAACAATTTACTTGTCCACATACATACCTACATACTCTCCTTTTGAGGCAGTCGGCTAATAACAAAACATGCACAAAACAGATAAGTAGGTACATGGACAAAGAAAACGTAGATCAGCTCCATCCAGGAACCTAACCCGGAAATAGAAATGAGAAACACTGCCAACTACGCCATCTAAGCGAAAAACGCTTTCCAGGGAATTTGCAACAGGGCTCTTCCTGCTAATTCATCTGTGTATCATCTCGTTGTGCATTCGCCAAATACGTTACATACATACACATATCACGCCTATATCCCTAGCGAGGTAACGGGTTGTATAAAATGCCATTTTCACCACATCTGACAAAAGTTTCATAGTCGTTCAGAAGACTGTTTATCACCATAGAGGCAGGTTGTCAGCCTGTCGCTTAAAATTGCAATACACATCGACTTTAAAATCCTTTCGTCGCATCTTACGACACCCATGGGAAAAATATGGGGTGATGCTATTCTAAGCTGGCACCAAACGGCAACTACGTTATGTTATGATTATGGTTTGTAGATTCCTGAATTCAAATGTTGATTAACCAGATAAAAGGTTACATTTCGAAATATTGTAAGACTAGGATTAAAAAAAAAACAAATACAAGCTCTTTAAACTAACACCAAGCCTTGCCTTGTCTAGTGTGTAAACAGTAGCTAGTATTCAAAACCATAAAAGACGCCTACTGCTAAAACTTTGATACCAGGTTTCATCGGATCATTGGATCACTCGGTGTCTCACATGAAAGAATAAAAAACTATCGACTTTTTAAACAATTTCCAATCTAAAATTAATTAACATGTCTGACCGCTATGTCGGGTGGTCTTTATTAGAAAAGGACGAATCAGGACATCTTCTTTACAAAGTATTTAATTTACCAGCGGAAGCTACATGACTAGGCAGAAAGTAAATTAAAAAACATCCCGACAGAATTAAGCTGCACTTCCTGCATCTAGCAGGTCATTCCATCACACTTCACTTTATATTTAAGAGGGATCTATAGTCATTATTTTTCATACAAACGCTTTCAACGTATCCCTCTGCCAATTCGAAACCGATCGACTCAATTTTTGGCACGGTAACTCTTCTGGACTAGATCTATGCTCCATATTCTTTTTCTGGTTGTAATAATGCATTTAAAAAAAGATATGGCCGTGGCAAAATGCTCTAAAATTATCAGCAACTTTACGCCTTGATATCTTCTAAATATGACAATAATTTCAGCAAAACAAATAATACGGGCATAGAATATTTTATTGGCATTGGCAGCAAAATAATGCCACTATCAACAAATTTGGTGGCGATTTCGAACGGGGAACCTGGTAAACCCAGAACGCAAATTTTCCGGTAGCAAGCTATAACTATCTCTTTTACGGCTGCGGGACGGGTGTGATGCATAAATGAAATAGAAATATTTTTATGAACTGACAGCTCACGAACTTTCAGCTCGGTATAGTAGCCTCTTAAGTAGATGACAAAGTATTTTTATAACCAGAATAAGACTTTAATATAAATACACGTTTTGTTAGACAGATATGGTAGGTAGATAGATGCCTACTAATACCTAGTACTGGTATCGAAGTTCGACAGAAATTAATAAGCCTAGCTAAATCCTATATTAAGCTTCAAGGTTTACATAACAGTATATTTTTTACGGCAGATTTTCATTATTTGGTCGATTCAAAAACACAACCTATCTTATCACTTCTCAGTCGGTTAAAAAACAGATTATTTTTCCGCTCCAGGGCGGGCTTTGGAATAAATTGCTCGTATACAGTGCAGCGATGTGACGGGTGAGTGATTCTTTCAGTTCGTTCAAATCATTGTCCGGATAAAAATTCGGCACTAATATTGACTTTGAGCTAAATATTTTGATTGAATATGTTTACTTATAGAGTAAACTAAATGATGCATTCATTATATTTGGATTAAATACAACAATGAAAAAAAGTTCTGAACAAGAACTTCCCAAATCTTCATTACTCTCCTTGTCCAAATGGTACCACGGAAAAGTTTTTAATTATTACTTGGCTTTCCTAATGTAGAAGGATTATTTTTTTGTAGTGAAGTACTTAGAAAATGAATGTAGATTATCAGTATTTAATATAGTATTTTTAAATAACGTGCAACCTAGAAAGAATCGACTCAAAAGTTTTGTCAAACAAAAAACGTCATTCATTTCCGCGAAGTTGAAAATTAAAAATAATTGGTTTCATATCCCTATTAGTAACCTAACAAGTCGATCACTACTCAAGCGCACTTCAGTCGCCCCCACTGCCGAGCCGAGTGTGGACGTGTACAATTTAGAAGTGCAAAAAATTTACGTTCTTTCGCGCGGAGATGACGTTTGTCACAGGTGAGTGTTCATTATATTCCAATTATTTGACAAGTAAGTGTTTGAGATAAAATTAAGGTTTTGACTTGAATTTGTAGTATACAGGGATGTTTTACTAGGTTGTATTTGTTGTCTTCTTTTGTAAAGTAGAAACAAAAATATCTTAAAAAAACTGCTCAAACTTCATTCCTCTCCGTTTCATTACCTTCCGTTTCCTCAAAACTTTACGCGGAAATGAATGAAGCTGTTTTGGAAGGTAATGATATTTTTTGGAACAAGTGTTGACGTGGGCCGCTTTCACCATCCAGTTGCAACCAGCAGCTTATTTTTATGTCATTGGTCCATCCATCTGGCCGGAGGGCGTCCAATGCTACGTTTTCCAAGGTGTGGCTTCCATTCGAGAACCCATTTCTTCTTCTGGCGAATCGACAGCAGATATTTGTGGGCATTTTTTTGTGCTTGGACGAGTATGTGGCGACGCGGATAGCTTCGTCGGAAGTGTTCCACAAGTCCGCCAACGTGCAGGTGTCAGGACACGCTGGGCACACTTCGGTTTTTCGACAGATGTGTTCAGCCCACTGCCACTTTAATTTGCTGCACTTTCAGACTATGTAAGTTACTTTGGTCTTCTGGCATTTAGTTTCATTCCATTTTATCCATTGGTAATGGTAATGGTTAAACGGTCTGTTTTCCGCAACTCGACGTCTACATGCGCCTATTTTGCGTGAAGGGGTGCTGGGTGGGGGTTCACTACTCGAGCCATCCTAGTTCCGCGAGGAAGCTCAGCAACCCTACCAAATCTCTGAGTGCCTCAGGAATTGACCTCAGATTTCCGAGGTGCTTTGCGCGGTACGTTGCCACTTCTTTGCAGTGTAGCAGGCACGTGGGCAGCTGTTTCTTCTTCTTCCATGCAGGCTCTGCACAGAGGACTGTCAGTAACACCTATGACTGAGAGGTGCTTGGGCAGAGGTGAAGGGGCCTTCGACAAAACGAACTTCACAAGCATCGGCGTAGCCCTCTACAACCACGGGGTGAACAACTTTCTGACGGAATGGATCACGAACAAACGCAAACGTAGTGTCAGATTTGCAGGTAACAATCAAACTAGCTGTTTGACAAGAGGCTGCCCATAGGGAGGAAGTATCTCACCACTACTGTGGAAAATGGTAATAAACAGCCTTATCACGGAGCTCAACGCAAACAATTTCTACACTATAGGATACGCTGACGACCTGGCCATACTTATAACCGGTAAGTTTACCAGTATAGTCTACGACCTCGCACAAGCGGCGCTACGCATTGTGGAACGCTGCTGTACTAGGTACGCCCTTTCAGTCAATCCCACAAAAACTGAAATACCTAGTCATATTCACGCTGAAACGGGTTTTGGGCAACTACTACCTACCATAACTGTTCGAGACAAGACTACTACTCACCAACGAGGTCAAGTATCTAGGGATAATTCTTGACCACAAACTAAAACAAACTAAACAAAGCTTGCATCGCTTTTTGGCAGTGCCGCAGGATGATCGGCAAGAAATGGGGGCTCTCGCCGAAAAATAGTCTGTGGCTGTACATGATGGTAATGCACCCGATGGTGTGCTACGGTGCACTCGTATGGTGGATAAGGTGCAAGATCGTGACAGGTATCAACAAACTACAAAAGTTCCAAAGGTTAGCCTGCATGGCGATCACAAATGGTATGAGGACGACTCCAACTGCAGTCTTAGAAGCCATGCTGAATCTACCGCCGCTTTACCTGTATGTAAAGCAGGAGGCGGCTGCGACTGCAGTAAGGCTCTGGCTTTAACTCTGGCGAAACAGCAATATCCTACAATACCCCACACACCGCCATTTTAAACGAAGCACAAATAGATCTGCCATTACTCGCAGCTGCAGGTGACAGAATCCCGAAACAGTTTAATAACCATCTTACTAGCTACTACAGCCATTGCTGCTAGGGAAGTAAAGGGCCACTTCATTCGTATAATCTCAGACAGCACGTCAGTACTGCAAGCACTGTAAGTACAGTCTCACAATGACATCAGGGCTAATCTACGAAAGCCACCAACGCCTGATAGAGGTACGTAAACACCACGTAACTCTACAATGGATCAAGGGACACAGCGGCATTTGAGTTAACGATGCAGCGGATAAACTAGCCAGAAGGGAATCGGATACATCGGTATCCCCTATAGCCTATGGGTCGGAAACGATTTTACCCATTCCAGCAGGTAAATTCAGCTCCCTACTGAGAGAACGTACTAAAAACGAGCACAACACATACTGGACCGGGTTAGAAGACCGTAGGCAGGCCAGAGAGGCCATGAAAACACTATCCAATCACCTATCCAAGAAGTTGCTCCGACTGAAGAAACCCGAACTTCTCATGACAACCAGCACCATCGTCACGATCACTTTATCAAGAACCTTTCAGTCAAAGGTTTTACTGATGGTCCTCTGTGCAGAGCATGCATGGAAGAAGAAGAATCAGCTATCCAAGTGGTGCTACACTGCAAAGAGGAAAAGAACCTCGGGCATCCGGAGTTAATCCCCGAGGCACTCGGTGATTTGGTACGGTTGCTGATCTTCCACGGAGAACTATGATGGCTCGAGTAGTGGGCCCCCACCCTTCACACAAAATAGGCGCATGTAGATTTATAGTTGCGAAAAACAATCCTTATAACCATTACCATAATATATTAGTTGATTGTTATTCTAATGTAATTTAAAGTATAACGTCATTTTACTACTCGTTTTTTATTGGCTGGTTTCGCATGAGGACTTTTAAATGACAAAATACTACGTAAATAACGAAAACTCTCACAATTAATCCTAACAGATACTAAAAATTCATAACAAACACATATCAACTTTCAGTATATTTCATTACTTTCCAAATACAATCATTACACTATCTCAACTTTTCATTACCTTCCAAATATTAATCATTACACTCTCTCCATATTTCATTACCTTCCAAGCGCTCATTACATTCCATCACTTTCCATGAAAATTAAGGCTTTTCCATGAACGCCTTTCCCGGTAACATTTTCATAGGACGTATACAATTACTCTAATTCATAAACTACGTCAAAACGGGAACAAAAAAAATATTCTTCGAAATCTGTCCGATTTGAACGAACCGAAAGAATCAGTCGGGTAGACAAAGAGATTGCGCTGACAATCTGACATGCTTAGAATAAGACGTGATCTCACACAGGACTTGCGCGCGCGCAGGAAGGACGATGACTTCAACAATACAAACAAACATTTCACTATTCAAATAAGCTACTTTTGTAATGCTTCGTCAGTTTTATTATACTAAATTATATTACATAGGTCAAGCTGCGAACCAGGAAATAAAATTAGGGATGGAAAAAGAATTATTTTACGATCGGCTGTGAAAAACACACAACCCATCTTATCCCTTCTCAGTTGGTTAAAAGCAGATTATTTTGCCGCTCCAGGGCGGGCTTTGGAATAAATTGCCTCTACCGGGAGTAACGGAAAGGGTATAACAAGCCGAAAGGAGGTCAAGGTACTCATGAAACTGAACAACTTTCCCCATGGAACATGGGTCGAATTATGAAAAAAAAACCTGCCAAGAGCGTGTCAGACACGCCCACAAATAGGGTTTCGTAGTCAACGTTAAAATATCAGGTTTTTCAGCATTACAAAATTAATTTTGTTGCTGGTTTGTTAGCAGCAGTATGATGACTAACCGCAAATAGAAAAACTTATTTTTTTCTGAAACCTTTAAGGGCACAATATCCGTTACAGTTTTCATTGTAACTTCAAATTGTAAGCTATATTCCATATTTATTTCAAATTTTTAGCGTTATTACTTTAAAAGTTACAGCTGGAACAAATTATGGGTCAAAAACGACCTTTTTAAAAGCAAATATCTCGTGACAGAAACATTTTAGTGACTTTGTTTCAAAGAAACCTCACCTTAGTTTTAAAAGACCTATTCAACGATACCCTACTCAATATTATAGAAGAAAAAAAAAATTTTTGTCCCCCTTTCACTTGTATGGGAGGGGTCCAAAAAACATTTAATATAATTTTTTCTTAACATTTCTATATTTGGGTCAACACGATCTATCTTCTCACCAAATTTCATGTCGATAGCTCTAAAACTGACGAAGATATGAGGGCGCGGCATACAGACAGACAGACAGACAGACAGGCAGACAGACAGACAGACTTGACGAAACTATAAGGGACTCTAGTAGACTACGAAACCCTAAAAATTGGACCTCCCATAGAAAATCAATTAGCGGATCGGCGATTTTGTATGGGAGGGCCAAATTTTTTTTTTGATATTTCGGCCCATGTTCCATGGCGAAAGTTGTTCAGTTTCATGAGTACCTTGACCCCCTTTCAGCTTGTTATACCCTTTCTGTTACTCCCTGTATACAGTGCAGCGATGTGACGGGTAGACAAAGAGATTGCGCTGACAATCTGACATGCTTAGAATAAGACGTGATCTCACACAGGACTTGCGCGCGCGCAGGGAGGACGATGACTTCAACAATACAAACAAACATTTCACTATTCAAATTAGTTAGTACTGTAACATGTTGCGTCAGTTTTATTAGATTACATAAGGTATCTGTCAAGCTGCGAACCAGGAAATAAAATTTGGGATGGAAAAAGAATTACGTTACGATCGGCTGTGACAAACACACAACCCATCTTATCACTTCTCAGTCGGTTAAAAAAAGATATTTTTTTCCGCTTCAGGGCGGGCTTTGGAATAAATTGCCTCTATACAGTACAGCGATGTGACGGGTTCTAAAGAGATTGCGCTGACAATCTGACATGCTTAGAATAAGACGTGATCTCACACAGGACTTGCGCGCGCGCAGGAAGGACGATGACTTTAACAATACAAACAAACATTTAACTATTCAAATAAGTTACTACTGTTATACTGAGTCAGTTATATAATCTTTCTTGCCACGAAACGAGAAAAAAAACTTGGAGAAACATGAATTGTTTTATGTTCCAGACTGTGGCAAACTCAACACACCTTATTATCACTTCTCAGTCGGTTAAAAACAGATTATTTTTCCGCTCCAGGGCGGGCTTTGGAATAAATTGCTCCTATAGAGTGCAGCGATATGACGGGTAGACAAAGAGATGGCGCTGACAATCTGACATGCTTAGAATAAGACGTGATCTCACACAGGACTCGCGCGCGCGCAGGAAGGACGATGACTTCAACAATACAAACAAACATCTTACTATTCAAATAAGCTGCCACTTCGATGCTGCGAAACGAGAAACTATTTGAAAGTATAAATATGTAGTTTTTTCGTTTCTGGCTGCAGCTTATAAGTTTAAAAACGGTTTGTAATTCAGGTGCAAGCAAACCGTTGCCGTCTGAGAATAGCATTGCCCCATTTCTACCCGTAGATGTCGTAAAAGGCTACTTTTGTGGCTGATTAATTTAGGACTTTATTATGGCCTGACTAAAATTAAATTATACTCAAAGCTAATTAAAGCGAAAAGGGCATTCAGGTTTTATAACATCCTTAAAATATAGACCCCTTATCGGACTTATGTACCTAATTTTATTTGTGGGATTCAATTTCATTGATATTGGAGAAGCGAGAACTGAATTAAATGCTAACGTGATAAATATAGGTGGAGACAGTAGCGCGAACTAGTTGACACTAATTAAGTAACATCAGCTGAATTAGGGGACGTTCAGACATTTCATTCCATAATAAATAGACGCGAGAGACGAATTGACCGAAGTCAAAAATAGTCAGGAGTTTTTCAGAAAGATATTTTGATAATGTCAGGTGTGGAAGGCTGCTGTCGACAGTTGGCGACTCTTGCAGTCAACACACGTAAAATGAGACGGTTTTTGAGAGCTCATTAATTTGCTTAATGATTTACTAAGATACTGTGTTGTCAGCACGAGGCACTAGCCCGAGTGGGTGTCATTCTTATAGATTCGCCGTTCTTTAGGTATTTCTTTCATGTAAAACTGAAACATAAAATTCAATAGCCGGTGTTCGTAAAAGAAATTCAACGACCATAAATACTACAAATAAACACTGCAACAACAACAACTGCTAAACGATTGTTTAATTTATGCCGTGTAGTGCCGGCTTAGAATAGCATCACCCCATCTTCCCCGTGAGCGTCATAAGGGCGAGTAAGGGATTTGGTGTTAATTTTAAATTAAGTCACACCACACGAGTACCTACTTAAATCTCGCGACAAGCTTTTATATCGTATAAATTGTGAAGACTTAGATTTAATGCCATTAAAAGTTACAAGTTCAAGTTTTAGTAAGTAAATAGATTATTTTATAATTTTAGCGCACCCAAATAAAAGCTTGTTTTAAAAATGTTTTTTACTTATAATTTATTTTTTGCTTTTTAGTAATCTCTGGAAAAAAATTACAACATTCTTCATTGACTTTGAAACTGCGTCCATACGGACTACTGGTGCAAATCTGCGAGGCATCGGTCTCATGACTGTCTTACGACAACTCGGTATGAGTTTCGTTCTCTACTATAAGCTTCTTGTACCCAAGCTGGGCAATCGCTGAACTTTATGTTGCTTTTTCATTGACAGTGCCATGAACAGAAGACTAAAAACCCCAACACAACAACCATTCAACCCTTAAAAATCTGTGCAAAGCGACGTCATTTACCTCACACTAGTATTTATCTTTCATTTGTCTATGTTTTTCACCCATTTAGTAAGAAAACATAACAAACTTAATACGCCATCTAACCTTTAGTCTGTCATATCTGGTTTTGTTTTGAGTGACGTAATCGTCACATTATTTTTCGAGTTATTCTGAAAAATTCCTTTCATTTGATATCCATATTGTAAAAAAGCATAAAAATTTTATTCTGCCATCTTAAGAAGTCCACCATAGTTAATTTAGAATGACGTCAACTTGTAATTCGAATAGGTAATTCTTAGCAAGCCCTTTCATCTGACACTCATATTGTAAATTATCATAGGTGGCCATCTTTAGATGTCCGCCATATTATTTTCTGAATTGTACTCAGCAAGCCCTTTCATTTGACACCCATATTGTAGGAGTGCGTCAAAGATTACTTGTCGGCCATCTTGGATATTGCGCCATATTGGATTTAGAATAACCACACACAATCTAACATGCATTGTCATCTGAGTTAAACGTGTTTACAAAATTTCAGCTCAATCGGGTGAGAATATCTGCTTCAAAATTGAGTTGCAAGATTTGACCCGAACAAACATTTTTACTTACTTACATACTATTCTATCTATTTTAGCCTATTGCAGTCCACTGCTGGACGTAGGCCTCCCCCAGGGAACGCCATAAGGCACGATCTCCCGTTTTTGCCATCCAGTCGCTACCAGCCGCCTTTTTCAAGTCATCGGTCCATCTGGCCGGAGGGCGTCCAACGCTACGCTTGCCGAGGCGTGGCCTCCACTCGAGAACCCGCTTACTCCACCGTCCGTCGGTTCTACGACAGATGTGGCCAGCCCACTGCCACTTCAGCTTGCTACACTTCCAGACTATGTCCGTCACTTTGGTCTTTTTCGGATGGCCTCATTCCGGACTTTATCCATTATAGAGATACCAAGCATAGACCTTTCCATAGCTCTCTGAGTGACATGTAGCCGGTGGGCCAGTTTTACTGTCAAGTTCCACGTCTCGGCTCCGTAGGTCATGACTGGTAGGACGCATTGATCGAACACCTTGGTCTTAAGGCATTGTGGCAAAGATGATTCGAGGATGTGACGCAGCTTTCCAAATGCTACCCAACCAAGCTGCACTCTTCTGGTGATTTCAGCCTCAAAGTTGCCTCTTCCCATCTGCAAAGTTTGCCCAAGGTACACGTATACCACAAGGTATACGTATACGTACACGTATACTTACATACACTGCAAGTTAAATAAAAGCTTTTAAAAAGAAATTAAATTCAATGACATAATTTAATGAACTACCCCTATAATGAGAGCAATAAAACCGTTAGCACCTGGAAGTGGTGGAGTCGTGTTAAACGTTGGCAACACTCCAGCTCTAGTGAACTTTGACAAACTGCAGCGCAGACAACGGTGTTGCCAAACTTTAACTTTCAAAAGCTTTCTAACTGGGAAAAAGAAATGGAAAGTAGGCAGGCATTGTGACTTGTGACTGATACTGAAAATAATGAGAAAGGACTAGGCCCAAAATTCAGTTGAAGTAGAAATATTTAGAACTCTCTGTTTATCAATAGAGCCATTGCGATAATTTTGGGATTACTTATATTACGGATTATAGGATTACGGTTAAAAGTTTTACAACAGCGAGGCGAAGGGTAGCTGGATGTAGCAGGAATTAAAATGGCCTAAAAATAAGAAAATCCGGGAGATAATGAACAACTTTCATATCAAGAACTACTTGACTACCTGACTTCGTGAATAATAGATAGGACATGCAAACACTACCAACTTTTGTAAACATAATTATAATAATAAGCGAAATTCTCTATGTTCCGGTCAATCTAAGGCCACTCTGGCAGACATCTCATCTTCAGCCAGCGAGCCAGCCAACGAATCAAATCATACACACACTAATTACTAATATAGTCCTTACAATCCTTCGTAACTATTTGTACCTACATAGCCCGAATTGTACGTATTTGAGTCTAAATCTCCATGTTCTGGCCACTCTAAGGCCACTCTGGCAGACATTTCACGAGCATCTGCAGCCAGCGAGCACGCCAACGAATCAAATCATACACACACTAATCACCAGTATAGGAAGCACCGAAAGCACTAAATCCTTCGTAACTAGTTGTACCTACACACACAGTCCGAATTATTCGTAATCAGTCTAAATCTCCATGTTCTGGAAACTCTAAGGCCACTCTGGCAGACATATCACGAGCATCTGCAGCCAGCGAGCCAGCCGACGAATCAAATCATACACACACTAATTACCAGTATAGTCCTTCCAATCCTTCGTTGTACCTAGACATCCCGAATTATTCGTAATCAGTCTAAATCTCCATGTACTGGCCACTCTAAGGCCACTCTTGCAGACATCTCACGAGCATCTGCAGCCAGTGAGCCAGCCAGCGAATCAAATCTTATACATACACTAATCACTAGTACAGGAAGCATTCCGATGCTTCAATCTCAATCCTTTGTAACTAGTTGTACCTACACAGCCCGAATTATTCGTAATCAGTCCAAATCTCCATGTTCTGGCCACTCTAAGGCCACTCTGGCAGACACCTCACGAGCATCTGCAGCCAGTGAGCCAGCCAACGAATCAAATCATACACACACTAATCACCAGTACAGGAAGGACTCGATCCTTTGTAACTAGTTGTACCTACACAGCCCGAATTGTACGCATTTGAGTCTAATTCTTCATGTTCTGGCCACTCTAAGGCCACTCTGGCAGACATCTCACGAGCATCTGCAGCCAGCGAGCCAGCCAACGAATCAAATCATACACACACTAATCACCAGTACAGGAAGGACTCAATCCCTCTTTACAACCGGTTGTACACAGCCCGAATTATTCGTGTTTCAGTCCAATTCCTCACGTTCTGGCCACTCTAAGGGCACTCTGGCAGACATCTGACGTGCATAGCTGCAGCCAGCGAGCCAGCCGATGAATCAAATCATACATACACTAATCACCAGTACAGGAAGGACTCAATCCCTCACAACCGGTTGTACACAGCCCGAATTATTCGTATTTCAGTACTTGAAATGGCTGCAACTAAACTTACCCTGCCGCAAGTGCAAGGTTCGGCATACATTACTGCTTAGCTTAAGATTATTGTAATACCATCTGTATTTTTATTGCTGGTGATGTTGAGGTTACTGTAATCGCGTGGATAACGTATGGTGGTTAAAGGATGAATCCAGTGAAAGATGAGCAGCTTTTCCTGAATCCCCTTAATACCACACCATGACGTGCTCGCCAGACGCGCTTGCCAATCCGTCTGCCAAGAATGGTATAACTGGCGCAGACAAAGAACATATCCCGAATCGGCATGAATATTGTTTGCTTCACTATCATACTATATGACATTTGAGCAGGATGTCAACAATAATGTTGCCAATTCGGTCGGGATATGTTCCTTATCTGCGCCAGTTATAAATACCACCCTATTAGAGAAGGCTCATTTCCAGCAGTGAACTGTTGTAGCTGTTTAAATTGAAGTCCGTACTATAACCAGCGATGTACCGGGCAATTCGGCCTTTATCGGCGGGGTAGTGTAATACCAACCTGAGTACTTGCGCCGCGGGGGTGAATGAACTCTTTACTCTTTAATAAGTGCATTCCTTTTCCCTTTCCGCATTTGTGAGGCACAGGTACGAGGCAGGAACAAAAACTTAATTTCGGGTTCCGTCAATTGAACTTCACTTAATGATAATTGGATCCCCAGCGCAATGTAGCGCCATCATTAAGTAAAAAAATAATAGATAATAGTTGGTAGAGGTGTCGCCAGTACTGATGGCAAAGGTCGCGGTTCAAATCTAGCCTGCGGTGGAAAATTTTGCAAGTTTTCCTAAATTGTATACCTTATAGGGGAATTATTTAAAAAGATTTGGTATTCAAAAAAATAATAGCACTAATTTCAGACACAACATGCGTGCGATAGAGAATTCTGAACAATCCGGTCAAAATAGTTACTTTCGTTCATAGATGTTTAAGTCAGAGACACCTTGTCAACGTCGTTTTAATTTATTATAGCAATGCGAAAACTAGCTTTTGGCAATTTTGTAGAAGTCTAGACGACAGATTCGTGTTTTGCAGAGTGTAGCAAATAGGTATTATATCATCTTCAGTAAGTTACCGCTGTTGAGTTGTGAAGTGCGCCACGAAGCTTTAGGGATCTCTTTAACGATTTTTCTTTATTCTCCTGACAGATATAACGAGACTTGTGTAAACCGAGTGTTCATCTTATGGGTTTTTAACATGCGGGACGCCTTCTCATAAAGTCTTATTAAAAGGAATGTATCGAACTTTGATGGAATCGTTGATTTGGATGGCATTGGGAATAATCGGCAGTCAATCTGTTTGAGATAAGAAGTAATGGATGTAGGTCAGAAGTTAAAGAGGGGATGACGCATTTTTACAATTATTGATAGGTTTGATCTCGACCCTCAAAATGAGTGAGACAGAGTTGAAATTGTAGTTAGCTAGTCAATAATAAATACCATGAGGGATATTTGCCTCCACCCAGCGTCAACCGAGCTTCACAAGCAGATTGGCGAGCGCAATGATTCAAGGATTAAAAACTTCCAAGTAGATTTTCAAAGAATACTTTTAGAATGTCAATTATATAAATCAAGTATATAAAAGCACCTACATAAAATTAAAATAACGACGAAATTATAATTAATTCTAATAATTTCATATTCCTTGTAAGTCCTGATTTGGTTGAAAAACGAGTGCGTATTTCATGTGCTGCGCTGGAATTTCAGAAATCCACACATTTTTGTCATTGCATAAGCATAGACTGTTGTCCATTGCCTGAATTTAGCCTAGAGTCATATTTTACAACTACGACTAGAAATGGGTCGATGCTATTCCAAGACGACATCAAATGGTAGAAAATAACGTCAGAAATTATAGTCTCGAGTCCAACGACTGAATTGGTCTCGTACGAGTATTAATGACGAAACACCACTATCGGGCGTCAATTAACAGTGCTACTGCCACAGTTACGGACATGACCGTGACGAATGCCGTGGCGAGCGGCGTGGCGAGTAGCCCAAGAGATGGCTACCACCATAGCTACGACCGAGGGCGAGAAAACTATAAAATGCGTATTCTCAAAAACATAACCCTTCTATTGAGGTAGTCAGGTGAAAATTTAAGTACATGGAACAGCAGAATCACAAAACTTAGACGACTGGTAGAGATCTTGCTAAATCGCACTACCGCGTGACTTTCCCTAGTAATGTTTTCTGTGCATTTATTAGAATTATTATTAGAATTACGAACAGAAAAAAAACAACAAAAAACTTATTAATAAAAGATACCACACTTTTTTGGTTTATTCACATTTTAGCATCTGCTTTAATAGCATCACATTAAAAGCTGACAGGTATGTATAACCAGATTCCTTTCTGGTCAAATCGCACCACTCCTGATGTAGCGAACTCGACGGCTAGACCAAGCCGAAATGAGTGCGTGTACGTGCTGGCTCGCAGACATCATGGAAGCTTATAGAATCAACATCAATGATGAGATTGAGCTATAATACCGTAGAAGAAATGATAAGGCTATATGAATTCATGGGGGTTCCTTTAATGTTTTCTATTATTTTTTTTAACATTACCACCGCAACAGTATGCAAACTAAAACGTTCTATTTTAAATCTAAAGTGGAAGGAGTCTTTTTGCGCTAACATAACATCTATACTATACCTACATCAACCTTATTATTTTTGTTTCATTACAAAAGATTTAGATATGACAAAACAGGACAGTTATTTCTACTAAGAAAAATTTCTTTCGGCTGAGCTTTCTTCTTGAAAGCTGTACAGGAGGAGCCAGAATAGTAGTCCATAGAATAGACGAAACACTTCAGTCAGGTATTTAATTGTATAGATATACAACTAAGTGGCACTTCCATCCCCAATCAGTGACCGACATCTCACTCCACATAGACCATCAATTCGCTATAACCACAGGTTAATAAACCATCACACTAATGCAAGGCTACTGTTAAGTTGGCTATACCACAGAATACTATACTGTAATCACGCCACATTTGAATGAAGCGAGCCCACACATTCCCGGGAGATGTAATCAGGAAGCTGGTTAAGGTGTGCGTCCACCGGTTTTGACGACCAAGAAAACTCGAAGACAGTTTCAGCTGATTTTTTCGCTTAGTTATTGAAAATACACTACCAGTCTCCGTTTCTATCTACGTCTGCAAATCTTCTGTGTAGTGGGTGCTAATTTAAGCAAGCATGCTGTCTTGCCGCAGGCTAAATTCGCGTGATACAATCAGTCAATGATTTATGGTACGCTATAAATTCATAATTTGCTGATGATGGCATAAACAAATTTAATTTCGTGCAACGATTTCGTGCCTCATCAATAAAACTTTTTAGTCCTTTTATTGCCAGATGATCCCAATAGAATGAGAACTCACTTTTAACGCTATTTTCTTCATTATGTTTACCGGCAAGGAAATGCGGTTTTATGCGATGATGGTGATGGGATAGGAAAGCCCGTTAAAGAAAAAAGAAAGAAGCCCGAAAGAAAAAGCTATCCCAGGTTGGTGGACCACCACCTCAACACCACTATAATACCATGTTCAGTCGGGATTGCATAACCACACGGGGCGCGATGAAAGGTTGACCCCGCGCACCCGTGGGTGGCAGATGATAACGCCAAGGTCTAAATGTTTTATTGTTACCCCTAGTGGGTGAATTACATTACAAGTAATTATATCCCTTGTTGGTGGACCACCAGCTCAACACGCTATAATACCATGTTCAGTCGGGATTGCATAACCACACGGGGCGCGATGAAAGGTTGACCCCGCGCACCCGTGGGTGGCAGATGATAACGCCAAGGTCTAAGTGTTTTACTGTTGAATCTACAGGAAGAATTACATTACAAGGTATTATATCACGTGTTGGTGGACCACCAGTTCAACACTATAATACCATGTTCAGTGGAGATTGCATAACCACACGGGGCGCGATGAAAGGTTGACCCCGCGCACCCGTGGGTGGCAGATGATAACGCCAAGGTCTAAGTGTTTTATTGTTTGTTACCCCTACACACCTGGTTGAATTGTATTACAAGGAATTATGGGTTACTGGCTTTAGTCCAAAAAACTTATAAAATGTATGACAGCAATATAAGTTTTTAGGTTTTCACGGTTGTTCACAACACTAAAATTACTGTTTAAAACAGGATTATTACTTAAATTAATTATTGTTTAAATATCGGGATCAACAAAAATATTATCACGGTAATAATCCTGTTTTAAACAATAATTTTAATGTATGACAGCGGCCGCCACCAGATCGCGTGCGGATTAAAGATGAATTACATTACAAAGAATTACCTATATCCCAGGTTGGTGGACCACCAGCTCAACACGCTATAATACCATGTTCAGTCAGGATTGCTTAACCACACGGGGCGCGATGAAAGGTTGACCCCGCGCAACCGTGGGTGTCGGATGATAACGCCAAGGTCTAAGTGTTTTATTGTTACCCCTACACATTTGGTTGAATTGTATTACAAGGAAGTATGGGTTACAAGTGGGCACATCAATAATTGTGAGGAGGCACCTACTTGCTTTCGACCAAAAAACTTACAATATGTAGCGGCCGACATAAGATCGCGAGCGGACTATAGATGAATCAGGAATAATATCCCGTGTTGGTGGACCACCAGCACAAAACTGACATAATACCATGTTCTGGAAGAAAAGCAAAAAGCTATATATCCTAGGTTGGTGGATCACCTTTTATTGTTACCCCCCAGTGGATGAATTACATTATAAGAAATTATATCCGTGTTGGTGGATCACCAACTAAACGCCGCATGTTCAAGAAGAAAAGCCAAAAGCTATCCCAGGTTGGTGGACCACCAGCTCAAAACTGACATAATACCATGTTCAGTCGGGATTGCATAACCACACGGGGCGCGATGAAAGGTTGACCCCGCGCACCCGTGGGTGGCAGATGATAACGCCAAGGTCTAAGTGTTTTACTGTTGAATCTACAGGAAGAATTACATTACAAGGTATTATATCACGTGTTGGTGGACCACCAGTTCAACACTATAATACCATGTTCAGTGGAGATTGCATAACCACACGGGGCGCGATGAAAGGTTGACCCCGCGCACCCGTGGGTGGCAGATGATAACGCCAAGGTCTAAGTGTTTTATTGTTTGTTACCCCTACACACCTGGTTGAATTGTATTACAAGGAATTATGGGTTACTGGCTTTAGTCCAAAAAACTTATAAAATGTATGACAGCAATATAAGTTTTTAGGTTTTCACGGTTGTTCACAACACTAAAATTACTGTTTAAAACAGGATTATTACTTAAATTAATTATTGTTTAAATATCGGGATCAACAAAAATATTATCACGGTAATAATCCTGTTTTAAACAATAATTTTAATGTATGACAGCGGCCGCCACCAGATCGCGTGCGGATTAAAGATGAATTACATTACAAAGAATTACCTATATCCCAGGTTGGTGGACCACCAGCTCAACACGCTATAATACCATGTTCAGTCAGGATTGCTTAACCACACGGGGCGCGATGAAAGGTTGACCCCGCGCAACCGTGGGTGTCGGATGATAACGCCAAGGTCTAAGTGTTTTATTGTTACCCCTACACATTTGGTTGAATTGTATTACAAGGAAGTATGGGTTACAAGTGGGCACATCAATAATTGTGAGGAGGCACCTACTTGCTTTCGACCAAAAAACTTACAATATGTAGCGGCCGACATAAGATCGCGAGCGGACTATAGATGAATCAGGAATAATATCCCGTGTTGGTGGACCACCAGCACAAAACTGACATAATACCATGTTCTGGAAGAAAAGCAAAAAGCTATATATCCTAGGTTGGTGGATCACCTTTTATTGTTACCCCCCAGTGGATGAATTACATTATAAGAAATTATATCCGTGTTGGTGGATCACCAACTAAACGCCGCATGTTCAAGAAGAAAAGCCAAAAGCTATCCCAGGTTGGTGGACCACCAGCTCAAAACTGACATAATACCATGTTCAGTCGGGATTGCATAACCACACGGGGCGCGATGAAAGGTTGACCCCGCGCACCCGTGGGTGGCAGATGATAACGCCAAGGTCTAAGTGTTTTATTGTTACCCCTACACACCTAGTTGTATTACATTAAAAGGAAGTGTAGATACAAGTACAGCACATGGAGAAATTTTGATTCCAAGTGTTACTTCTTCTCATCTTTACATTTTCATCTGAAACTCTGACCATAATCCTATCTAGGATATAAGTTGTCATAAAGTGTTTCCGACCATTAAATACTGATGGCACGATCAGAGTTTTGCCCTGCTCCTCGTTTTTCACTGCCAAAGTTCGTCTGTCTTCTCGTTAAAATTTATTAAGACACAAAGTCCCTTTAAATCTCTTTCATAGAATAGTGCGATGTAAGCCATCCTTACCCGTACACATTTTATAAAGACTGTCAAAATCCTGGCTTGCAACATTTCTACTTAACTTTGACATTACATCCTCCCAGACAATGCGGAATGCGCACAGCAAATAAATAGCGTTGCAGAGTTGCGCCTGCGCATAAACAGGACGCCGAACACCTGTCAGTTGCAGTCGATCGTTTAATGTAAACAAAGATGTCATTGCCCATTGGCAATGCGATGACGTGGCGCGTCCCAACATTCCCCCGCCAATTATGGGATACATTTCAATGTTGTCGTCTTTGTATAGGGTATTTTATTCTAGCCAGATATAAACTTATTTTAGGTTCCTCGGCCGACCCATAAAATTGGCGACGCTTCCAGTCTGGGACCAGATCTCATCGGGGTACCCTGAAAAAACTTGTTCTGCATCTAGGCGTAACTATAATACAAGATGCATGTTATTTTAAGAAATCGTCATCTTCTTCTAGTCGCATGGGAAACTGAGTTGACAAGCGACCCGAGAGCTCTGCTTTCAAAGCACATAAAAACCTACTGTATCTACTTGATATGGTTGCCTTATAAACCATCATCTATGTAAAGTTTAAGATCTAAAAAATAGACAAGAAATCACACTTTATTTAAAAAGAACTTTGCACATTTCCTGCTCCAAGTTTTGTATTGTTCCGTATCCGTTTTTCGCTTATGCTATGCTTCCCAATAAGATCAAAATGTTACAGTTATAAAGCTATCATTTACGCAGTTTGTTTGTTTAAATGTTTAACACCCACTTAAAAGGTAGCTTTACAAATTTATCTTGCACAAATGGAAATCTTTACGCCCGGTTAATTTATTACTTGCATTTGCATCAACCACTCAAAGCGTAAAGATATGAAAGGTATCATTTCGCACTTGTGTTTCCGACAACTTTGATATTGGATGTATGTTTTCCAAACTGATTTGAATATTTTGCTTTTCGAATTGCAATTGCAAGAATCTACATTTGCTAGCAATACATATCTTGTATGATAGACGAAGGGTAGCATTTTAACGAAGGTAGGCCGGAGCGAAAAATTTGACTACTTAACAAAACTAGATTGATGTGATAGTATGGATTTATACATTATTTAAAGGACAGCCGATGGGAATCGGCATGTATGGACCCTTTGCCACTGATAAGTAGTATAGATATGTAATTTGAGAAAGGAAACAAGGCGTCTTTAATTTTTCAAGAAAACAATTTTTAAAATGTCAAAACATCAATGAGTTCAAGTTGCATTCGACGCTGTCCTTAAAATTATGGAAATTATGTATGTTTGTTTGTCTGGCAGTGCAAACAGTAGCATTTCTGTTGCGCGTTGATTTGATTACGAAAAACTATTTGACCGAAGAAGACCTCGGTCAAATGTTGGTTTAATGAAGTATGAGGAATCGTAACATTTTGTCAAAAGTAGTAAAAAGAGCCCCAAAAATGTCATAATATGCACTTGCCGTGTGGTGCCGACTTAGAATAGCATCTTCCCATTTCTACCCGTGGGTGTCGTAAAGGCGACTAAGGGATGGTTCCAGGGAATGGGCAGCAGCGTTCCCTGTGACATGTTACACCACTTTGCACTGAATTCGCCAATCCGCCTGCCAAGTGTGGTAAGTACATGGCAATACTCCTCCAACTGGGGGAGGCCCATGTCTCAGTGAACTGTTGTGGCTGTAGTAGTAGCACTTTGCACTTGCAAATGTACTCCTATACGAATAGAGATCGCGGGCATGTGGTTGAGAATTGAGTTCAATTGTAAAGCAATAACCTGAATTCGATACATCTTTGACACTGTTCTCATTCGAAGCAATCGCATTACAGTCGACAGAGTTTCAACAGAAGTAATTTTAGTTGGCTCAAAATTACAGTCTTCCAAGAACCCGACAAAAAGAAGCACTTGTAAAGGCTATCAAGTAAAAGTGTACTTTCTCATGCATTGCTCAATAACAAGACGGGTACGACCAGAAAACGCATCGGAAGCAGGTTTAGAACAATCTGGTATTGTCACATTTTGATAGTGTTAATCAAAGAACATAGGTTCTTATGAATCCTACTAATATTATAAAGGCGGATGTTTGTGTGTGTGTTTGTTACGACATCACGCTAAAACGGCTGATTAGATTGACATGAAATTTTGCACAAATATAGAAGAGTATCTAGAATAACACACAGGCTACTTTTTACCACGGGAAAATGTCTTATTCCTACGGGATCACGCATATTCCAATATTTTTGCAAAGGTGGCGTGACTGAGCCGAATCGCGTTTTAAACGTTTTCGCCGAAAACTAACAGCGACATCTCTTGGCGAGTAATGCTTTTTTCCCGCGGAGTAATAGGTTGCAGCGGGTGAAACCGCTGACGGGCAGCTAGTAAAACATAAAATTGAAAGTTGTCCGTGAATTATTTGGTGACAAAATTTATGACCAAACACTACAATACTATTGGAATCTACTTGTTGAGTTGCCTTGTCGCCACTATTTTTAAACTAGGATTTCTAGGTGATAGCTAGAGCATGTTTCTGTCATCGCTTTTATAGCACCCTGATCTTATTCGGAAACTCTAGTAGATCTATGTGTGTGATCATGGTTTCTTAGGGACAAGCTGTACAGAACAGACGCGCGAGGCGACGCGCACATGAAATCGGTCAGGCAAGCGATCGTAAGCTGTTATGGGTGCGACGCGCATCTCATGTGTGTAGAGCAGCTTTGTCGCTTCGCTTCTGTTTCATAATCTTTATATGGAAAAGGTTTCAAACGCGATGTCGCAATCCTCACGTCTCCGACGATCACTTGTTCGGCAGATGCCATCTTACGTGGACTTAAATGCATCTTTTCTTGTTTCAGATCTGGCGATGTTAAACGCGGCCGTGGCGGTGCTGGCGTGCCTCTGCTTGGCGCGCTGCTCGCCGGCCGAGAGCCACGCGATGCGGACCTACATACAGATGCAACAACCTCACAGTATTAAGGTGAGTGTACTGAGTTGAGGGAGCTTATCCACGCGATGCGGACCTACATACAGATGCAACAACCTCACAGTATTAAGGTGAGTGTACTGAGTAGAGGGAGCTTATCCACGCGATGCGGACCTACATACAGATGCAACAACCTCACAGTATTAAGGTAAGTGTACTGAGTAGAGGGAGCTTATCCACGCGATGCGGACCTACATACAGATGCAACAACCTCACAGTATTAAGGTAAGTGTACTGAGTAGAGGAGCTGATCCACGCGATGCGGACCTACATACAGATGCAACAACCTCACAGTATTAAGGTGAGTGTACTGAGTAGAGGAGCTTATCCACTCGATGCGGACCTACATACAGATGCAACAACCTCACAGTATTAAGGTTAGTGTACTGAGTAGAGGGAGCTTATCCACGCGATGCGGACCTACATACAGATGCAACAACCTCACAGTATTAAGGTGAGTGTACTGAGTTGAGGGAGCTTATCCACGCGATGCGGACCTACATACAGATGCAACAACCTCACAGTATTAAGGTGAGTGTACTGAGTAGAGGGAGCTTATCCACGCGATGCGGACCTACATACAGATGCAACAACCTCACAGTATTAAGGTAAGTGTACTGAGTAGAGGGAGCTTATCCACGCGATGCGGACCTACATACAGATGCAACAACCTCACAGTATTAAGGTAAGTGTACTGAGTAGAGGGAGCTTATCCACGCGATGCGGACCTACATACAGATGCAACAACCTCACAGTATTAAGGTGAGTGTACTGAGTAGAGGGAGCTTATCCACGCGATGCGGACCTACATACAGATGCAACAACCTCACAGTATTAAGGTGAGTGTACTGAGTAGAGGGAGCTTATCCACGCGATGCGGACCTACATACAGATGCAACAACCTCACAGTATTAAGGTGAGTGTACTGAGTAGAGGGAGCTTATCCAGGTGGTCTGCGTGTCTCTGCTTGGCGCGCTGCTCGCCGGCCGAGAGCCACGCGATGCGGACCTACATACAGATGCAACAACCTCACAGTATTAAGTTTAGCCTCTGCTACGATTTATTTGCTCTAGAGAGCTTACGTAGGAGCTTTCAGTAGCTTTTTTGCGTACCTAATGGTCGGAAAGCGTAGCGGATGAAGGAATGATGTAAGCAACTTTCTTGCGTGAAGTCGTGGTAGGGCGTGGTGGACCACGACATTGTAAGGGTTGGTCTATGGATGGTCCTAGGAGGACTTTTTACAGCTATGAATAGTTCATGACATGGTTGTTAATAATTGACGTTAGCAGCTTTCTTGCGTGAAGTCGTGGTAAGGCGTGGTGGACCACATTGTGAGGGTTGGTCTATGGATGGTCCAGAGAGGACTTTTTGTACCAGTAGATAGATCACGGCTGTTACATGACTGTGGTGTGATGATAGAACTCATGATTAACCTATAGTTTGGCGCTTTTTTTAGTACTTTTAAGATCCGAAATCCTCATCTCGATGAGCTTCATTCATCAACATACATAACGTAACATAACAATAAACAATCTAAACGACTTAATGAACCATGGATTGCGTATACAAACAAACACATAAATCCATAGTTTAAGATCATCACGGCCAAGCTATTGACACCGAGAATCGCCAGCGTGGGCGTCACTATTAGCGTAACAAAAGAACACAATACTAAGATACCATGTTAAGGGCCGACTTGGGTCAACCGATGGCCTATGCAGACGAACTGCGCTTGAACCACAACCACAAAGCAACTGCAGTTGGGATGGATATATTTTTGTGTTGGTTACCTACATCGCTACATCAAAAAGTCGTTAATCACAGCTTTGTTTTCTAAAAGTTTGTAGTTGTTTTTAGATCATTTCATTAGTCATTAACAGTGCAAAGAAAATGCGCCGTTCGAGCTATCTAAAGTGTTTCAGTCGCGTCGTTGCAGTGCACCTAGGCTTCAAACCGCCTCCGTATGCGTGACGTGCATGTCATCATGACGTTGTGTTGTACGGGACCGTATAAGACATCGCACATCGCGCTACGCGCATGATCACGCGCACGTGTACGCTAGTAGTGTGCAGCCTCTCATAAAATCCCATATAATATTACAATCGATACGCGCGTGATCACGCGCACTCCGTATACATACATACGGCCTGCATACGGAGGCGGTGTGTGGCGCGCTTAATTAAACATGTGTGCTGCAGCGATTTTGCAGTTGGTTAGTTTGTTATCAGTTGTAGTAGTTATGGATCATGAATGCAGCTCGTCTGTAGAGACTGTCTATAATGACCCGAATCCATTCACATAATTGACTCGATTAGAGGTTAGCAATAGCCATAGAAACGTGTATCTATTTATCAAAAAGATGTGAATTTAAATCTGTTTTATTACGGCTTAATATAGTTAATTGGAGATTTGCATGTAGACAGGTTGTAAATAGATAAATCAGTCTGAATGCATTCCCTGAATTGAACAACTTTTGTTTGGAACGTAACGGTTTTGAGGTTGGCACCTACTGATTGTTTATGTTACTGTGAAATTATATTATAAGCAACGTTAGATTACAATATTACTCATTAAACTACAAACTCCTGGAAACAATCCCTTACATTGTGATATGAGTGAATGTATGATAATATTTCGAAGGATTACAATTTAGCGAGATACATTATAATCTAGCGTTGTTTGTAATATTACGGTAACATCTTTATCGATAAGTAGGTAGAGTTATTGAAGAGACGAAAAGACCTTTTTTTTTCAATACCCTAATATCGTAATCTGGTTCTCATAGACATTTGTAATTCTAAGCACTTTTTAAATAAGGATTTTTTCTTCATTACAGGAACTAGCAGTAGTACTAGCGAGCATAGAAGAGAAACTAAAAGTGCTGGACGTGATCAGCAGTACCCAAGCGAAGCAGTCACGTCGCCTAGAAGTATTACAGGATAAACTTGGTAAAAAAATCGCTAGGATATAAAGACAGCCGTGTGGTGCCGGCTTAAAATAGCCTCACCACATATCTTTCTTGTGGGTGTCGTTAGTAGCGAATAAGAGATTTGAGAGTTGATGTGTATTGCAATTTTAGGCGTCAGGCTTATAGCGTTATGCGCTATCTATTTCTTCAAATTATAATCTTCTGAAATAATATGGATATTTTATTCGCATTTACATTTCATGACATGTTTACTCTGTTGACAAAATGTCAACGTCTCAACTTTGACGGCTATCTCATAGAGCCGCGTAGTCCTCTACTAAAAAGTTATTGTACTATAGTCCACTACCTCTTTCCAATTTCTGACCTCCTGGTACTTCATTCTAAATTTATCTCGCGCTGGCACTCTTTCACTCCTCCTGGAAACGAGACCTCCGAGCCCTCCGAAGCCACAGGACTGCCCTCGTCGCCTAGACAAACCACTACATCATCAGGGCGACAAACCTCCACCATCAACACTGGCAACGTGCAAGAAAACTGGTCACTGACAAACCTCAAGGTCTTTGAAATTCGAAATCAGAAAGAAGACTAGAACATTCTCGAACGCCTGGCAAGCATATATAAGGCGTGTCAAGCTGTCAAAAGATCAGTATTTACCAGTCTTTACTCTACTTCCAATTACCTAAGAAAGAAAAAAGAAGTAAAAAGTCTAAAGTGAAGTAACAAAGTAAGTGAAATAAGTTCTGAAGCCTCAAGAACTCAGAAGCCTCAAGTCCAGAAGCTAAAGAAGCTTTGCTGTCCGCAAGCGTCCACGACGAGTTGCCAAGTCGCCGTCGAGCCTGAAGGACCCAAGTTCCTGCCGGGCGCACGCTGACCGTCGGAGGGCGATTCTACGCTGTGTGAGTCCGCGCGTCTTGTGGCCTTTTCGGTGTCAGGAGGTTACTTATTTGTATACGTGGCTAATAAAAGTAGTATTGGTTTACTTGCTATCTTTTCCTGCCGCGGCCCCTCACTGCTCGCGAGGGCACCAGGCTTGTTAGGGCGCCTACACACAGGACACTCTACCCACACCTACTCACTCACGCCCCCCGGGGCCACAGGCACTCGTGCTAGCGAGACCACTCCACCCTACCTAGCTACTAAGTTACACCTGCGGTTACCTCGGTTCCCTGAGTGCCGGTGCCTCTAGGAACCTGGGTAACACGACAGTTTGGCGCCCAACGGTAAAGGATACGTGCGTGGGCGATATCTACACCCACGTACTATCAGAACCCTTCTCTAAATTCTAAAACAACGCTTCTTCTAGCGTAAACCTTTTCGACTTTAATTTTGGCCCTCTTTCCCTCTCAAAATTCTAAATCTACCTCTCCAAGGACATTTTGGCCCTCCTCTTTCGGCCCTCTTTACTTTTACCTCTAAAAATAAACCCGCAAGCTTAAAACCTACACTAATCTACAATTTTATTTTACTCGCTACACTTTACCTAAAATTTTTCCAAACAAAAATGGCTTCAAGGACAATTCTGCCAGCGTCAGGTCAATCTCGAGGACCCCCTATTCTGCCAGCGTCAGGTCAATCTTGAGGACTCCCTTTTTCGATAACATTCCTTTTGACTTTTTCTAATGATGCTGTAGCCATTTTTTGACCTTTGTCTTTTACTTTTTGCCCTTTTGCCTTCTACTTCTTGCCCTTTTGCTTTTTACTTCTTGTCCTTTTGCCCCTTTTACCGATTCTACTTTCCTATTCAACTACTTCTCTGCTCAACTCGGATCACCCTCTGCATCTGGCTTTTCTTTCTTGTCCTATCTCTGCTCAATCCAACACCACTACCCTCTCCTTACTACCCTTCTTAACATCTGGCTTCGATCTTTCGGCTTACTATCGAAGTCTTATTTTTATTTTGGCTTTTAGCCTCTCTACACACTCACACTTACACACACACTGGCTATAAAGCCACCTACAGACACACACCTCTGCAGGCGGTACTCTAATCCCGCCCTGCTTTCTCAAGGGTTCTCTAAATACCCTCTCTCTCAAGACTCTCTCTAAATGGGTCTCTTAAAATGTTCCTCTCTTGATGGGTCTCTCTATCCCCACTTGAGCTAAGGTTCATTCTTCTTCGTGCGGATTGTGACACGTTAAATAAGCCTACACTACTACACTCTACACAAACTAATCTTCTTCACACTCTACACATCGTGCGGCTAGTGACACGTTAAATAAGCCTTAACACTACTCACAGGTTTTAAGCTGGAGCGGATGACAACTCCTAAAACAAGCCTTGGTCATCGCCTGAGATATGCTCAGAGAGTAGCATACCTTGGAGTAGGAGCCATTGAATGTGAGCCCTACCCCAACCTTTGGAAGATGAAGGATGCATGATTGAATGGTGAAGTCTGAAAGTAGGTGAATGCGTAAGGTATCTGCTCATAACCTCAAAATTTTTGTAACAGCAAAAATTTTCTCGGGGTCGTGGGGGAAAATATAGCGTTATGCGCTATCTATTTCTTCAAATTATAATTTTCTGAAATAATATGGATATTTTATTCGCATTTACATTTCATGACATGTTTACTCTGTTGACAAAATGTCAACGTCTCAACTTTGACGGCTATCTCATAGAGCCGCGTAGTCCTCTACTAAAAAGTTATTGTACTACCTTATATATATATATATATAGTCCACTACCTCTTTCCAATTTCTGACCTCCTGGTACTTCATTCTAAATTTATCTCGCGCTGGCACTCTTTCACTCCTCCTGGAAACGAGACCTCCGAGCCCTCCGAAGCCACAGGACTGCCCTCGTCGCCTAGACAAACCACTACATCATCAGGGCGACAAACCTCCACCATCAACACTGGCAACGTGCAAGAAAACTGGTCACTGACAAACCTCAAGGTCTTTGAAATTCGAAATCAGAAAGAAGACTAGAACATTCTCGAACGCCTGGCAAGCATATATAAGGCGTGTCAAGCTGTCAAAAGATCAGTATTTACCAGTCTTTACTCTACTTCCAATTACCTAAGAAAGAAAAAAGAAGTAAAAAGTCGAAGTGAAGTAACGAAGTAAGTGAAATAAGTTCTGAAGCCTCAAGAACTCAGAAGCCTCAAGTCCAGAAGCTAAAGAAGCTTTGCTGTCCGCAAGCGTCCACGACGAGTTGCCAAGTCGCCGTCGAGCCTGAAGGACCCAAGTTCCTGCCGAGCGCACGCTGACCGTCGGAGGGCGATTCTACGCTGTGTGAGTCCGCGCGTCTTGTGGCCTTTTCGGTGTCAGGAGGTTACTTATTTGTATACGTGGCTAATAAAAGTAGTATTGGTTTACTTGCTATCTTTTCCTGCCGCGGCCCCTCACTGCTCGCGAGGGCACCAGGCTTGTTAGGGCGCCTACACACAGGACACTCTACCCACACCTACTCACTCACGCCCCCCGGGGCCACGGGCACTCGTGCTAGCGAGACCACTCCACCCTACCTAGCTACTAAGTTACACCTGCGGTTACCTCGGTTCCCTGAGTGCCGGTGCCTCTAGGAACCTGGGTAACACGACAGGCTGACAACCTGTCGCTATGATGAGTCTTGTGAATGACTACTTAACCTTGTCAGACGTGGTGTAAATGTCGTTTTTTACACCCGTTTACGCTCTGTCTTTCCCGCAAGAGATATAGGCGTGATATACGTATGTATGTATGTAGAAAATCGTTAAGCCCGAGCTTGTGCCATTTCATCACATCCAACGTCCACCTCTGGACGAAGGCCTCTTCTAGTAGCCGCTATAAGGCACAATGTCCCTTATTTTTACCAGACAGTAGGTATTAAAACCAGTAACATTTGTCTATATTTATAATGTAAACATAGTTCTAATAATAAATCATACATTAACATAATATTCATTTATTCATTAAGCGTCATATTTGTCGCTGTATAAAACCCATAAAAGATGCTAAATTGAATTATACTTTGCATTACCTACAAGGGCAGCACGTCAAGCCATCAAGTTTATTTATAAACAGGAAAAATGCAATGCAAAAGGTGTTATATTCACAGGGAATCCTACTACACATTTTCTGGATTCATCCCTCCCTTAATCAACTTTTACGACACCCACTTAGGTGACTTAGGGTGATTTATTCTGACCTAGTACAACACGACAAATGAGACGCATTTACTAGTTAGAAGTTTCTTTGAATAATCAGAAACTGCATTGAAGCTGCCAAATAAATAATCCGAATGGATCGTTACGTTTCAAAATACAAGTTTAGTTCGTACCAACTAGTGAACCGTTGGAGAAACTGGGCCGAGCAATAGTGTGTCGTATCCTATTTTAGGTTAAGTTTCGCAACATCGGAGCAATCGTCACATACGAGTAATTGGTCAACCGGAGGGGTGATGGTTACAGCTGAATGCAAAATGCGACTTACACAAACACAACACTATGTAAATACAAACAAATTAGTTAAGTGCATTTACCTAAGGTTGATCATACTGTTACTTAATGTAGTTTTAATTTGAATAGGAAAAAACACAGAATCACGAATTAGTAAAATAAGGGGAAGGAGTCGTTTTCACTTCGATGGGATCCTTAGGGCTTAAACCATTTTAACCAAATTCTTCCATTGATTTCAGATCGCGTGGAAACCACGATGTCACTGAGATTGGAAAGAGCACAGCTGGCGGCAGACAGATTAGAACATCGTCTACATATGCTGCAGACCAGTGTCCAAGTAAGTCAAGAACTCGAATAATGATATGCAGGGCATCCTGCAGTCACCGGATATCAACTTAAACTCCTAGATAGGTACTCCAAGCCAGAGACCATGAGAAATGAGCCACTGTATTAGATGTATGCTTGCTACAGCTACGAAAAACTTATAAGAGAATCAAAATCTATTGCAGTTTTACAGTAATATTTACTCAATTTTTTCGCGTTGAACTCACGTTACTTATAAAAATTGTTACTTATTCCGCAAGGACTTCACCTACTTCATTCAACCTAGCAAAAATGACATTCTTATTCCAGGCTTCACTGAAGGAGGGTAGTGAAAAGATGCTAACAAGCCACTTGAGGGTCGCTGAGCTCACAAAGAATCTTACCAAGGACATCGATGGACACAGAAGAATACTAGAGAAGGTAATATAATAAAGATCACATTGAATCATCACCAACGGAGAGGTGATAAAAAGGGAAGTTAGCTGGTCGTCCCATTCGCAACTCGTCCCACGTAAAACAACCTAAAATCAGATAATCAGTTAAACTCTTCTTACGTGGGACGAGTTGCGAATGGGACGACCTGCTAACGACCCGATAAAAATTGTGGATACTTCGTTCCGCAAGAAGCACATAATAGTAGTGCTGTGCATACGTAGAACAAAAGACATACATACAAAATGTTTAGATACTCGCGCGCACTTAGACCACTCTGTCTCATCCTTATCTCATCATAGTCCAGAGCCAAAAACAAGTCCTCAGTCATAGTTCGATTAGCGCTTTCCAAAATATGGAAAAAATCTCCTACTTTTTGCTAATGTTTACTATTACCGTAAATGTAACGTTAGATTATTGACTGAACTTCATTAAATGGAGGTCGACGAGTCATCATAAGGTGTTAAAGTTCTAAATGTTGAATTGAAATGTGAATGAGATGATTGTATTGCCACGCTAAATGAAGTGCTAATGAAACAATATTTAGCACCTCGGAAATAAGCAGAACTTTTTCAGTAATTAGTATAGGTATTGAAAGATCAACAGGGGTCCATTGTAAAATTTCTACAGAAGTCTAGATCGATTGAAAGCGAGCTTTCATTCTGCCACTTAGTACGTATTTCAAGAACCTGCTTTTACCTGCCCTTGGTTTTTCAATTTTCTATGACGGGCCGCCTGTCTGAAGTCAACCCTCTTTGGGAATGTATATTGTTATCACCAGCACTACGACAGATATTCAGCCGACGTCAAAAATTCTACGTCGCCTTTTACGAAACACCCTGAGTGGACAAGTCTTAGCTACTACCAAAGGGCAAGGTCCATGTTCCATAATAGACATAAAATAGGCAGGCGTACTAGATAATACTTAATGAAACCATTTTCGTTTTCCATTTCAGGTGAATGGAGCATATTCAGACACATGGCGGCGCAGCCTACTCCTAGAGAACATGATGAGGGATGGTCTCTCCGTGGTCAACGCGACGAGAAGAGAGCTGGCAGACGGATTAAGAAGTCTTGCGAGAAGACAGAGAGAAAGCAGATTCAGCTCTGCCGATAAGGAAGCCGGATTGGCCAGGCAGATCAAGGATAATACTTTGATGATAGATGCGAAGGTAAGAGAGCTGGCAGATGGGCTAAGAGGTCGAACGAGAAGACAGGGAAAGAGCAGATTTAAATGTATGGATAAGGAAGCCGACTTAATTAGATGCCGGCTTAGAGTAAAGGTAACCATTAGGCGATAAGGATCGGAGCTAAAGAGTAGAACTCATACCTGCTTTTGTGTTTCCAAAAGCATACAACCCTTATCTCTTCAAGAGTAAGGGTGCATAGGCTGCTATTGGTTGACCTCAGTCCATCAGTCACTTTGCCCCAGTAACCTAGACTAGGATAACCCCATAATCTTATTCAAAAACTGTTTTTTATGCCTTATGAACAAAATGGACGTATTGTTTCAGTTACAAAAAGTATTAGAGGATCAGAAACGGTTCCTGGATTCGTGTCAGCGAGTACAACAGGATGACCCTACGCATGTCGCTGATGTGTTGGACAGACTGATTGATTCGCTCATCAATAAGTAAGTTTTTGCACAGAACATGCTGTTTTCCTAAACAATTGTGTATTGGCATCTACTTCTTATTCAAGATAGTACGTATGTAGTGTCACGTCATGCCAGTGATGACCTACGGTGCTGGGCGTGGTCTCTAACTGTCTACCTCCTAAATAGACTAGGAGTGGCTCAGTGAGCTATGGAGAAAGCTATGCTCGGTGTTTCTCTACGTGATCGAATCAGAAACGAGGAGACCGACATAGCTAAGAGAGTCAGTAAGCTGAAGTGGCCGCTTCTAAATTGGAAATATTCTGGGGAGGCCTATGTAGTTCAGCAGTGGACGTCCTATGACTGATATGATGATGATGATGTATGCAGTATGTACTAATGACTGATAACGAAATATAAAATAATTTTTACAGGACTGCGGCTACATTCAAAGAGCTTCAGAATATCCAAGTGACTGTGCGGAATCATGACGCCAGAGTCATAAAACTTTTGTCTACAAAACCAGCTGCTCAGGTATGAAAAACATAGACTAAAGTTTCATTAACGATCAATTTTTGATGCTCAGTGGACAATTGAATATGAATGAGTATTTTACACTAGTTCAAACACAGCCGATGTGGCGCAGTGGTTAGTATGCCTGCCTGCCACGCAAAGGTTCCGGGTTCAATTCCCGGTGGGGTCACTCACAAAGTTGATATTTATCACTTTGTGAATTTGTTCCCAGTCTGGTTAGGACATTGCAGGCTGAACCACCTGATTGTCCGCAAGTAAGATGGTTCCGTGCTTCGGATGGGCACGTTAAGCCGTCGGTCCCGGTTGCTGTCTATGATGGCGGTCGTTACACAACCATGTCAGAGGCCTGCTACTTGCAGTAGGCGGTTGAAAAACTCTGACACCAGGGTTCATCGGGTCGTTGAACGACTCGGTGTCCCACACGAAAAAAAAAAAAAAAAAAAACTAGTTCAAACGATTTTAAGTGAAACATCTCAAAGTCACTTGAATTTATCTAAAGCCAACCATCTGAATTTCAGTCCGACGCATCATGCAGACGTCTAGAAACCGCGTTCAAGAACGCATCCCTGTCCACATTCAAAGAAACAGAACTACATCAGCTGACGGAGAAGTTCGTTGCGCTGACTGACAGAGCTGACGCAGCACTGCAACATTTGGAAGCGAAGATGGCTACCATGGCGACCAGTGCGGAAGAAGTAACCAAGTCTGATGTTACTGCTGAAGCTGATCGATTGCTGCTTAAGCTCAAAGGGATCAAGTAAGTAGTATCCTCATTCAAAGAAACAGAACTACAGCAGCTGACGGAGAAGTTCGTAGCGCTGACTGACAGAGCTGATGCAGCATTACAACATCTGGAAGCTAAGATGGCTACTATGACGACCAGTGCGGAAGAAGTAACCAAGTCTGATGTTACTGCTGAAGCTGATCGATTGCTGCTTAAGCTCAAAGGGATCAAGTAAGTAGTATCCTCATTCAAAGAAACAGAACTACAGCAGCTGACGGAGAAGTTCGTTGCGCTGACTGACAGAGCTGATGCAGCGCTGCAGCATCTGGAAGCTAAGATGGCTACCATGACGACCAGTGCAGAAGAAGTAACCAAGTCTGATTTTACTGCTGAAACTGATCGATTGCTGCTTAAGCTTAAAGGGATCAAGTAAGTTGATAGATGGATAGATTTGCTAAATATCGACTGCGAAGCTAAGCATTACAAAATCGTTTTTATTCACGTGATTTGAACTTGGCTCTAGAGGACAGGACGGAAATATCGATGAAGCAAGCCAGTTAGAGAATCAAAATACACAGCAAGCTGCTAAACTTCAAACAATCATTCATGGCTAGTTTAGTAGCTATAGTTTTCAGTTTGGGATGGCACAATTTACGTAAAATCCAGTTGTTACTTCTTCTTCTTGTTAGTGTTAGTATGAGATTGATTTTAAAATACATTTATTAAAAAGTCTACCTGAAAGTTATCAAGTTACAACGATGAATCAATTAAATCATTTGAACTTTTACCGACAATACTATCTGCTACATGTACGATATTCTCTCTCCAGGAACGAATACGACTCTTCGGAGGATACGAACTGGATGGACTACGACCCGAAATACCGCAGCAGCTTCTACGATGACGCAGATTTCGTCGACGGGGACCTCATGGACAGGGACAAGGCGTTGCTAGGCGTAAGGAAGGGCCGGCAAGTCAAGGTATTTCAAAAAACTACTGTACGATATAACCAGCGCCATCTAGCCCCAAACTTGACAAAGCTACTGGCTATCTCGTCAGTTGCTCAGGATTATTAAAGGAAAAGATACTCTTGAAAACTTCTTGACCTCTGCATTTTAATTCAATCCTTTTATACGCGAGGGTGGGGTGATTGACCTCAAATGACCTGCCGACCTCCTCAAGAAGATTCTTGGAAAGGTTGAATGAAACATAGAGGTTAGACTTTTCGAGTGCCAGTCTAGAGGTTAAAAAATTTTAAGAGTACCTAGCAAATGTTTACTTTGAGCACATTACCTACAGATTACATGCTTGGGATACCTTGGATTTATTTGTTTCACCACTAAGTATTGGCAGGCGCCCATTATTCTCTATTTTGTAGTTTCGCCCACAGACCACAGCTGCCTTTTTTCGCCTACTTTATACTAATAATTTCACTTGTATATTCCAGGGTTCACCAGATACCTCCAGCCCTCCTCACAAGGACTCGAGCGCCCCGCGCCCCCCTGCGCCGGCCCGCCCCCCTCATCGGAGGCATCTTCACAAACACCCGTACGACCGCGGTCCTAACCGCTCGAGGAACTAGGCGCTTCATGAATAGTATTGTAACATAATGTATTAATTATAAACTACTATTTTGAATATTGTTGTGTTTTATTTGTTATTCCTAACTTGTACCAGAATCGCGGCAAATAGAACAGAGTGGAGGAAATGTTAAGAGGCATTCGTTCAGCACATGGTATAATAAGATACTCCGCCTGGTATTTCTTTCCGAGACTCGTGAACCACGTGACCAACACAAGACTACGTCATTATGCTTGTGGGTTACCAGAAATACCCACTCTTATGATGTTTTTTGTAAATCATATAAGATACTGTTAACTAATAAATAAAATTTTAAGTGTTGCTGTAACCTTAGCAAAACGTTCACTCCAAACGAGTCAGATATGGTGAACTTTGAGGAAGAAATTGAAAAAGTGATAAATAGTGATCAGCAAATGTCACCTCCGATAAAACCAGTTAGTCCCAAAGAAATACTCAGAGAAATAAGAAAACTTGAAAATAAAAAAGCTCCTGGTTTTGACTTAATATCTGCAGAAGTTCTTAAACGCCTCCCGAGAAAATGTATAGTATTTATCACTATCTTATATAACGCAATCCTAAGAGTACATCACTATCCCAAACTGTGGAAGGTATCACAGATTTGTATGGTGCCAAAACCTGGGAAACCACCAACGGAGCCAACTTCATACAGGCCAATAAGTCTTCTTCCGACATTGTCAAAGTTGTTTGAGAAGGTGTTTTTAAACAGGTTAAGACCAGTTTTGGAAGAAAACCACATTATCCCCGATCATCAGTTTGGGTTTCGACCACAACACTCAACTATAGAGCAGGTCCACAGGATAGTGCACCAGATTCGTCAAACCTTTGAGAAAAAGGAGTATTGTTCTGCGGCGTTCCTCGATGTCCAACAGGCCTTTGATAGGGTGTGGCACAAAGGACTTCTCTACAAGCTGAAAACACAATTACCAAACCCTTTCTTCATGGTATTAAAATCGTACTTACTAGATCGAAAGTTTCAAGTAAAGATCCAGGAAGAGTACTCAAACCTCTATGATATCCAAGCATCCGTACCTCAGGGATCAGTTTTAGGTCCAGTATTATACTCCATATATACTGCTGACCTACCTAATACAGCAGAAGTAGAAACTGCTACCTATGCAGATGACACTGCGTGCTTAGCCAGCGATAAGAACCCCAAACTAGCATCAGAAAAACTACAAATACAACTAAACAAAATAGACGATTGGCTCACGAAATGGAGGATCAAATCCAGTGCAACAAAATCGGTCCAAATTACTTTCACACTGCGTAAAGGTGACTGTCCACCTGTCACTATGAGTGGTGAACCTCTACCGACAGATACCAGTGTCAGGTATCTGGGACTACACTTGGACAGAAGACTAACATGGGCAAAACATATTAAAACTAAAAAAGACGAAGCAAATCGCACATACCAAAGCTTCTACTGGCTCATTGGACGGAAGTCACCCTTATCTCTAGAGAACAAACTACTAGTGTACAAATCTGTTATAAAACCAATATGGACTTATGGACTAGAACTATGGAGTACAGCTAGTAACTCAAACCTGGAAATACTCCAGCGATTCCAAAACAATGTACTTCGGGCTATTACCAATGCACCATGGTTCACAAGAAACAAGGAACTACATGAATATATCAGAATCAGAATCAGAATCGTTTATTTGCCAGAATACATGATAAATAGATGTTACATTGATAAATAGGTATCCCGTACAGTATTCGACTTGTGTACAAGCATGCAAATATTTATGAATTGTCGCTTGATGAGCACTACCTCAAAACATAAAATAATACAATCAATGTCATAATAAAAATTTGTCAATATCTATATATAATTTGTCAATATCTATATAAAATGAATAAATTGAATAAGTAATTAAATAAATGAAATTCTCTACTATACAAATGTCAATGGTTTAAATAATCCTTAATACTATAAAAACATTTTTCTAACAGCCATTTAAATAATTTTGTCTTAAATAATCGTATGTCCTCTAATAATTTAATACAGTCAGGTAATTTATTATAAATTTTGATAGACATGTTATATACATTTTTGCTATACATACCTACTAGTGTGAGAAGCGGGCTGGTATAGAAGATTAGTATACGCAGATCTTAACTGTCGTCTAGAAACATCTCTTAAACTTCTGTAAAAACTATGATTTGTCTTCACAAATATGCACATCTCATATATATACATACAGGGTAGCGGATGTATTTTCAACTCCTGGAACAGTGGTTTACAAGAGTCACGAAACCAAGCATTACAGATAGCACGAATGCACTTCTTTTGCAACTTGAACGCTCTTTCACTATCAACAGAACTTCCCCAAAGAATCACACAATATCGAAGGACAGAAGACACGTATCCATGATAAGCTGCAAGGGCAGCTTCCTTTGACACTGTGTTTGTAAGTCTTTTCAGTGCGTATACAAACCGGTCGAGCCTGAGACATATACCGTCTACATGTTGTTTCCAGTTCAGATGTTCGTCTAACGTTACTCCTAGGAACTTAAATGACTGCACTTGTTCTACGGGGTTGTTGTTGTGAGCGACTGATAGAGGCGTCTTACTGGAATTGTACGAGCGAAACTGCATAATTTTAGTTTTTTCAATATTGATCTGCAAGCTATTTTGGTGCATCCATTTTATTATTTCAGATAAGGCGGTATTTATTGTTGTTTGCCACGTTAGCTTGTGATGACATTTTATGAGCAGTGTTGTGTCATCTGCAAAAAGATGCACTGATGCGAGGTATTTTGAGGTAGGTCGTTAATATAGAGCAAAACAGAAGTGGGCGAGTATGCTTCCTTGCGGAACCCCGGAGTTATTTACTCTAATTTGAGATTTGAACTTCTTCTGCACTCTAATGTTACCCTCTTTAACAATCTGTGATATCTCAGTGTACTGTCTTCTGTTCGTTAGAAATGACTCTATCCAATCATGAGCTCTTCCCCTGATTCCGTACAGCTCTAGTTTTTGCAACAATATCTTATGATTAACAAAATCAAAAGCTTTGCTCATATCGAGAAATACAGACACAATAGGCGTTTTACTATTTATACAGTCAGTGATAGTTTTTATAAGGGTAAAACAGGCAAGTGCAGTTGATCGTCCTTCTCTAAAACCAAACTGTTGGGGGTTTAAAACATTATATTTTGACAAAAAGTCATGCAATCTAACGCTCATAGCTCGTATACAGAAATGAACACAGTAAAAGAAGAAATAAACAACGTCTGCACAAGATACAAAACTAGACTGGAAATCCACACCAACCCACTAGCTAGTAACCTGCTTTTGACAGACAATGGGACGAGATTGAAGAGATGGAATGTCCTACAACTTGATCAAAGAGACTAGACTCTGCAATATAATGGATGGGCATGATGATCAATGGATCATCACCCATAAAAAATTGACTCTAAATACCCACCAACTCATCTGATAAAGACTGATAAGTCGAGGGCAGATATAAAAAGGAAAAAAAAAAAAAAAAAAAGTGTTGCTGTAAAGTTAAAGTTAATACACACGTAAATCTAAATTATAAAATTATTAAGAAATATTTTAACCCATTGTTCTGAGAATGAATTTACCCCATAACGTATTTTATTGAAATAAAGTGGCAATACTATACTAAGTGACGTTGACTTGTGTTTCTCTGGGAAGGAAAGACCATGTTTTATTAGACTATGGTTCAACAGTAGACTGTCTTATGCTGAAAAGAAGAACTTGAACAGAAACAGTGGAGATATTATCAATTTTATAAAAAGTTTCTCTCCACAGGGATCAGTGGAGAGAGCTTGCTTCGGAGGCCAAGATCCTCTTTGGGTCGCTGAGTCAGTGGAGTTAGTTATAAAAAGTTTATAAAATGAACTCTTATCAATTTGTTCTGCATTCTTTAGTCTAAAGTTTTAGTCTAAAGGCTTCTAAATAAACATGTGAGTTAAATAATGTTATTCTTGCATATTCTAAATTCAAATAAATTATTTTTTCTGGGTCAAGATGTCTGTCTACTGTAAAGTTAATTTTATATCGGGTGAAATTTTACTAGTGACCGATAGCGAAAACTCAGAACTGGCTGGTCATAAGGATCAACTTTCCCCAAGGAACATAGGTCGAAATACGAAAAAAAAATTTGGGCCTCCCATACAAAGTTGTCGATCAGCTGATTGAATTACTATGGGAGGCCAAAAATTTTTTTTCGTATTTCGACCTATGTTCCTTGGGGAAAGTTGTTCCTTATCACCAGCCGGTTCTGAGTTTTCGCTATCAGTCACTAGTAAAATTTCACCCTATATTGCTAAATTAAAGGATATCTTGACATGACCAACCAGACTTAAGTTTTGTTGGGCATCTATAGCATTCCCATAAAATGGGCGAAGACACATACTGAATGGCTTAAAAGATGGGCTGATGACCACAAAAAGGTTGCTGGCTCACTCTGATTAAAGACAGCCAGTGACAAACAGAAAAGGAAGGCATTTGAAGAGGCTTATGTGTCAATAGAAAACCCTGATAAACTGGACCAATGTGCAAAAAGTGCTACAATTAAGTTTATTATAATTGTATTTTATCAGCAATAAAGGCTTTTGTATTTGTATTGTCAAATTCCATTGCAGTATTTTATGCTAATTCTGGTGATTCTTAAAAAGTGTCGTATCAGAACATTCACAAGAAATCTACACATACCTCAAGCTTGGTGCTGTTCTGGAAAATGGTGAGGGCCTTGTGCGTGAGTTGTGCGAAGCATGATCCGAGCGTGGCGATCTTCTGCCGCGCACTAAACACCACTTCCGGTTCTTCTGTCTCCAATTCAGCTGCAAAAAGAAACATATGTAGGTGGTATTAGTATTAATAACACTATTTTATACCCATATAAATACTATTCAGATGAACTTATTTCAAGATTTCAAATTTTAATGTTTTTTTTATATAAAGTACCCTACACTACATGGTATCTACTGTACTATGCAGCGTAAGTTTAACGTAAGAGTTAAGTAGGTACAAAACAATGAACCAGATTTTACAGAGTTACATAAAAGCTTTTTAAGTGCTCTGAATAAATAATGCCTTGAGTTTTCCTGAGGGTGTAACACAAAATCAGTGCGTTCTTAGCTACAACACTAAATCAATACTGCGAACAATGGTTTCTTAGGTTGTTATAATGAAAACAATGGGCATTATGAGCTAGATTCGGCTAGATCATTGATCCAATTTCTGATTCAGATGGTGATCGAAAACTTATCAATCGTGACCAATCTAGAGAACTAACTAACAATATATGGTCGTAACTACGAAATGAGGCTAATATCAGGCATTGTTACGCTAAAGGACCCGTGAAAATTCTGAAAAACATGATTTCACGGAAAGCTCCGGAAGACTACGTTTACACAGTAAGAACACGTTACCTACCCATGGCGATATAGAAAATTTGGGATCAAATCGAAAAGCGAAAATTTTACTTACACAGAGAGGTATCCAATTCGACGCATGCCTTGTCGAATTCTTTTTCTAAAATATCCAACCACCGAAAACCAACTCCGGTAGTCGCCATTTTCACAACAAATGACCTGTCAAATTGACAGTTCCCTTTTTTTTTTTTTTTTTTTTTTGTTTATGGCACTAGATAACTTTGTGCCAACGTCATGTTAAAAGGTAGGGAAACAAAACGCGATCAAATATTATAATTAATTAAATTTTGAAAGGATAGTCAGGTATTTAAAAATATACACATATTAAATTTTTATATTATTAGTAGTAATAAATGACGATAATACATTATAAAATGAAATAGGAAACGTTATAAGACAGGAGATTCGGGTAGGAAAAGGGACCTTGAGAGCCAATAAGCTATGGAGAAAGGTAGACCGGTCATGCAGAGGACAAGCAAAAAATATATGATCCAAATCACCCACATCTTCCCCACACTCACACATATCACTATTAACAATGTTTAGTTTTGCCAAGTGGAAAGGAGTACAGACATGACCCAATCGCATTCGTGAAATAACAGAAATAACAGTCTTAGAACCCTTAACTTTAAAAAACCACGGCTTTAGGGGTATGTTCGGCTGAATTTTGAAAAATGATCTTCCCTTTGACTGACTGCTATCTGACCAAAGCTCACTCCAAGAGTTTTGAAGATAAACCTTGGGCAAGGCAGTCAAGTCGTGGACATAATTTGTAAATGGAACCATGTCACCATCTTGCACAGCCTCCTTGGCTAAACGGTCAGCCTTTTCGTTTCCATTAATACCACAGTGACTAGGAATCCAAGAAAATAATACAGTTAAACCTTTGGACATACATAATTCAAGGCGTTTACGAATTTCAAACACGACTGGATAAAAGGGCTTCATTTTAAACGGAAACTTTTCTAACGCCTGTAGAGCACTTTTTGAATCCGAAAAGATAACTGTTTTGTTCAAATTCATTAATAATATTAATTCCAATGCCTTAAGAATGCCCAAACATTCACCAGTAAATACAGAAGATTCTGGAGGAAGTTTTACTTTTACTACTAATTTAAACTGAACAAGAAATACACCCACTCCAACACATTCATGAGACGAGGACTTTGATGCGTCTGTAAAAATATGATAGCTGTCTTGCCAGTTTTCATTATCAATTGATGACAAGAACTGAATATTTGCATTTAAATCGTGTTTACTTATACCCAAATCATAGCGTATAGTAGGTTGAACTAATAGAGATTCATAACTGGCAACAAACAAAGGCAAAGCAGGAGAGCGGTAAATATGTTGTTGGATAGATGTAAATTTTCTGTAGCTTTGAACAAGACATGGAATAGATTTATTTCGCCAGTAGCGGGATGTTTCAATGCATTCTGATATGGCCTGAAGTTTTAAATGTAGAGGATGATTAGAAAACTGAAATGATTTGAACAAAAACCGGTCACTTAGATATTGCCTTCTTAACTTTAATGGAGGTTCACAGCATTCTACTTGCAACGCGTTGATGGGGCTAGATTTCATCGCTCCAACAACAATTCGAAGAGCTTTTGCTTGAATAATATCTAATTTTTTAAGACCTTGCACGTTACCTCCTTCTAACAAAAAAGTTCCATAATCTAGAATAGACCTAATTAAAGCATTATATATGAGTTTCATAGAAAACGGATGAGCCCCCCACCAAACACCTGACAAACATCTAACAATGTTAATTAGTCGCTCACATTTAGACGCGACATATTCAAAATGTGGAACACCAGTAAGCTTACTATCCAATATAATGCCTAAAAATTTAGCAGATTTTTCAAGTGGTAAAATGTGATCATTGTATTTGACAGATATTTGAGGTATTCTCCTCATTCTGCTAAAGACAACAACACAACTTTTTGTTACTGATAAATCTAACCCGTTACGATCCAACCAGCCCTTTAAAGAACTGAGTGATGATGAGAGTGAATTGCATGCGAGATCTAATGATCCATCTATTGAATATAAAAGTAAGTCATCTGCATACTGTAAGATGTTTACCGAATCATTTAACGTGGATTCCAAATCATAGGTGTAAATATTATAAAGTAAGGGGCTGAGGACAGATCCCTGTGGCAAACCTTTATAAACTGTACGCGTAACTTTGTTCACATCATCCACTATTAGTGATATAGATCGGGCAGACAATAAATTGAAAATAAAATTAATCAGCATCTGGGGAACTTTAAGTTCTACAAGTTTACTTTTAAGAATTGAAATTATGACGTTGTCGTAAGCCGATGAAATATCCAAAAAAAGCTGCAACTACAGACTTATTTAGGGAAAAAGCTAATCGAATATCTGTAGTAAGAATACTTAAATTATCGAGAGTGCACTTTGCTTTACGAAAACCATACTGACTATTTGATAATAACTGGTTGTGCTCTATGTACCATTCTAACCGATTTTTTACTAAGTGTTCTGCAATTTTAGAGAATACTGTTGATAAAGCTATAGGTCTAAATGAAGCGGCATCATCAGCAGGTTTATTTGGTTTTTTAATAGGAATGACTTCTTGTGATTTCCATGACGGGGGAATGTTACCAGTGATCATAACAGAGTTGATTAAATTTAAATAATAATTTAAAGAGATGTCACTGAGATTAACTAAAAAGGAGTATGGGATGCCATCTTCTCCTGGGGCGGAGTCTTTAACACTCGACAACACCCCTTTTAATTCATATAATGTAAACGGAGAATCTAAAGAAGCCAAAGAACTAGGAGAATAAGATGGTAAGGGAAGCAAAGAATTGTTTTCGGGGACCGTAGGAGGAGCTAGTTTATCAAGGAAGTTATTGATTAACGTTGGTGAAAGAGCCAAAGATGAACATGATTCACGAAACGCAGATCTAAAACGTCTTATATTATTCCAGACTTCTGAAGGACATGTTGTAGGGGACAGTGAGGAGCAAAATGCTCTCCAACCATCTTGTTTTTTATCCCTAAGAAACTGCTGAGAAGTTCTCATAATATCATTTAAATTGTCCAAATTTTCATCTGACATATTGATGGCATACTCTCTTTCAGCTTCTTTTCTTCTCCTAACCATTTCCGAGCATTGATTATCCCACCAAGGCGGAAACGGTATCTTATCAGAGGAAATATTTTTTACTGGAAATAGCTGATCAGCGGCCTCTACTAAACATCGAGCTAAAGCATTAGAAGAATCATTTTCACCACCTTGAACCATTTCAGGAATTTCTAATATTTTTCGCTCAACTAGATTTTTGAATTCATTCCAATCAACATTATTTAACTTATATTTCATTCTGGGCTGGCGCCTTCGGGAGGTTGGGCATCTGAACAATGTTGAAGGTATAAGAAGCGGAAAATGGTCACTTGCAAAAGTCGAAGGCAAAGGTAACCACGATAAGCATGAAGCTAACGAAGGAGAACATATAGATAAATCAACAGCACTGGCGTTTTCATTAGGATTGGTACGACGGGTTGGCGAACCATCATTTAATAAACATAAATTGTGCGCATCCAGAATTTCTATCAATCGCTCCCCGCTATAATTTGTAATACCACAACCCCACGATTGATGATGACAGTTAAGGTCGCCTAAAACTATGACCGGCCCTGTTAAATATGAAAGGATATTGTTAAATTCATCAAGAACATCATTCGTAGAACGAGAAAGATAAATTGAAAGCACAGAAATATTGTTGACCTTAATGCCAACTAGGTTAACAATATTATTATTAAAATTAAGAGATGAAAAACTTATTTGACTAAATGAGACAGAGTTTTTAATGAGCATGGCTGCACCACCATACCCATCTAATCGATCATCTCGAAGACATGTGTAACCAGTTATGTTGAAAACATATCCTGGTTTCAACCATGTCTCTCCTAAAGCAATTAAGGTTGGTTTATATTTATTAATCATATCGACGGTGGAAAGGTAAAAGGGGCCAAGCGACACTAAGGAAATTTTACAGGAGAGCGTTTTAAAGTTTAAAAAATCGAAAAAAAAATCATAACTTGGTCAAAAGACGTTATTTTAAAAAACTGGAAAATTACTTTTTTATAATTTTCAAAGCGCATATTTTAAGGGTTATTCGAATGTTCTATCGTTTATATTAATTGAAATAAATGTCGGTTGAGACAAATTGACTCCAAATCTGGGCGAGGTAAAAGGGTCTAATGGTCATAGTAAATTTTGACGAAACTGCGTAAAAAGGTTCAAGTTTCTTCATTTCTGATATGAGAATGTGTAAATACGCATTACTATACAAGTAATTTATAAAACCGCGCTAGGTACAAAGGGTTAATTTTTGATGTTAGTTAATTTAAAATGAGGTAAAAAGATATTAATACTGTCAAGTTCATATATCGATGAAGGAAAAAAGTATTAACGTGCTAGCTATAAATGATGAGGGCCAGGTAAAGCGACTTAGTTTGAAACATAACGAAAAGTAAAATGAAGTAAAACGAACCATATCCTTTAAATTTGAAATAAAAAACAAGGAACAAAGAATGAAGTCATCAGGTTTAGATATTTAAATACAAGAAAAATGGTTTAATTGCGTTACTTCAAAAAGAAAAAAGGGGGTTAAGCGACGTTTTATTGAATGAAAAGTAGTAAAATGCCATTTAGGTCCAAAGACTGGAAGGAGTTAGGAAACATGTGTAGTTAAAATTAAACTAAATAATTCAGTTTGTATCCATAATCAAAGTTTTATTTGGAATGTTAGCCAGTAATTAACATAATTGTATTATTTTCTTAATAAGAGATTAATAATTAACATTAATTCTGCCACAACTAAAAGCTAAAAATTGAGATCAATCTCATGACTTATTATTAGTTATTAATTCATAAAGTAGGGTATCGCCACCGAAGCAATCGTCCTCATGTTTATCTTTCCGGCCGGTTTTGGCCATGACGACCACTTCTACTCCTGATCAAGTCGGCGCTGATGCGCCCGTAGGTGGCTATTGTAGCCAATTTTGGCAGTAAACTCCCGTGCACAGTGTGGGCACGTGAGTTTGCCATTGATATAATTGTAGTTAATGGCGGCAGGAGCACGGGCCTTCAATTCATCGCCTTTAGCGTCAAGGTCTGCTTTAAGCTGCTCCTTAAAGTCGCGGATTCGTCTCTTTACAAGACAGCGCCATTCTGGCCGTTGTACTGCCAAAACCTCAAATTGAGAGGGCTCGATGTTGCATCTTTTCATGTGTCTCTTCTGAATATCTTTAAATAGAAGGAGTTGACCGCTATGCTTTCGCTTGCTTGTCCTCTTCTAGCTCAGAATAGAAGATGCGCTTCGCCACTCGCGCATCCGCGATACGTGACCGCACCACCGAAGCTGTCGACACATTAAGTAGGTAAGCTTCAATGCCACTAACATTGGCTCGTCTTAGGACTTCGGTGTTGCACACTCGGTCGGACCATCTGATCTTCATGATGGTGCGAAGGCATTTGAGGTGGAAACGATCCAAAGTGCGTATGTGGTAATGATACACACACCAGGTTTTGGAAGAGTACAGAAGCTTTGGCAGCACCATCGCCATATATAAAGATATTTTTGTAACTAGTTTAAGGTCGTGCGAGCAGAAAACCTTGGAACGCAGCTTCCCAAATGCTGCAGCTTCAGCATTGATTCTGCTATTGATCTCAGCATCAAGGTCACACTTAGCTATTATAGTGTTCCCCAGATATCGAAACTTGCCAACCTGTTTCAACATATCTTCACCAAGCTTAATTGTCAGTGTCTCACGACCTTGTGTATCCAGTGACATCATTTCCGTCTTTTTGACTATGATCTTTAGGCCGAATTGCAGCATGCTTGGTGTAAAACGGTCATCAGTTGTTGCAGGCCTTCTGGGGAATCTGCAATAAAGCACAGGTCATCGGGATTCATAATTTTAGTAATAAGTGCATGCGAGACTTTGGTGCTCGCCTTAAGTCTGGCCAAATTAAAAAAACTGCCATCTGTGCGGAAGCGGATGCAGACTCCTTCGGAGACAGTATTTAGGACCTCCTTGAGTACTACCGCAAAGTATAAGGCTAACAGTTTGGGCGCTAGAACGCACCCTTGTTTCACCCCACAGGAAGAAACTAGACTGTTTATCGTTTGCAGCACTGCATATCGTTATGCAGGAGTCTCAGAAGGGGCACAAACTTCTCCGTGCACCCTAGTTTTCCTAGCACCATCTAGAGAGCTTCACGAGGTACACTGACGAACGCTTTCTCTAGGTCAACAAAGCAGAGGTACAACTGACGATCTCGTTCTCTTCTTTTTTCTTGCAGTTGACGAACCGAGAAAATAGCTTCACATGTGCCTCGGTCAGGTCGGAAGCCAAATTGGGTTTCGGGCAAAATCTTTTCTGATAAGTCTTTCAAGCGGTTTAATAGGACTCTTGCAAAGGCCTTTCCGGGAACTGATAATAACGAAATATTGCAGTATGAGTTGTAGTCAGAAGGGTTATCTTTGTACTTGTAGAGGGCACGAGACACTTTAAAATCATCCGGGGCTCGCTCTTCCTCCCACATTCGAACAAAAAGTTTCCATACCAACGAGTGCAGCTCCGCACCGCCATATTTAATTATTTTACCTGGTATAAGGTCAACGCCTTGTGATGCCGGCTTAGAATAGCATCACCCCAATTCTACCCGTGGATATCGTAAAAAGCCACTAAGGGATAATTATCAATGGAATGGGCAGCAGCGTTCCCTGTGCATGAAACATCTGCGCTGGCCAATCCGCCTGCCAAGCGTGGTGAGTATGGCAATACCCGCCAATACGGGGGAGGCCCATGTCCAGCAGTGGACTGTTGTGGCTGTAAAGGTGAAGTCAATGACAATCGCCCGCTTTTTATGCTGCTGTCTGAGTTGAGGTAATAAACCGATGTGATGCAGGTTAAATTTACGTTAAGCAGATCGTTAAAATGTTCAGCCCATCGTTTGAGCACATCATCTTTGCTAGTCAAGAGTTACGATCCATCCAGAGACCTCAAAGGCACTTCTCTATGGGGCGTACCTGTCAGTTTACGCACCTCGCAGTAGAACTCCCAAAGCTGGTTTGTATCGGCAAGCCACTGCATCTGTAGGAGGAGTGATGAGACCAGTAGGTCGAGTGACGACGGAGGAAGGAAAAGGGTTGCAACCCGCCTGGTCAGGGAGTTGAGACCAGGGGAACGACTGTTCCAACCGGACATGTTTGGAAGTTGTATTTATAGCGATCGACGGAAACACTTCGATACCGCGTTTCAGGCTTCGTCTTCTGATTGGCTAATCTTCTCTCATAGTGTGACGTAGCTTGTTATACAGTTGCTAGGCAGCTCAGGACTTGGCATGTGGGGCGCATGCGCGCCGCCACACATCTGACAAGCTTTTTCCTGCCACCACTTGTCTTTTATTTGCCGAGACAGCCTATGTGATTCTTGGTAACTCTCTTTGACTGCCGCTATCCGCTGTCGCAGGAGCTCTCGAGCTGCTTTGAGAACTTCATCAATTTCATCGAACCAATCTTCACTACGCTGGTCTTTTGTACCTTAAGTAGCGAAAGCGGCTTCTATGAGATGACATGACCTGCCAGAGCTCGCCAATTAGCATTGACATCAACTGTCTCATTTGTTAGCAACAGCTTTTTTTTTTTTGGAAAACTTTCGAAATTTTCACCGCAGGCAGGATTTGAACCTGCGACCTTCGGCATCAGTACTGCCGACGCCCTAACCAACTGGGCTACCGCGGTTCTAATCGAGCCCGCGAAATTATGGAAGTATATCTTGTCCACTATCACAACAGCTTTTCAGCTTTTCAGTTAACCTTAGCAACAGCTTTTCAGTTAACCTTAAGGTTTCAGTATACTTACTTTTCTCTCATCTCGCGATCTATCAGCCTATCCACGTTCAAAAACGCAGGCTTTTTTATTATAAATCTTCGAGGTCAACGAAAGCGGAGTCGCATTTTAGTGACATTAAGTCGGTGGTCAGTCCAACAGTGAGCACCGCACATGACGCGGGTAATTTTGACTTGACTGATGTCTCTTTGCCGCATAATTTAGCATAATTGATCAAATACCAGTGTTTGGATCGTGGGTGCATCCACGTCGTCTTGTGCTTAGCGGCAAGTCTGAACATAGTGTTCGATATCGCTAGGACGTTTTGAGCACAGAGACTGAGTAGCAACTGACCATTGCTGTTCATGTTGCCGACTCCGTTTCGCCCCAGTACTCCGGGCCAAGTCTCATAGTCCCGACCAACTCTTGCATTAAAATTGCCCAGCAATAGGATCTGCCCTCTGGCGTTTATGCTGTCAAGGCATTGAGATATAAATAGATAGAATTTGTCCTTAATGTCATCAGACTTGTCTAGCATTGGATCATAGATACTGATGACATAAAGGTAGTTGTCTTTATCCAAGTGAAGGCGCAGTGTGGTAAAGCGGTCCCAGATGTCGCTTTACTAAATGATTTTTGGTGGTAAATCCTACCCATGAACGTCGAGGTTCGGATACGGATGTAGCCTTCCAGAAGAAAGTGTAGCCCCCTCCATCTTTCACTAGTTCTCCTTCATGGTCAAGATGTGTTTCGCTGAGTGCAGCCACATACACGTTGTAGCGATCAAATTCCCCAGCTACTATAGCGGTTTTACGTTCAGCACAGGCGTTGCCATCTCTACCAATGAGCGATTTCAGGTTCCACGCGTCAAATTTCATAATAGATGGTGTAGAGTTTATAATATGATGCGATGGCAGCCGTGGTTACTACCACATTCCAGGTAGGGACGAGCATATTTTTAGGGCACCTTTTCTAGCCCCCTCCTTGGCTGAGCAAAGAAAGCAGTGCTTCCCTAAATAGGGCTGCTTTGTCACCCCAGGTGCTGCCGAACTCGCATTGTCGTCCCGATTTTTCAATGCAAAAGCGACCTCGGCGTGTACTCACACCCCTGGGACCGCCTGCGTGCAGATATCAGACAAAGCCTAGTTTGCACCACGCTAGACTTCTCTACTTCAACCCATCGCCGCAGGACTTAGCGTCATCGAAGTTTGTTATTCGGAAGCGGTCAGTTGCGCAGGATATATTAGGATGCGCAGACGTTCGCGCAAACGCAAGCGCACACACTTAGTCCTTCCCCACCCCGGTACAGTGGAACGGAAAACCGCTACGATTGAATGATAAGTCGGATGCAGTGTCTGGCTGACATTAACTGCCCGCGCCCTCTACCGTAGCCCTAGGCCATAAACCTTGCTTCGCTGAGTCGCCGAGTCCGCCAAACCCATTCGCACTATCTGCATCGGGTTGGCTTTCTTGCCGAAACAGAATTTGTTTGTTAAGCAGGAGGGAGCTGCTTTTGTCCTCCCCCTCCCCGACTCAGTGGAACGGAGAACCGCTACGACTGAAGGAGACGTCGGATGGTGTATCTGGCCGACAGAAACCCCACGCGCCCTCGACCATCCACATTTCCTTGCTGAGTAGCCGAATCCACTAAGCCCACTATTTGCATTGGATTGCTATTCTCGCCGAAACAGACTTTGATTCTTAAGCAGGAGGGAGCTACTTTTGTAGGATCTAGGAGAGATGAGAAAGTAGGAATACGAGTGGGGAGGAATGTGGTGAGATTGGGACAGGAACACAGGTAGTGCGATACTACTGACCGGCAGATATTCAAAGACAGTAGAAGCTCGAGAAGCCGAGGTCGCGTACCCGTATACCACAACTCAGCTTTCAATCAGTGAACTGGGATGGGTACCCCTGGCTAAATAAATAGTATTCATCCTCATGTGAAATAGAAAATTGGATCCTTAAATCTTCTAAAAAGAATATTTATGGTAATTTAATGAATATGTCACCTATCAGTCCTTTGGTTTTGACTGGGGATACCGACTGACTGAGAATTCGCCCGCGCGCGCGCCGATTGACGGTGGGGCGCGGGCACAGATAAGGCTTCAGAATCAAAAATGTTTGGGGTCCATTAGGATAGGACCCAAAAATGTACGGTTTATCCGACGGCACTGTTTAATTTACTATACATTTTTGGTGCTTTAAATAAACAGTAGATCCAATTCCTTGTGCGCTACTAAAATCGCTAAGGCCAATTTGACATTTCTATAACCGTTTGCTATTCTACACGTAACTGTCAAATTCAAATGACAGCATTATAATCTCTAAAATACTTAAAATTAAGTGACAGCGCTAAACTTAGCTTTAGCCGATTAGTGCTATTCCACGGCGCACAAATTTAAGCATTTTAAAAATTTAAAACTGCTAAGATCGCTAATCTTAGCGGCCACTAAAAAGGTCCCTCTTAAAAATAATACTGTCAGAACATCTCCAAATGGGTGGGGTTTTGGAGTGATTTGTGTAATTATTGGTCACATCAGCAAGTTCAAGAGTGGAAAAAAGGTGATCGGGATTTAAAGTGTCACCGGGTAAGAAAGTTTAAGAGTGAAAACAATTTAATCAGGAGGTAGTGAAGAGTGGAAACAATTTGATAGGAGGCTTTAGAGTGTCCCCGGGAAAGTTTAAGAGTGGCAACAGATTAATTAAAGGTAATAGAGTGGCACCGGGTCAGAACGTTTTAAATTAGCACCTAGTCAGAATGTTCTAGAGTGGGGCCGGGTTGTTAGGTTCTTAAGTGATGGAACCAAAGGTGGTACAGAAGGATTTTGAGTGTCACCGGAAATAAAAATATTTTTACCAGTTACAGATTTTTTCATTTATTACTAAAATTTATCTTTTTTAAAATTGCAACACTGAATTTAATAACGTCAAAATCAAATTATAGTCCTGTCAAAACCTCTGTTTAATTTTCTAAAACTGGGCTTTCGTGGAATAGCACAACTTAAAATTGCTAATTTTAACCATTTTAACTTAGTGATTTTAACTTTAGAGATTTAAAATGGCTAACCTGTAGAATAGAGACCATTGTTTTTAAATATGATTCAAGAAAAAAGTCTCACTTACAATAGAATGTAAACTCGTAGGCATTGGTCTCTATTCTACAGGTTAGCCATTTTAAATCTCTAGAGTTAAAATCACTAAGTTAAAATGGTTAAAATTAGCAATTTTAAGTTGTGCTATTCCACGAAAGCCCAGTTTTAGAAAATTAAACAGAGGTTTTGACAGGACTATAATTTGATTTTGACGTTATTAAATTCAGTGTTGCAATTTAAAAAAGATAAATTTTAGTAATAAATGAAAAATCTGTAACTTGTAAAATATTTTTATTTTCGGTGACACTCAAAATCCTTCTGTACCACCTTTGGTTCCACCACTTAAGAACCTAACAACCCGGCCCCACTCTAGAACATTCTGACTAGGTGCTAATTTAAAACGTTCTGACCCGGTGCCACTATTATCTTTAAATCTGTTGCCACTCTTAAACTTTACTTCCGGGGACACTCTAAAGCCTCCTATCAAATTGTTTCCACTCTTCGGCTATACTACGGGTGACACTCTAAAACCTCCTGATTAAATTGTTTTCACTCTCAAACTTTCCTACCCGGTGACACTTTAAATCCCGATCACCTTTTTTTGCACTATTGAACTTTATGATGTGACCAATAATTACACAAATCACTCCAAAACCCCACCCATTTTGAGATGTTCTGACAGTATTATTTTAAGAGGACCTTTAGTGGCCGCTAAGATTAGCGATCTTAGCAGTTTTAAATTTTTAAAATGCTTAAATTTGTGCGCCGTGGAATAGCACTAATCGGCTAAAGCTAAGTTTAGCGCTGTCACTTAATTTTAAGTATTTTAGAGATTATAATGCTGTCATTTGAATTTGACAGTTACGTGTAGAATAGCAAACGGTTATAGAAATGTCAAATTGGCCTTAGCGATTTTAGTAGCGCACAAGGAATTGGATCTATTAAATACCTAAAGTCGTAATAAATGACACGAAGTAAAAGGTGCCAACAATAATTGTTTGTAAAATAGAAAAATAGATAAAGGGTTTAACAGTTATATAAACTATCAGTAAAGTACTGTAAAACGACTTAAACAAAAATATTTCTATGATTTTGATGACGTAATAAAGGCCTAACGAATAATATAATCAATAAGGAGTGCGGGGTAAAAGGGTCTAAGTTACACGGCTGCTTATTACAGATCGACGTAAAAGGGTCTAAGCGACGTTATTGCTTTTTACAGATCGAGGTAAAAGGGTCCAAGCGACACAAATGCTTATTATAGGACGAAGTAAAAGGGTTTAAGCGACACGGTGGGTAATTATAGTTTGACGTAAAAAGGTTTAAGTGATCTAGATGCTAATTACTGATTGAGGTAGAAGGTTTCAAAAGCAAATATTTTTTTTATAGGGTGTGGTAAAAATGGTTAAACGACATCATCATTTTATCTGAAATAGCGTATAAGGGTTTAAATACGTTGCATAGAAAAAATGGAATGAGGTTAAACGATTGAAATAGTCTGTCTTTGAAAAGTGAAGATAGAAATAACGACTCAAGTGAAAAAATATTAAACTCCGTTGGGTTCAACCTATAAGAAACAATAATTTAAGATTCCGCGAGGGCACTCAAGCGACATTTTTCACTAAAACACAGGGGGTACTAAGCGACACAAAAGTGCTCCGATTTAAGCCAAACCCAGCTCAAAAAACGCAGAAAAATTCGCTGATTCCGAATATGTATATAAGTCATTTTACCCCAAAGTGTCGCTTAGCCCCTTTTACCTTTCCACCGTCGATATAAATAAGATCACTTTTTTTAGGAATTATGCTTCTGCAATTCCATTGAATGATTGTGGAATCCATTAGAATTACTACTTAACATGTCAAAAATTTCTGTAATAGGGGCAACGTGGGACGGTTGTAATAAATTGGACTGCAAAAGAGTACGTATTAGTGCAAGAATTGTATTTAGCATAGTTTCTGCAGATTGTGTTTCTTTTGGCTGAATCGCACAACCATTTTGAGTCTGCGGAGGTTCAAATTCTTTAATTATAGCATTGTGGGCAGCCCTATCATATCCAGCTTGAGCTTTAGGGACTGACCGAGGCTTAAGGAAAATAGTTTTTTTATATGACGAGTGATTAGCAGATTGTTTAGCAGAATCGTTAATCTGAGGTTCTGTACGAGCAGAAGTTAAAACATCAGCGTAAGATTTTGAAATAGGCGGGAAGAGTTTGCTTGCCTCAAGATAAGACACGCAGCTATGAGCCATTGTGTGTTTTATTTCTTTTTTAAATTCGGGCATTTCTTATTGGTCGCGTAGTGGCAACCTTCGCACATAACACATTTTGCCTTGTCGTCTTCTTCAATGTCGCAGTTTTCGCCTAGGTGGTCTTTTGCGCATTTAAAACACTTTGGAGATTTCGCGCGGCATTGCAATTTCGTGTGACCATATTTGCAACACCTAAAGCACTGAATAGTTGGATAAACATATATCTCTACTGGAAGCGCGTTGTAGCATAAAAACAATCGCTTAGGTAAGACTTGGCCGTCAAAAGTTATTACCACCGATTCGGAGGGTTTCCATGTGTTGTTGCCATTAATATTGACTTTAAAGTTTAATCGTCGTATTTTTATAATATTACCACAACCGATAGGAGTGGAGATATTACTTTTGATCTCTTCTTCACTCCAATCAGCTGGAATTCCACGGACCAAGCCCATACGCGTGACATGAAAAGTTGGTATAAACGCCTTGAATTTATGCATTTCCAAAAGATGACTTTGCAAAAATTTATTAGCATCACTAAATTTTGAAAACGAAACGGTGCACCGGTTTCTACCGATTCTTTTGACACTTCCGGGAATTATGTTTTGAAACTGACTTTTCCTAAGGAAATTTCCAAACGCAATTGGGTGCAAAATGGTTCCATCGTTAGGGGCATTTTAAATTTTTTGCACATGAATTAAAAAGGGAGCAACATCTGATGGCAGATATTCACTCCTTCCCACTTGGCGAAACTCTGTTTGTTGAACCTCTTGTGTATTATTTTCTTTTACTGACTGAGTATTGTTTTGATTTTCAATAGATTGAACGTCATCTTTTATTGGTTGCCCATTACGTGAATCTTGCGGTTGCAAGTGAGCTGCTTGAGTTTTAGGGGCCCGGGGGGTTACTTTTTTCATGACAATAGTATTTTCATCAATATTTGCTATATTATCGCACTGACAAATATTTTCGCCCACCTGTTGACCGTCAACTTTCTTTTTCCTTCGCTTAGAACAATCACGACAAATCCGTATAAAGCGAGTCCGTTTCCGACCCGAATGACTCGTGTTATCACTGGTTCTTGACGACACTGAGCCGTCAGTATCCATTTTGTTTAATTCATCGTTCGAAACAATCGTAATAGAAGAACCTACGGGGAGATTCAGGCCAGGCCAAAACCCGCCTTTACCCCCCCGAGCTTCATCGGGGGGCTCGTTCATACAAAATTTACAATCGTTCAAATATGTACAAAACTTACCTAATCCACAGCAAATATACACAAACTATGAAATATATACACTAAATAATAAGAATATTTACAATACCAGACTATCCTGATAGATTTACACTATTAAAATTAAAATTTAATTTTCCAAACACGAAAATACGTCCTGTTACCACGAAGTTTCCCGCGCTTTTCGACAGTTCCCTTTCCCTGTGGCAATTTTCTGTTTTTTTTTTTACATAGTTTTGTCACAAAATAGCATTCACAAAAGAGACAACGCTATACAATTTGTCCTGCTATTCGTTATTGGTTTTCGCGCACTTCCCACCCTGCCCTCATGCCACTGCCTCATGCATGCATGCGTGCGTCACATGCAGTCAACGCAAGTTGCACGAGTGAATTTACGCTCAGTCCATTTTTAATCTGTGGTAGTTGTCTGTCAAAGCCGGCAGAAAAAAAAAATTGTGAAAAATATGAATTTGTTTGTGATGTGGTTTGCGATTTTTTATAGTTTCTCTCTGTAACCGTACAATAATTACATATAATAATGATCAAAATAGCAGCTTTGAACAGAGAGGAAGAAGAAGAGAGTGGATCCGAAGAGGAGGTCACAAAGGAAGCTTTAGAACAGATCGCGTTACAGCAGTATGCAAAAGCACTCGAGCTTCAAAGAAAAGGAAACCTCGCCGATGCTACGCAGCTTCTCAAAGATCTATTGGACACGGAGCTGCTTGATGGCGTTAAGAAACCTGCGCCGGGCGAGAAAATATCAGGTCCGTTGTTCAATTTGAAGTACTTATGCTATAAAAACTTAGCGGCGATGCTGAGCGCTGCAGGTGAGGTGGAGGCCGCCATAGAAGCTTACAGAGACGCTGCCGAGCTTGATGATACCGATGTGACGCTCTGGCACCGCTTAGGCCTTTTATGTATGAAAGCATCTCGCTATGAAATGGCCCTTCAGTCATTCCAAAGAGGTGTCGATAGGAATCCCAAACACTGGCCATGTCTCGATAAAATTGTCACACTTTTACTCGGCCTGGACTACAAAGAGGAATGCATTTCTACCATTTATGATACCTTGAAGCTTGATCCGGGCTACATGAGAGGTTTAGTTTACAGAAGGTACATTTACACTAGCTACCCCCATGTCCATGAATTCTTGGAATATCTTAATCCTATGTACAAATGGAATGCAACAGATGATGAACCTATTGACGAGGAAATTGCTGAGAAGTTACTAAGTGAAGCGAAACAAATTGAACAAGTGTTTGTTGAACAACAAAAAGCAGAACAATTCAAACATGCTATGCCAAATCTCGAATTAGTTCAACCAATAACTTCTTACACTTGGGAATCTGTTGGTGAATCTCTTAATCATATGCACCAATACATGACAGAAAACTATTTTAGCCATGCATGCTATATTAAACTAGCTGTAGAAATTGCAGAAAAGGAGCAAAAAATGGAAGTTGTAGAGGAAGTAAAAGATGTTGAGATAGAAAATAAACCAGAAGACCCCTCTGCTATAGAAATTGATGAAACTGCTGAAGTGGTACCTGAGAGTGAAATTAATGATGGTCCAGAAAAAGAAAAACCTGTCACAGATACTGAAAAAGTTGAAAGTGATGTTGAGGGCATATTGAATGAGTCTGGAGCAGTAAATGAGTCTGCCACTGACAGTCCTTCTGAACCTAAAAAGAAACAAGCAGTCAGACGGAGAGCTAGTGCTCTTAGCCAATTACAGCAATGGGAATGGTGTAACAAAAGAAGATCAGGTCGTAAAAAACAAGTGAACAGACAAGATCACCTAAATGATAACATATATGACACCCTGCGCAGACTAGTACCACTTTTTCTTAATCCTGATGTCATCCAAAAAGATGAAGAAGAAAAACAAGACAATGGCAATAAGTCTGAAGCTAAGCAAAATAATTCAGGAAATAGTACAAGTGCTGAAAATGCAAGCTACTTTGGTTCAGAACAAGAGCAGACTGATGTAAAAAGATTTATCACCAAGTACTCTGAAACCAAACATGACATTATTGATTTACTGCATGGATATCTCCACACTTTAGCTAAAAATTGGAGAATGCAATGGCCAGAAAAACTACAAAAGATTTTTACTAATGCCAACAAATTGTACAGCACCCACATTGACACTCCAGCTTGTACAGATGATGAAAATTTTCAAGAAGCATTACATTATGTAGCTGTTAACTTACTAGTCCAAGAATTTTGTGTAAATGAAAAAATGAACTCTGTATCTGAAGAAAAAATAAGATATGATTCAAGTGTAGTAGAATGCATTGGAATGATATTAAGTTTGAAACCACATTACTTCACAGAAACTGATGAATCTTACTCTGTTAATCATTTGGAGCTAGTCCTTAGACATTTGTGGGTTAAACTCCATGTTTATATTTTAAATAGGTGTGAGGAATTATCTTTAGAATGTCTGTATCAATTAACATATGAATTTGAAGCAATGGGTGAGTATCAATCAACTTATAATTTATCAATCCCCAATTTTTCCTTTAAATCAGTTATAAACTCTCATGAAATTTCGGAGTATATAAATTTCTTGGAAAGGAACAAGAAGTTGTCAACTGTCTTAGATCTTTATGCAAGAGGTGAGTATGAAGAAGTTCTCTCCATTGTCATAGATTCCTTTGAACATTGTAAGGACCTGTCCAGAGAACAAGAAGATGAGATGTCATTAGACTTTGCAGTGCAGCTTTCTGTTATTCTAGATGCCTATTGGGCTTTAGATGATGTAAACAATTGCATGACTTGGTCTTTTATTTGCTTACATGAGGCATTGAAACACTATTTTCGATTAACTAGTGGATCCTCAAATTACGACAGATGGACACTCACGGTAGTAAAAATTTTGAAATGTATTGAGCATCTTATAATTTCAAAAGATTTGTCTGTTTTGGGAGTATTATCTCGAAAAGATCTCAGCAGGGCCTTGGAAGATATCATTAGAGTTATTGGACATCAAGTTGAAACAAATACGTCAGATATGCCATTTGGTACGGTTACACCGTGGATAATAATGCATTTCATTTTGCAAAGGGAGGAGGACCTTGGAAGGGGATGGACGACGGATGATAAAGATGCGATGAATCTTGATGATGTGCCAAATCCGTTGATGGTTTTATTCATTGCACATGAACGATTAGGAAATAGAGGCTGGTGTTGTGCCAATGAGGGCAAGCTTCTTTATTTCATATTAGATACCGTTGTTCCGCGACTGAGATCGCCAGCTTTATCCAAGTCTTTAGAGCAAGTGATTCAACATATGGAACAATGTGTTTTCTGCCTGTATGGTCATCCTAACCGAAAGAATAAGGTGAAATATTTAGCTGACCATAATGTGGCACCGCATACCTTAGATTGGGAGAGAGCTCAGCAACTTTACGAAATATTCAGACCGCCCACACTACCGCCGTTGGAGGGTAAAATATCAGGAATCACAGCTGACACAGAACAGCTATTCCACCGCATTCTCGCTCTGTTACCAACAGAAAGTGATCCACGCAAATACGTCCCTGAAGTCGAAAAGTATGTTAAAGGCACTGTGGATACCTTGCCATCAGTGCCTCCACTTCTGCCATACAAAATGCGTGACATATATTTTTTGCTTGGAGACTATTACTTTAAAAAAGACGAAGGATTAATGGCATGTAAATATAACGTTCTTGACGTAATTGTAAATAGTGATAGGCTTGAATCATGGGCAGAATTATCTTTGGCTAAAGCTGTGAATTTAGAAACTATATTGAATTCTTGTAAAAATCTTAACAACGAAAAGGATGTTCTGAACCCAGCCAAGGCGATTATAAGATGTTTTAAGCGAACTCTTGAAATTGATCCCACACACTGCAACATGTGGATTGAATATGGCATGTTTGTCTACACCATTCACTCATTTTGCTCAAGAATGCTAAAGCAAGCGAGCGAATCGCTAAGTATGGAAGAGTTCGAAGCCCTTGAAAATGAAAAGGAAAACATGCTAGAGTCCACTCTCAAATGTTTTACAACAGTTTTAAATGACCTGAACAGTAGCATGGATACTGACAAATCGGAAGATTCGTGGCTTCATTATTACATGCTTGGCAAAGTTGCTGAAAAACGCAGTAAACCCCCAGCAGAGTATTTAAACTACTATTTGCAGGGCGTAAAAAGCCTTCAAGAAACAGACGCAACGTATCCGTTGAAAATTAACTACAGTTCGCCTACACATCTTTGTATTGAAGTACTGGAGTTGCATTATAGAATTCATGCTTCAATTCTAAAATATATTGAGCAACATGAAAATAAACCAATACCCAAAACAGTCGGAAAGATATTTTTGTCATGCATTGAAGAATGGCAAAAAAGTCCGTTTTCGAAAAAATCTAAGAAAGATACTACAACTGAATCCGAAAACGAAATAAAATCTGCCTCTGAAACTGTTCATGCGGCGAATATTCTCAAACGATCCATCAGCGATGCAGGTGAAGGAGAAACTCAAGAAACAAAAAGGCTAAAAACTGAATCAGCTGCTGCTAAAGTAAGAAGATCCGCCTCTTATGATACTGAACGAATCAACAAAGATCAAAATGAAGAAAAATCAAATCAGCCAGAAGCAGCTGAACCCTTACAAACAGAAAAAGAAACCGATAATTCAGAGACAAATAAATCAGAACTTATCGTAGTCCAAGAAAAAGAAATAAGAACCGAATCTAAAGAAAAAAGTGATAAAGTAGAAGTGACTAGTAGTTTACCAGAAGAAAATAAACCTACAGAGGAAGAAAATAAACCGGAGAGTTCCAGCAGCAGTTCATCTTCATCATCATCTTCAGGTTCTAGTTCCAGTGACTCTTCTTCAGATAGTTCCAGTGAATCTAGCAGAGACAGCGATGCTTCCACTGCTGCTACAACTGAAAACTTCTTAACTGACGAGGAAATCATGAAAATAGTATCGGCATGTCTAGATGCTTTAGAAGATTGTGCGAGTAGATTTCCTCCTCACTACAAAGCCATTTATCGGTTGGCACATTACCATTTTTACTATAAAAAGGGCAAGGATATTGAGAGATGCAGAGATCTCATGCTGTCAACCTTTACATCCAGGGCCGGTCCCAAATTAGGAGGAATGTTCAGTGAGAGAAAAACTGCAAATTTCTTCAATAATATTTGGAAAATCCCGCTGACTGAAGTTGACCGTGCAGGAAGTTTTGCATTTCACATGAATCGATCAGTATTACTTACTATGGAGATCCTGAAAGAAATTGATGATCATAAGACATTGCTAGATTTAAGCTTGCACCTAAATAGGATACCAGAACCAGATAAAAAATATTTACGTGATTCAGATCGAGAAGATTTAGCGCAACAAGCGTTCTCACTCTGCGTGCAATCATTGAAAGGGCAATTATTGAAATTCAGTCAACAAGCTGATTTGAAGAGTAATGAGGTAGAAAGGCAGGCACTTAAAAGTCTAATGTTAGATATTTACAGAGCTTATCAAAGAGTACAAAAGCAACCTAACTCTAAACAGTTCACGAACTTGCTTGTTGAGGCTTATAAACTCGTGTGCACGGGACCACTCACAGAAAATATGAACTTAGTAGATTTGAGTTTGAAGTTTTGTCAATCGGTTATACAGACTCTCAAGCAACAAGCTACGCAAGCTAGTATTGACAAGAGTCAGAATGCGCAAAAGAAACAAACGGTTAAATCCACTGCTACCAATACGGAAACTGCAAAACCTTCTACGTCGAACGTAAATCCGCCTAAAGTCGACCACAAAACAGCTTCTGTCTCGACATCAACCTCAGCTACTGGACTACCACAAATGTCTGCTCGTGATATGGCAGCGGCATTTCAAAACTTCTTGCCGGTGCTAAACGATCCTGTGTTGTCACAACAAACAGCTGCGGCTCTTTCTTATTTAAGTAATATAAGTGCTTTAGCGGGATACTCTGGACTTCAAAATACAATACAATCGTCATTGCAGAATACACTACAAAATTCTTTTCAAGCTGAATTTTATCGACAATTCCTTTCACAAAGTATGTCTTCCTATAATTTACCGCCAACTAAGCCCAAACAGAAAAGAGGACCAAAACCGGGAGTTCCTCGATCCATGTCAGCAACGGCATCGCAACCGAAACCTCCGAAACCATATAGTACGACACTATCCACTAGCAGTAAAACTACATTAACACCCAGTGTTTCTGGTGTTCAAAAATCCACATCATCACCTCTAATACCCGGTATATCTAGTGCTCAGAAATCCTCATCTGCACCCGTCGTACCAAACATAAGTGGAATCCCCAAACCATTATCATTAGATCCCGTTATGTATAAATCAACCTCGATGTCAATGACACCTAATATTCCTAAATCAACTTCAACCTCGATGTCGTTGACACCTAATATTGCCGGAATTTCTAAAACAACATCGCTGTCTGCGTCTGCCATGGCAGGTATTCAAAAGTCAGCATCAATGTATGCATCAGCTACGTCAACCCTTTCAAAATCATCATCAATGACTTTATCAGCTGGGACAAGTCTTACAAAATCATCTTCTGCTTTAGGTGTGACTGGTATTCCGATCTTACCGGCACCTAACCACCCAAAATCTTCATCAATCACTACTGGATATCCAAAATCTTCCATGTCATCTAGTGCGACAGGTCATTCTAAAACGACATCAACTCCTTATGCACCAAGTATGGGTACAGTTCTGTCTTCTTTACCTGCTTCAATGACTGCTAACTTAACTTCGTTTGGGGCATCGTCTCATGCTTTATCGAGCACTCACAGTAGGCCAAGTCAAGCTCACATATCTAGTACATCTTCACTGAGCTCTGGCTTGAACAAACCACTCATGACGCATTTACCAGGCAGCGCCGCCAGTGGTAAGACGTTGCAGGAAAAGTTAGCGGAACGTCATCAGAAGAATATGCCTCCAATTGCTTTGTCGAAACTACCCTCTTCTCTAACTATCACAAAGACATCTGTGCCTAAGCCTCAAGCTAAAAGACAGGAACCTAAAAAACCAGATAACGTTCCTCGGCCGAAACCTATTGCATCTGATGAAGTAATCGTGCTAGACGACGATTAATTACAATGTTGATATGATACTCATTCAAATGACATCTCATCAAAAAATCGACACACTTATATTATTCATCCAAGAATTATCGGAAAATCAGAAATATAAAATAAATTTTCAATGATGTGGGGTTGTAATAAACTCTGTTGAACGAACGTTATTAGTAATTTTTTCCGAAATCAACATACCTATTTGTCAGATAATGTGATCTGTACAAAACATAAACTTGCTTAAGTGGCTCGACTTTTCTGATGAGAAGTGTATTTATCGTAGATTAAGCTTTTTATTTATATAAAAGTACATTTTCCAAACTAGGGTGAATGTGCCAGTCCTAATCACGTGAAACTAAGAAATTGAGATATCGTATATTTTTCATTTTATACTCGAGTTGTTTTGTTATTTATGAGTTGTTTTGGCTTTTGTTCCTACTAACTGATGATAAAATGTATATTCTAAAGCTTTTTTTAGCTTGATGTTGAGCAAACTGGTTGTGGCTGGTACGTCGACCCTTTTTGTGAATAATAAAACTAATAGCTTTTGCAACTGGTATTTTAATTTTAAGAAGAAGTAAATACCTACACTACTGAAAAGACGAAAAGGAATCTATCTAACTTTAAAGAGGTAGGCACGTAAAAATACACATAAATTATCCGCCAGCAATTTATTTTAACGTTATTTACAAAATATTACAAACTATACAAAATAGCAATATTACAAACTATACAATGAAGCAGACCAATGCTTGAAATTAACGTACATAACATAGGTAATATGATTTGCTCATTGATAATGAACTTTAAAAACCCACAAGTGAGTACATAGATACCCCGACCAGTAAACCAGATACCCTGATGGCAATATGGGAAGTTTAATTATGTACTTTTTAAAGATAATATGTGCGTTCAGCAGGAATGAGGCTATGCCTACATTTTAGCTATGCCCATCATTGCAGATAACACACAAATTCGATTTAATACGACATTAGTGATAGATAACACGAGCAAATAACAAACACCGTGATCGTCATAAATTGGAATTTATAAAAAAATCTTATGTAGGTAGGTACTTAAAGCATCAGTAAAAATTTAACTCAAATTAAGTAGAAATAAATAATCCGGTTAATATAAGTGTTAAGGACTATCTTAGCTACATTAAGATTTGTTTGATCACACATAAGAAACAACGAATAATCATAAGCAATTACAGGTATTTAACACAAGATCACACCTACCAATAAAACCAAAACCTACCTACATATGTTAACATAGCATAGACTTCTATTACGTCATAAAAATATACTTTTGTACTTAGTTCCTTGTCCAGCAAGGAATTAACTAAATGACATTGGGTTCTTCTGGTTTAACTTTATGATTTAACTTTGCAAACCACTTGTTCTAAAACTTAATGTTTTGCGTAAATTGTGTATATTCTTATTTTATGCTACTATACTGTGGGTAGGCAAAACATTTCATGGTAAGATTATTGCTAAGATTTTTGAAACAATATCGCATACGAGTCGTCAGAGTATAATGATAGGTCTAACCAGCTTTGAACCAATACAAGAACATTCAATTATCCAATCAAATAATTCTAAAATCTTATTCTCTTAGTTCATTATTCTTTTAATCTATAGTGTTAAATGCAATTCATGTTTTCTTTATTATTATTAAAAATATTAATTTTGCTATAAATCAAGGCAGTGTTTTATTAGGCCCTGTAGGAAATAAAACCTCTCGTGGGTTAGCCCAGACGAATCTACGACGGAGATGTAGAGTCTCCTTGATATGTTAGTGCTGGCATTATTTGAAGGCATAACACACGTTCCCTGCTGAAAACGCGCCAGGTAGGTGGAGCGTGCCGTGGCGACCATACTGCCGCACCCGCCTGGCGTTCCAGTAACGACTGTACGGCGCACTCGCAGCGCGAGTGCTCGCAGATATACGCCAGTGCGCAAGCACTCGCCAAGCGCGTTTCACCACTTTAACTAGAAAAAGCTGCATGTCGAGCTGGGATTGGGAGCCAATCAATATAGTTTGTTAAAAAATATTTAATCGCTCAAATTAGTACGTGTAAGTACAAACATAATACAGCAGCAAAATTAACTACCTAGATCTATTATTTTCGTTTCATGCGGTCACCTCACTTCGCATCGGTAGTTATGATTTTCCTTTTGTTAAAGTTTTTTTACGGTCCGTAAAAAAAACTGTGTAAAAAATACTTGAATGAAACCGCCTAAACCTATTATACGGACTTTTTTTGGTTTTCGGACTTATCCACTGACATTTATCGGATTTTAATCGAAAACAGCATGCCGTGTAATGCATTATAATAATGTATTATGGTACACACTGCACATTGACTGGGCAATGTAGGTAAAGGCGCCCGGTAGGTGCGCCGCACTGGTGTAATACAAGTGGACTCGCCTGGTAGGTGCGCCCGCACAGCTGTAGCAAAATCTTGATTTAGACGCGACGGCCGTGCGGGCGCACCTACCAGGTGCGATTCGTCAGCACGGCGGGCTTTGTACTAAAAATCGCTCAGCAGCGAACGTGTTAAGTTCAATCTACGACGGAGATGTATGTAGAGTCTACATCCTTGGTGTATCTAGTGCTGGCATAATTTGACGGCATAACTTAAAAAAGTTCTGAAGTCGTTTATTTTTTGCACGATTGCTATATTATGTATACTGTACAAACTGTACGTACATATTACATTCCGTGTCATTTTTTACGCTTGCATAATTTTGATTTAATGTATAACTTCTTAGTTTCTGATTGAAACATGAAAATCTAGCTTACTGGGCTATGTATATGGCGTTTGGGATAGCGCGTTCTGTTATCTTTTTCTCATAAAATTCGTATGATTTTTGAAGTATCCAAAAAGTCGTAGTAGTAAAGTTGTTTATTTTCACTGGCTTACGTAGACCCACGAGATGTTTTACGCCTTTTCCTTTATTTTCACTCTGTACAGTAACTAAAGAGCGACTAACATAGACCCGTAACTAATATTAAACTTATCTTTAAACTGGCGGGTATTTACTGTGCTTAAAATTGCGATATTTAACATTTATGCAAAATCTAAAATGGGAACACATTATCTAAACTATTTAAAAAGTAGGTGAAGGTGGGCAAATTAGAGACAGCCAGTCAGTATTCAAATAAGTTTACAGGGAGCAATGAAAATCTACTTTCATTTAACTGGTAACCTTTAAAAATGTATAGCTACGGAACAATATACAATAATTGTTAATTTGTTTCATATTAAACGTTAAAAGGCGTTTTTAACAGATTTATACAGCACAGCGCATATTACCCGAGGCAACGACATATTACGTATTTTAGACAATCTGAAACGAAAATCGCCCTCTAATTTGTCACATGCCTTTTTTCTTATTCCGAGTTGTCGCGACTCGCAAATCACTCTAAAACCATCGAGTTAAAATGTACTTTCTCTAAAACCTGTTCCGAAACAAAGTAGGGAAACAAATGTTCCAAATGATTTCGCGCCAAGTGAATTAAGAAGTAAAAAGATTTGCTGGTTAAAAGAAATAAGCTAGCCGTTAATACAATACATACATACATCACGCCTATATCCCATGCGGGGCAGGCAGAGCGTTTATACAATAACCTACATAAAAGAATATACAAAACTTATTTTAATATAAACTATTGTTTACAGCTGTGCACAAACATTATCTTATACAACATACTCACTTAAACTTAGGTAAAAAGCACTTAGGTCCGACAGTTTCCATTAGCAGACAACACATCCAGATTTGTCTTGTATATGCCCATCAGATTTCTCGATCTCCGTCAGGATAGAATGGAACATGTCCGTTACAGACTGAAAAAGAAACACAACAAAAGGATTACAAAAACATTGTTAATTATTTAGAATTCAAATAAGTAAAAGTATTATTACTAGTAGGTACTCTTGAGTAGTCTTTGTGAGAATAATGAATAAATTGGAATTCAGCTGTTAGGTATTATAGGATTCAAAGTTGCCATTGCTCTTGGTGTCTGGCAATAGGCAGAACACTACTTCATTGATCATAAAAAGTGATGGGTCAGTACTTCTAAATTTTCCCTAATAAATAACATTTTATTTCTTTAATACATTGAAAGCCTTACTCCAAAACTGGCAGCTGGGGGCCCAAGATCGAGACGGGTGGCGCGAGAGGGGTGGTCTTTGCCCTGCAGTGGGACGCTGAACCATCGCTGAACAGAATATGTTAAAAAAATAAACAAAAAACATTCCATTTTCAAAAACATTACCTCATTTTTCTTAGCACTGGTCTCAACAAAAGCTGCCTTCCATTTCTCTGCCAATCTTCTTCCTTCTTCTGTACTGATTTTCCTTTCTAGATGTAGATCTGTCTTATTGCCAACTAGAACTATTGGTACACTGGAAAAGAGGATAGTTTTATATGTATTTATTCAGACTGTGTTACAAATTATGTAAGTAGGGGAGGGTTTTTTACTCTTTGTAGTTATATCTATCCATGTATTTATGATCAGAAATAATAAAAAACATATACTTCATGAATGTTTACTATTTTGATCCACTTGCTTCGTTCATATATTTTTGTCACTTGGCTACTTACGGGTAGCTTAGCGCCATCTATGACTTTTTAGTAGAGCTAAGCTACCCGTAAGTAGCCAAGTGACAAAAATATATGAACGAAGCAAGTGGATCATAATTTCGCCGCCACGGGAAGATGCCTCCGTGGTGTAAAGGCTAGCACGTCTGACCCGGCTTGTCAGAAGGCGTGGGTTCAAATCCCATCGGCGGCGTGAATTTTTTCCGCTTGCTTCGTTTGTATTGACTTTGTAACCAAAAAGTTAATATATACTTCATGTTATTATAATGACTGTGGTTTGACCAATCACAATTTATCTCTAAGGTCACTGAGATGACCTGAGTCATATCCAGTACATATCTTATTGCTGATTCATATGCAAAATTATGGAGCTACTTTATGCATGACAGCTACTTTGTACCACATTTGCAATATGTTAAATTCTTTAAAAGTTGTCTTAAATGATAATGAATAAATAAGATAATGAAATCTATTTTTTTAATATAACTCATCACAACAGACAAAAAAATCATCTGCTTGCTCCTTCAGATGGATCTCCCCTTTTGTGGGGTGTTTGCTATAATAGCCATGTTTTGCAGGTATGTTAACAAGACATTATATAAACTCCATAAACTGTTGCTGTTAAATAGCTATGTTATACTCAAGAAACTAAGATACTTATCCCGGGAACCCCACTTTCTTTAGCTAGTAGTTTAATTGATTGCAAAAGCACTGACTTGACCTGAAATGTAATTTTGTCTCAGGCGATTAGCGTTTGAATGGTCAGACTTGTGCAGACCGCCATGCTTTGTGTAAGTGTGCAGGTGGTGCTTAAAAAGATAAGCAAATGTATGCATATCAGAGAGTCAAAATCAGTGTAGGGTTCCAAGGTTATTATTACCACCTTAAAATGGGTAGAAAAATGTAAAATATAGCATGGTTAAATTTAAACATCATAAAAAAGCACTAGACTAGGATTCAACGCATGTCTAACTTTTTACTCCCCGGATAAGAAGATCCCTATGTCCAGCAGTGGACTGTTGTGGCTGTAAAGGTAATAAATAATAGTTGGACAATACTCACTGTATTTTTCCTATCATATCCAATAGCTTGTCATAAATAATTTGTACAATTTGAAAACTTTTGCTAGAAGTAATGGAGTACACCAGTACATAACCGTGAAAGTCCATGCTGTATTGTAACGGGAATATGCTGTACTCATCTTGCCCTGCCGTGTCTACCAGCTTCACTTCATATTCTGTTGAATTCAACCGGATAAACTTTGTGAACGCTGAAAAGTTAACACAAAGGATGTGTAAGTAAAGTTGGACAATTTATAGATATAGGTTAAGATCCTGGTATCTACAAGAAAAAGTCAACATAATAAACATGTTTACATACAGAATTGCGATGCAAACCATGGGTTGGGGTGCACTTAGGGGGGCTGGCCCATGTGGTGAAGCAAAACAAAGCCTCATGCAACTAGCCTACCTAGCAAAAAAAATCAATAGGTATTGCAAACTTACTATTTTCAATAGTTGGGTCATAGGAATCTACAAATTGTCCTTCCACGAACTGAATAATCAAAGACGATTTACCTGAAACATTAATTTGAACATTGTAAAGAACGTCACAACATAAAATTCGACGCATAAGAATTTCGGAAGTTTACATACCGACTGATCTGTAACCCATCATAGCGATTTTTCTCTGCTTCGAAGGCATTTTTATATGGAAAGTATTATCTACTGTGACAAAGAACTTGAACTCTAAGTTCACTTGAAAAGTTTCAGCTTTATCAAAAGAATTTTTTCAATAATTTACGAAAATCACATCGCAAATATTCCAAAGGTTTTGACGTTTGAGTTTATTTTTGTAGGACTTTTGCTGCGTACAAGCTGATAAAAAGAGACAACTACATTAACATTTCTCGCTCTTGCGCGTAAATTTTATGAAAATGATGGGAAAATAAACGCACCAAACGTCATTTCACCCAGGGGGCGATCTACACTTGTGCGCTTTTCATCATGCGATTTCAAAAAAATTGCGTTTTTCAACTTGCGTCAATGTCTTGTAGCTTTTTATTCGACATCCATTGCTGCTTTTATTGGTGAACTTAGTCATCTCATCAGACAGAATACGGCTATGTATGCTGCACAATTCTACACAAGTTGCATGACATGACGTTGGTTGACGTCATTCTTGTTCTAATCTTCTCATTTGTATTTTGATCGAAATTATTTTGTATTTTCCTCTTCATTGTAAGTGATCTGTGAAAGCCCGACCCGAATACACCATCAAAAACGGCACGTAAGTTTACACTACTTCAATTTAGTTACTACTTCCTAAAACATTTATAAAGTAAACATTTTCCTTTAGGACCAAGAATACAAGTTCTATAAGAATACAAGTTATATTGCTGTTTATATTGCGTGCTTTCTGTAGGCGATAATGTCGAACCTTCCCGAAGTGCCTGCGAGCTTGAAGTCCATCCAGCACTACTTGAAGACGGCTGCCGAGCATGACGCCAGAGATCCAGTGGTCAGCTACTGGTGCAGGCTGCATGCACTGCAATGCGGCCTCAAAACCACCAACAAAACACCAGAGGAGACTAAGTTTTTAATGGGTATTTTAAACTTTACTTCATATTCATATTTGCACATGAAACTTGCACATTATTTCTACTTCTACTCTAAAATCTTCCTACTTTGTCAATAATAATAATGCTGCCCATGTTTTTTTACTCACTTTGTCTTTAACTTGATACCCTGACTACACTACCAAATGAAGAAAGATTGAATATTTCCTTAATTTTGAAAAGTTTGTAACCAATGCTTGTTATGCAATATTTTTGTTAGTGTATGGCATCTCATGTTAAGAGCGCATTCAATTTTTTCTAGCAAATTTGCAAATATTGGCTTTATAAACATGCGAGTTTCTCGAAAACCGTTATGTAAAAATAATATGTTACTTGAACATTTAATCAAGCATATCTTCATCTAAAAAATGTACAATGTAAATATTAACATTTTAGTTTTAAACCTGTTACAAACAGCGATATCTAAAGCGACAAAACCAAAATTCAGGAAAAGACCTCAAATCAAGCGTGAGTTTTAGAGTTTTGGTTCACTGTAAAAAAATATCAATTATATAAAAAAATAGAGTATATATTTGAGAACAAAGTCTACAGTGAACATTTTACAATTTTATTCAGAAATATAGAATAATACCACGTTTTTATATACGATTTTTTGCAAAATAATGCGCCATTATAATGGCTTCTATATGAAAAAATAACAGTAGTAAAGATTTAAAAAAAATATATGTTATTTAAGAAGATGTACTTAATCTAATTGCAGAAAAATATATTTATTTTTATTCATAATATCACTGTAAAAAATATTCAAACAACCCCATGTTTTTCGCAAAATGACGCTCCGAGAGGTCTGGCAGGGAAAATTGTATGGGCTTCGTGAAAAGCTCTATAGCGGCCTTAAACTTAGCACCAATTTAAAAAAATAATTTATTGCATTATAAAGCCTCAATAAGGTTACCTTTTACAACATGAAAACATTCTTTGTGCTTGCTAGATAGCTGGACATTTAAATTATTGTATTTTAAGTTCCAACTTTGTTAACTCAGATAGGTAGCCCTCCTTTCTTTACAATTCTAAATAAAGACCAGTTTTTCTATATTACAACATTTTCATTTCTAATCTAAATCTGTAACATTTTATTTGGATTCCAGCTCTCATGGACTGGTTGGAAGAATGCAAGAAACTGAACAAAGAAAATGAAGCAATCTCAAATGAAGTTGCGGCTCAAGCCCACCTTGAAAACTATGCACTGAAACTCTTCTTATATGCAGACAAACAAGACAGGGAACAGAACTATGGCAAGTAAGTAAAAGCTCCTATTTTTAAAGACATTGATTACTTTATCTTATCATTATGAAAAACTCCACAAATTTTTCTCTTGTTTATTGCTCTTTTATGTATTCTTCAGATTAATTTTAGACTAATTGTTAGCTTTGGATTTAAAACAAAGCAATACAAATGTTACTAAGTAGATGAGGCCTTTATCTCTATTCTCAGTTCTATTTTAGCTTTATTTAAAGGATCATTTCATTTGTATGTTAGATTATGAAACTATAGTGAAGAAACTACAGATAGAGAAGAACAAATGCGCATTGAACATGCTTTTAAAAAATAATAATTCCTATGTTGTTCTGGGTACAACACATTAAAACTTTTAAATTTTTGCAGAAATGTAGTAAAAGCGTTCTACACAGCCGGCATGATCTATGATGTGTTGACTACATTTGGGGAGCTGACAGAGGAGGCTACACAGAACAGGAAGTATGCCAAGTGGAAGGCCGCCTACATACACAACTGCCTCAAGAATGGGGAGACTCCAGTACCAGGTAATTATTGTCATCATTAAGCTGTGTGACATCCACCAGCTACTGGATCATCATCTGCCTGCCGTTATCTCTAATCAGTTGGGGTCGGCACAATGGGTCTAGATTATAACATCAAAGGTTGTTACATGGAATGTCGCAACATCGACAATGCTCCATCGAAAGGTCGCCACATCGAATGGTCGCCACATCGAATGGTCGCCACATCGAAAGGCCGCCACATCGAAAGGCCGCCACATCGAATAGTCGTCACATCGTAAGGCCGCCGCATCGAATGGTTGCCACATCGAAAAGACGTCACATCGGAAGGCTGCCACATCAAATGTGCATTACATTGAAGGTCGCCATGTCGAATGTTTATGCATCGAATAATGCTGTATTGAATGCATCGCCACCTCCGTCCTTAATCCGACGCCCCAATCGATGATGTTATAATCTGGACCCCGGCGCAACTGTTTTGACCGACCGCATGTCTGACGTCAAAGTCAAACCTCTTAGGGAATGCAATTGTAGGTGGTATCACGGCCACCATGCGGGTTGACCATAGTCGACAGATATTCAGCGGAGGTTAAAATCTCTACGTCGCCTCTTACGAACCCTTGAATGGACTAGGGGTAGTATTCTTACCCGCTACCACACGGTGTACCAGCTACTTTATATAGGCTCTCAACCCAAGTGCATCTACAGACTAACAACTATGGTCCTGATAGGGCTAGGCAAGCATTCTGATGCAAAGTTACCACTCCAAGGTTGTTTTTCATGTAACGAACTTTGTTACTAGGGAAATGACGTTATGATGAAGAAATAAAATAATTTATAACACCTTGCAAGTATGACTGAATGTAATGCCAGCAGCATTTTGTTTAACCGATTATTCATTTACTTTTCAGGCCCACTTACAGAGGAAGGCGAAACGCCATCGGAAGGCACGTCAACCACTCCAGCCGTCCAACCCGGCACACCCAGCACTCAACAGCCGCCATCTTGGCCCTCACCGCAGCCCCCCGCCGGCCCCGCCACTCCCCCAACAGGCCTCCCGTCAGTCCCCTCCAACTTCAGCAACAGCCTACCCGACCCCAACTTAGCCATGAGAGCCGCTTCCCAACTACCCCCAGTCCCTTACACTCCAGACCCCAACCCCGGCGGTTTCGTCCCGTACGACCCCACACAAGTCACCCAGCCGCCACAACCCTCAACAGTCTACGGCGATAGCACCATAGCAGTCAACCTCACGCCCGATCAGATCGCGAAAGCCCAGAAATACTGCAAATGGGCGAGCAGTGCATTAAACTACGATGACGTGAAGACGGCTGTGGGGAATCTGAAGAATGCTTTGGAGCTTCTGCAGACCGGGCGCGACCCAGCTTGAAAACTTTAATATTTAAGGTACATATTTTTATTATTTGTCGTTTGTTAGCCGGTGCAAGGCACTTGAGGTCTGTATATTGAGAATCACTGATACGCTAGATCTAAAAATAAATCACAAGCGTATTAATCATTTCGAAAAGCTACTTCAAATTATATGCAATTTATTTGAAGAAATGAATTGCATACATTTCAAAGTAAACTCCTTTTAAAAGCAAAAATATTTTTTTAAAGCTAGTCTGCATTATCAAAGTTAGAGGTACAAAATCGCAAATTATACTCATATAACATTTAAATAATAACAAAAATTTTGATTTAAGGAAATAAACCAAAAGGTGAATATTATGATTATGATATTAGTTTTAAGTGTGCCTATTATTGTTTGGCATTCGATTAATTATGTAAATATACAATAAATTTTAATAATTATACATACTTTATTATTTTGTATGATACATAATAAACACGCTAATATTTTTATATATACTATTTTGTATTTTATTTACCTACTATACACTGAATTTATAAGATTGTCCTTGATTCTGCGGAACAATTTCCGTAGCTAATTCTTAGTTATTTTTATTTCTAACGACTTTGTCTGAATCATTTTATAGATTTAAATTCAAATAAAACGAGAAAATTTTACTTTCCATTTATTCACAGACCATCACACTCCATACATACACAACATAAATAAATTATTGTATAAATTGTAATAATTGAATATTAAATTAAATTATTCGATTGAATTATACAAGCTTATTGTATACTTGAATTTCGCACTATAAAAAAATCTTAGACAAGTACAATGTGCTTCTGAAATAAAGTGCAAGAAATATCACAAAACGGATACAATTATCTAAGTTTGAAATGTTTTCCATTTGTGATCTACGTGATACAATACATAGGTAATTCTAATTTTGAGCAAATCAGACACATTGTATAAAACGCGCTCATATCATAGCATAACTCTTCTATGTGGTGAAATTTTGCTAGTAACAAATACTGAAAACTGGAAGGCTAGTTTTCCCAAGGAACAGGTCAAATACGAAAAATATCGAGTTTGTTACTTGGAAAAATTGTTTCTGACCATAGCGGCCTCGGTTTCTGGTATAGCTCCAGTGTTTATCGGGTCATTCATCGACTCGGTGTCCCACAAGACCAGAAAAGTATCGGTCACTAATAAAATCTCACCCAGTATTGCTAAACTTACACCTACACGCATATACATTGGCAGTTACTTGGACCTGGCATACATGTTAACTTACTATCATCACTCACATACAAAATGAACCTACCAAGTAATGCTTAAATTAATATCACTTTTAGGTACAAATTCATCAAACAATGCTCTTAATTCTCGCGGACCAAATCCTTGGCTAACTCTTTGCTTTTTCTATCCTTAAGCCACTTTAGGAAACAAGTGAGAGCTAATAAGATTCCTTGTGTCTTTTGTTTTTCTTATTTTACAATGTAATAAGAATTAGCTAAGTAGGTGTCCTTTGAGAATCAAAGCCAATAATAATTTCCATCAATTGGGAAATAACAAAAACAGAATCGCCATAAAAAATCTGTTGGTAAAATAAAGACATAACATAGGGCTACTAAAATGACTAGCAAAAAATCACAGAAGTGATTAAAATTTAACGGTTAGTATTCAGATTCGAACAACTTCAACTTATTTTGTGCTCAGTTCAATATTATAAAAAATACGCGTTCCTACATAATTGGATCTTTTTCGGGAACCCTAAGGTATAAAAAATCTAATCGTCATTATTATTTCTTATTTCTTACAAGATCGAAGGTTCCAAAAGTACTAACCGTCACAATACAAAATAATAAATGAATTTAGTATGTCAGGTATCACTTACTTAGAATGATAAATTATAAGTTTGAAAGTACCGATAGCAAAATGATTACTCTCAAATGAAAGTACTGATGGCAAAAAAGATTACTCTCTCTTCAGTCCATTCCCGTTCTGGGTAGCAGATGCAGTTCTCTCCAATTCTTCGCGGCGAACCGTCTGGTACCTGCAAAAAACAAGAATAATTTAAGTTAATGTTAAGTAATCTTGACTCGATTCTGCAGGATCATTTCATTCGCTATTTTTGTCACTGTCTTAAAATAAAATAATACATGAAAAGATACGAAAGTTTACAGCTGACATTTATCGCTCTGAAAAAAGCCCGATTCTTTTAAAATTGAGAAATTAGAAAGTCATAGGTTTCTATTGTCATAGGTTTGGAATACCTACGCAAAATCCGTAAAACGTAAAATGGCACTAAAAAATAAATTATGTCCCATTTCTTGTATTTATGTCAAGAAAGTAAATTAAAAAGGTAAGAATTAGCTAGGGAACAGTCTTATCAGAATCTGTGCATGTAGTTGCGACTACTGACAAAATGGCAATTTAAACCTTTGATTTAAACTTAAAAGCGTATTTTTTTTATAATCTAGAGCTATCTATTCTATCTTAATTTGGTAAACAAGGAAACTATGAAATACGAAGGCTAATATTTTAAATGCTCTTTCGCCCAAATGCCACCTCATGAATTAATTCTGGATCCATCCCACACGAGATCTTTAAATTTAAAAATAGCGAAACGTGCAATGATATTTTCTCATCGGTGTACCTAACACCTAGACTAAAGGTTTATGTTGGGTTTTCACGACATGCAGTAGCAGTTTTCATGAATTTCAATGAAGAGTACCTACTCCTGCCACGCGCTTCTGAAAATGTAGCGCATATCTATAGAGAAAGCAGTTTCGCTTGGAAGAATTTGCACTATACCTATAGTTCTTTTTTTCGCCGCAGGCCTAGTTTCATGAGTCATGACGCAGAAACTAGCATACAAAAAATTGCATGTTTCCATCGAAACTGACTACGCCACAGACTCTGTGGCGCTACGGTCTTCTCCACTGGTCACCACAACGTCGCGTCGAGATGCAAGGTACAACGCTGTCGCCTGCATAGAAGTGTCGTCGACACACAATGTGCACCTTAACACTGGAATACATTTGCGCGACACACTAGTAACACTAGTTCGCGCCGCGGATTCCCTGGCACCGCGCCAGCTGATGGTGAATGTTCAACGGGTTATTGTGGCGTGATTCCACGCTAATTTTATTTTGTAACCCGTGTTTACGTCGAGTAATTCGGTCAAGGTGCTGGAATTCATTGCAAGCCTTTCATCTAGGATTCGCAACAAACATATTCGGGCCAACACGGGTTTATTTGTTCCCAGTCTGGTTAGGACATTGCAGCCACCTGATTGTCCGAAAAAAATATGGTCCCGTGCTTCGGAGAGCACGTAAAGCCTTCGGTCCCGGTTACTGTCAATGATTACTTAGACGGCGGTCGTGACGTGATACTTGTAGTAAGCGGTTGTAAAACTCTGACACAAGTTCATCGGGTCGTTGGACGGCTGGGTGCCCCACACGATGAGAGAGAGACCCTTCCCCTTCAATGAAATTTTGCTCCCCCCCTCCCAATGAGCAGTCAATTCTGTCTAATTATTAGCTATTTCCGAATGTTAAGAAAAGAGTCAGGAAATCTGCAACTGTAACAGCAATTTGCGCATTAAAATGCCGTTTCATTAATTTATTACCACAATCTACGATATTGCTATAACCATAACTTCAGTCAGAACAGTCCACTGCTAGACTTGGGCCTCCCCCTATCGGAGGGTATTGACTTACTCACCACGCTTGGCGGGCGGATTGGCGAGCGCAATGCAAGATGTTGCATTTACAGGGAACGCTGCTAACTATTCCCTGGATGATTTTAATGGTAATGGTTAAACGGGCTGTTGCGCCTATTTTGCGTGACATAAGAGTCCTTGGATGATTATCCCTTAGTCCCTTTTCACGACGCCCACGGGTAGAATTGGGGTGATGCTATTCTAAACCGGCATCACACGGTCGGCCGTCATTACGCTATTATTTCTGGCTAATGTTGCATGGAGTACTGCTGTCACCTTTGGGATGGCTCGGCTAAATACCAACTTGCTGCACTGGATTCGGTGGAACGCAGAGCCAAGAGATTAATAGGCGATAAAAAACTGGTGGCGACCAAGCTTCACAGCCTGGCTCACCGCCGCAAGGTTGCTTGCCTATCGGTCTTCTACAGATTGTACTTCGGAGAGTGTGCGCGTGAGCTGCATGAGCTCATACCACCGTCTCCTTTCTTCCATCGGACATCCAGACGCACGGCCGGCTACCATCCGTTCTTAGTTGATATACCCACATTACGCACTAAGCGCTTCAAATCATCTTTCATTATGCGCACGGCTAAAGAATGGAATTCCCTGCCTGCGTCTGTATTTCCGAGTGCATATAACCTGAATCTCTTTAAGTCTAGAGTGAATAGGCATCTTCTGGGCAAGCTCGCTCCACCGTAGATCCCATCTCTGCTCTAGGGTAAGATTGGGGTCAAGAGTAAGCCCATCATAGATAAAAAAAAACTATCTTTTCTTGCAGGCTAATGAATAATATTTCCCGTCTCATTTCTCATGTTTATCATTCCTGTCCGTAAAGAATTAGCTAAGGAAATATGCTGTCAGAATCGCAATCTATGTTAGTAAATCAGACAAATAGTGTAAAGCACAAGCAATAGTGTAAATTCGACATTGACGTCAATCATGTGTCCATTCAAAAGCTTCTGCTTCTCGTCTACCGGATACCGGCAAAATGCGATTTAAGATTTATTTATTTCGAGATATCTTGCTCGGAACAGACACTTTATTATTAAACATGAGTTCATAAGGCCGCCTACGATATCCGTTTTGTACTCAGCAAATAGACTGACATTGGTGACGAAGGCGGCAGAATGAGGCGAGTCCCTTTAGTCGTCATGATGGGACTGTTATCCAAGAACCATTTCAGAAATGTTTGATTGTGATTAAATGGCTTTCTTTCTACGTTACCGTTTAAGTATGAGACATCGAGAAGAACCAGCCCATTCCTATGACCCCAGAACCTTAATTCCCCAATTTTTTTTCTACTAATTAAGCAAGGTAAGAGCGGAGATATGACAGCTTCTGAGCCCTTACAAAAAGACTTATTGTCTCTTGAAGATATCTCTTTGGATAGCAGCGCTGCGAGATCATTCACGGACGCTAAAGCTATTAAAAGTTTCTTCCTGCTACAGCTGTTAAGTTACTCCTTAACTAGAGCAAACCCAATAATGCTGCCAATTCCTTCCTGGGGATAAAAATAAATGCTTACCAAACGACGAGCCGGCCAGTTAGCATGAAGAAGAACACGAGAGCCGGCGCGCACCAGTCGAGCATGAGACTCTTAATTTCAGGGTCGTGGGTTCGGGCCCCACGTTGGGCGCCAATTTAGTAACATTATTTTTAATGAACAATGGTTAGTCACCAGTTTACTCGCAGTAGAGCATGAGACATATTAAGATCTAGTTATGTGCTGTAGTACAATGATCGCCTGCCATCGAGTAGCAGTACTGCAGCACTTCAGTACCAGCCCTATGTTCTATATTAGAATACTCACCAGACCACGAGCCGGCCAGTCAGCATGAAGAAGAACACGAGCGCCGGCGCGCACCGGTCGAAGGGATCTCCTACCATCACGTGGGAGTACGCCGCGAGGACCATCAGCATTACCAGCCCTATGTTGGCGGCGTTCTTTACTTTATCTGGAAAAAGTTTCCAAGTTAGAGGGGTGTCGTGTATCATCTTTTCAATTTGGGAGTTTCATCATATCTGCCTGCCCTTATCACAAATCAATTGGGGTCGGCGCAACATGTTTTGTTAGAGCACAAAATCATGTTCCAATGTTTTATAACCGGCCACCTGCCTGACGTCAACCCTCTTTGGTAATGTTTATGCAGATTACGCGTATCGTAAGTGCGGTAATTTCAGCGGATTGACGTCCACTGCAGTGTTAGGACTTTGCAGCTGAGCCCTAAAGAATTTCCGCCACGATCTTTTCAAATAAAATTAGAAATTCCAAAACCAAATCACAACATCGTCATATTTTAATAGCATAGAAAGAATTCCAAGGAGATTTTTGTGATCTATTTATACGCCATAATAAAAGCGAAACCACGTGGAATTTCTTTTCAGACGACCCAAAAACAAACGCGGATTTCCGCGTGTCTGAAACCTCTGAAACGTAAACGCGTGTTTTAAATAAACGACAGCTGACCGGCGGCAATGCCATCATTTTCACCGTGGCGGATTGAGGGTCACCCTTTGAAAACGATGTTGTCCTAACGCAAGGTTGTGTAACGCAAGCTTTTAGATGCTTTTAGTTTTTCATTGGTTACACTTGGCCTTTATCTGCGACAAGGTTAAGCGATTGTTGTGGTTTGCCGTCGCATCATAAACACGTCGATAAAGTTTATTTTCATAAGTGGATACCTACTTGAACTATGTACCGAATTAGCATGCACTGCACTTATAGCCTGGTCTTGTTTGCCGTAACTTATTTATTGTTATTGGCATATAGGTAGGTAGTACATTCAAAAATCGTGGTAATTTAAATTGAAGCGCTGCAGTGGACGTCTAAGTTCTCAGAATTGCTATGACGATGGTAAGGACCCAGAAATCGATATTTTAAAAGGGTCTTTTACTTTTGCTCGTAGTGTCTCAGTTGGATGGTTTGTATACCGCTAAAAGCATGAGTCATACCAATAATAATTTTGCTATACCTAGGATGGCAGTCAGTGACCAAAAAAAGATAATATCCCTGATGTTTCGTATACTTACGGCTAGGGATGAGGGCCATGGCCAGCCCGAACAGTATCTCGAGCCCGCCGACGGTCCTCCGGTACCATTTCGACGGCAACTTGAAGTCGAACGTCTCAGCCAAAGGAAACACTTTGGCATATCTAACATACTCCTTTCTCTGTAACAAGGTATTTGAGATGTCATCAAAATACACAAAATGTCTGAACTACAAAGTAAGTTTTCGCGGGCGGTATTTTGATTTTAGGACGTGCCGACAAGACAGTGTTTAAAATATGCGTTAGTGTTTAGCAAAGCTTGTAGGTACGACTTGGGTAGCTTGTTCAAAAGACCAAATCATATAATCCTATAATCTTGCATACTTCTTCTTATCGGAACATGATAAGTGGACGAACGAACCGATGAACCCTGTTTCAAGAGTTTTTAAACCAACTACTACCTAGTAGCCAGCCTCTGAAATGACCGCCATATAAGTGAGGAATCTTACAGACAGCAACTGGGACCGACGGCATAACAAGCCCTTCGAAACAGCTTTCCTAATGCTTTCCTACGGAAGAACAAACTAAACGGTTGCAATAACCATCCTTCATTACAATGTCAGGTATCTTTCCTTGATTGAACTTCTAAATCGATTACTCGATGTGACACTGCAATGCGATTGCATCTGTTTATTTCTTTTACCGTCCGAGATGAAAGGAGCGATTGCATTTATCTGGGCGTAAGAAAAACAACAACGCGTGCCAGAGATTTATAATAACGGCTAATGGATTTCCGCAGGTTATTATTGTGGTCGAGTAGTAGGTAGGTCTCTCTCATCGTGTGGGACACCGAGTCGCCAAAAGACCCGATGAGCCCTATTGTCAGACTTTTACAACAAGTAGCAGGTTTGACAAGGTTGTGTACGACGGCCGTCTATCAGGTGGTCCGGCCTGCACTGTCCTAACCAGACTAGGAACAAATTCACAAAGTGGTAAATATTAGCTTTGTGAGTGACCCACCGAAAATCGAACCCGGAATCTTTGCTGTATTACAAGCAATCGCACAACCACTACACCAGATCGGCTGTCAAAGTAGGTAGGTAGTAGTAGGCAGTAAAGCATACTCGTAACTTATTCGTAAAGTCCATTGCTAAACTCTTTACAATAAAAATTACGGACGAAAAGCTGTTGTAGAGTTTCACATTTCCGGAAGCGGAAGCGAATGTGAAATCACTGACAAGTTCGCTTCCGGTTCCGACATTTTCGGAAAGTTTCGCTAAACGAATCCTGGTGCAATCTAAGATGCAACCATTGGATACCTACCACCCTATTCTTGTAATGAATACCCCAATGCTGTATTTACTTTAATATCTAACCAAGCTCAGCCAAAATAATGCCGCTGACAGTGTTGATCATACGTTCAATTTATAGCTGGCATTAAAGCGAAGGGAATGAAGAGGTGTAGAGTAGGTAGGTACATTGTTAGTATGTAGGCACGCCAATCAATTAATCGTAATAATTATTAGTTCGGTTGGCGGGGTGACACACACCGACTCTCGGCAAACCGTGCCGGCGACTCCGTGGCATTAGGCGGCAGGCCAAATACTAAAATAGCAAGCTACATCGCTCCGCAACAAAAATCTCAATGCACCTAGCGTAGCGACCTTACTGAAGTGAATCGATCTTCGCAAATATTAGAATTAGAATCACACTCACCAAATCCTTATGGAGTTCCTTTGATATATATGGTGTTAACTTAGTAACTCCAACGAATACGAAAAACACCCCTAAAAGGATAGATAAACTTTTCAGCACGATGGAGGATCCCATTTTTGACACCCGCTGTACAATATTTCGCACAAAATTACACCAAATACATTTTTGAAAAGTATCCTAGTGTATAGACATTTTTACATTTAATATAGGCTAATAAATAGCTTAAATAATGCGACTATAATGTCCCGGAATCATAATTAAAATTTATAGATCACGCACTTTCAAATAAAAGGGAAATCGAGCAAACACGTTTCGCGCCGGCGCGAGAAAATCCATACCGACCGAAAAGTTAGTGTTGCCAATATAGAATTTGAAATAAGCTTTTTGTTTGTTTTGCTTTAGCAACAGATGGCGCTGCAGACAAGTTCTCAACTTCTCACTCGCAAATCGAATGTCAATGGTCCTGTCTTCATCCGTGCTAGCTCTACCACATGCGATGACGCAACCAGTATTCGTTTTAATTTACATTGCTGGTTGAGATCATATGTTTCTTCTTACAATAAGTTCGTGCACGTTGTTTGTTTGAGCTCCTTTATTGTTTGTTTGTTGTAGCTTAATAATCTCAAAAGTAACTGAACTGAATTAATTTCCTTTTATATTTGCTTGGGAATTTGCAATTCGGGAAAGAAATACCCTTAACTTACTTTTTCTAACCAATTGGTTTAGAAGAGGGTGGGGGAAGGGGAACATCTAATTTGAGGGGTATAGAAGCAAAGGCGAATAAGTCCAAGTTGTTGCAAATTGCAATGTTGCAAAATGGCAAAAGTTTATTGCTGACTTTTGAGTTTTGTATTTTTCTAGAAAAAATACTAGTCTGTTTGTGTATCTTAATGAACAAAAGAATGATTCAATGCCCATTTAATTTAATTTTTAATTATGGTCATGTGTGAGTTTGCTTCTCAACGATGGACTAATTCGCCTTTGCTACCAAGCGTCCTGGACTTATTCGTTTTTGCAACTAACATGTCGGCCATTGGACGTTATTGACATTAGGGTAATGATGAATATTATGGCACTTCAGTACAACAATAGTTACATTTATATACAGTAAGCAGGTTTTAAAGTTAGTGAAGGATATCATCCGCATTGTCTGGTAGCACGATAGTATTTTAAGATTTTTACAATCTAATATATCCTCCAAGTAAACATTTAACCAATTAAAAGTGGTTTTCTATGTTGACCGGTATGGGGACTTTTACCCTAATAAAGTTAGGAAAACGCATAAACTTTGACTCATTTTTCTGCCTTTTCTTTGGCCCTTTGCCAGTTTTCCGGGTGTCTCCCACGCTTCCAAGAATCTTGAGAAGTAGTTGGTTGGATGTTTTCTTCCATCATCTTCAAGTAAGTATTTGAAAATCACTGGTAAACACGACCACGACTTGCCTCGAATTTAACGAAATCGCCATGTTGATTCACCAAAACGCAGGGCTGTGATTGGCTAATATGGACTAATTCGGTTTTGCTTCTAAACAGACTTGTGTCGCTTTTGCTTCCAAGCCTAATTTTGAATCACGATTTTCAGGAAAAGTAAAGGTTTTAGGTACTGAAACTCATCGGAAATGGTTTCCTAAGACTAATTTGAGTACAATTCCATACCTAACTCAAAAAAGCTAATGATAGGACTAATTCGCCTTTGCTTCTATGCCCCTCATTTAATAGGTAATACAATGAACAGCGATATCATGTCTCATAATTTGACGCAAAATAAAGCAAATAAGCCATGATGCAAAATAAAGCAAATAAGCCAGATAAAAGCAGTAGCAAATTGACACGAAAAACGGAGAACCCATTTATTTATTTCAACATGACAGATTATAGTTAGGTAGGTATATGTCCTTTCCTTTGCTTAAGTACGACCTTGTTTTAGTTGGTTTCTGAAGGTCTAAATTAATGTAAGGTGATGTCCATATAGCTGTATTGCATTCGAGGACTAAAGGGGGTATTAGACTACGTGATATTCAGACTGTCGTGACGGTTCTCACGCTAACTTCACTGACTTAATTTGAATCGCCTGAATTAAAGTGAATTTCGTGCGGGGACCATTAGACAATCTGAATATCAAGTACCTAGTCTAATTTAGTCCGGTATAGCTGGCATTATTTGAGAGCGGACCTTACAAAAATTCTAAAGTCGTTTATTTTTTATGCGATTGTGTGATGGATGTGTGTCTATAAAGAACTTATTTAATATTGTAGCATTTTTTTTACAATTTACGTATACATACAATTTATATAATACATGTACTAATATAATTAAATCAATATTAGAAAATATACCATTGTTCTGTATGTGACAGTTAACAAAGTGTAATACCCAATTTGTTTCTACTGAAAACGAATGTATGTTAGCATAAACTTTAAGCATTTTATTTTTGAAACATGAAAAGCTGCTATACTAAATACCCCTTCTGGGACCGACCACCACGGCGGCACGGCAATGGAATAGATTTGCATTTTGTTGTGTAGCGTAAAGTGAAGCGAGACTCACCATCATACTCACCATAGAGTTTTTGCAGATCCAGAACAGAACGCAAAGTACCACACCAGTAATTTTGGCGGAAATTACAAAATTCCCTCGTCTATACCCAAATGATCATATATATCGATATATTTAAGTTTATTTCATAGTAATATTATAGAAATTCGGATAGCATTTATCATAAAATAGTAAAACACTGACAAAACAAGGGACAAGTTAAAATAAATTCAAATAATTTGCGAAAAGCTTCGAGCACTGCAGCGCCCTCTGCATAGACGCCAAACAAACAACCGGTTCGCTGCCCGCTCCGGCTCGGCCCGCCATAATATTCTTTGCCGATTGAGATAACGTTTGCGGTAAACAGTTCGGTGAGTATTTTATTTAGATTTTCTACAAATTTTAATTTTTTTCTGTCAAATTATTGGAGGTAGAAGGCTGTTCTATTATTTTAAAAAATTGTAAGTAAAATATTGCGTCGGATTCTGTTTTTTTCCACTTGCTAAATACAAGCGGACTCCATTAAAATGGCTTGGGTCTCATAAAATTATTTAGCAGATTGTGGACGGCGTCAGTACCTTTTATGTATTTTATTGTTGGATGTAACATTTTTTGTAGCGAGGTTTTGAAATTTCTGTATATTTTTGTAATACATAGCATTTTTCTGGGTGTACTTTTAGTAATTGTCTTGGTCTGGCGTCGCAAGTGGTTATTGACATTTCATAAATTGTTAACTTTGTCTGGTATTATATTAACAATTGAAGCTCTGCTCTTGCATTATTTTATACGTTTTATAGCCACAAACGTTGATTGTTTACTCTTTTAATAGTGGCATTTTTCATTTTCCATGTAACTACATACTTACATTGTAATCAATATTCTACCTACGCCATTGATTGACACTGACGCCTAACCGGTGTTCCCATGACTGAAAAAAAATACTTACTGAAAAACATTTTTCTGTATTTTTCCAGGTTTTTATTTAGTAAATCTACAAATCTACTTAGCTACCATGTCTGATGATGGTTCAACAGTTGTTGAGAAGAAGGGAAGGGGTAGACCCAAATCTAATGGCACACAAGCGGTTAGTTTATGTCATAGTTAATTAGTATTCTTTATTTTACATATTTTTTATGTAGGTACATCAATGTACACGAGTATAAAATTTCATGTAATTAGTCAGATAAGAAATTTTGGTAATTTATTTATTTTTATGTTAGTGAATAAATCAATTATAAGAATTAATTAATTATTAATGAACATTTTTTTAAATGTTTAAAATAACAATGTTTTTTTCACAGGAAGCAAAAGCAGACACAAAGAAAAGAGGGCGGCCAGCAGCCGCTAAGGCGAAGGAATCCACAAAGTCATCTGATGATGAACAGGCGCCGGTAGCGAAAAGAGGGAGAGGCAGACCCAAAGGCTCCAAGAAAAAGGCAGCAGCTCCTAAAGCGAAGGTAGAGAATTCTACCAAAAAAATGCCAGTTTATTTTACAGTTATTAATTTAAAAAATTGTTCTTAATTTGAATGTAATTGTTTCAGAGCGGTGGTGGTGAGGGCCGTGGACGTGGCCGACCGCGCAAGGACGCCCCTCCGAAGAAGGATGCCGCCTCCACCGAAGAGGAGCAAGATGATGAAGACGAAGAGGAAGGATCTGACCAGTAAACTAAGTTTACTCTTCTAAGTTTACTCTTGAAACAAACACTCTCACTTAGTGTAATACGATTGTCACGATAACTCTGGTCTGCCTATTTCAAAACATAAATCATAATGTTTTACGTTTTAAAATATGACAAAAATGCATTTTTTTAGTAATATGTGGGGTTATCTTGACAGTACAAAATAAATTTATTCTCAATTGAGATTGTCGTTCACCCAAACTTTAATCATGTGGGAACGTTTGGCTTGCATTTTTGTACTGCATAATTAACCTGACATGAGTAAATATTGGGTTTACTAAACTTCTCATAGAAACGTACAACCCATAAGGTATAATTTGTAAGATCTTTTCTTGTAGATTTATTCTTATAATTAGGTATTTTGTAATCTCTTGATTTATGTATGATTAATCAAAAATCGACACATACGATTTGTAGATTTATTAAGTATTATTTTCTATAATAAATATTTTCTTTTCATTTTTGTTTTTCTTTTTTTGCGTTAACATTTTTGGCCCTATGTATTTGTAAAAACATTTTTGGAAGTTTGTACGGTTTTTTTGGTAAATTGCTTTTATACAAATCATGCATGTTACAGAAATGAATAGTAATGTCATAGTGGTAGGTAATTTATATGGTAGTGCCATTTGTATTGTCTTTTGGAGCGGACTGAAATCACTGTTTTAAAAATACATAAATTACTGTGTGTATGTGCGTGAATGTACAATTTAGAACAGAATATAAATAAATCTATGGAATGTGATTAATTGTATGCATTCTCACCTATTATAGTTCTGAGATCTACTACTCAATAACTCAAAAGAAGTTCTACGTAACTAATATTCGCTAAGTTCTACGTACAGTATGCGCGCGAGTAAGAACGCGCATCCTTATCGCACTTGTCGATATCTCGGCGTGTGCGACAAAGAGGTGCTTACTTCAGGATGGTAATGAACTCGCGCGCGTACTGTATACCTATTATTTTTTTATCTTATCTATTGACCTTGACTAATTCATTGTGCTCTACACAAAGTTCTACTGGTTCTACTCTACATAATCTATGTAAACATTCAATAATAAGTAGGATATTAACCTGTGAAAATAACCGTCATCGCCTTCGCTGTCGATAAGAGCTATTACAAGAGCATTGTAGAGGGTTAACCGGCTTCGGCTTGGGTTGGTTGACTTCTTTGGGGGCAATGTAGGTAGAGCTTGGGGCTCGCTCGCCACGGCATCCCCCCCCCCTCTCCATCCGGATGTCATTATTTCTTCTTGTATTTCATTATAGATGGCGTAACGTGTCCTAACCCCTAAACCTCTATTCTCTATGGTTAGCGAGACGCTATATTGAGCCTATCCACACTCGTGTTTTGTTAAAGATGTTACGTATCCATTGCTTTTTTTGGTATATGTATCAGTCCTCTGTTTTACAGCACCGCAGTAATGTATAACACAGTGCATATTGACGCGTACGTATCTGAAAAGATAGTGCGTCATCATTCGTTCTCATTCAGTTCATTCATTTCGTGCGCGATTGTGGCACTTTTGTTGGATTTTTGTGTCTGCGTCACTCGTGTGTTGTCCGTTTCTATAGAAATATTCGTATTTTCAAAGTTGTTGTCGTAATGTGATGAATATTTTCGATTATAAAGTGTTTTGCCTTTACCAAGGTGCCTTTTATCGTTCTAAGTGTACATTAAAGTGATATCAGTGTTCATAATAGTGCCTTGAAAAGTTTTGACCAATTTCAAAGTTTTGTGAAGTGGTTGTTTTTACAATAATTGCATCAAAATAATGTGTCTGTGTAGTGTTTCTGGATGATACGAGCGCTACGTTGAATGCGGTATGTATTGCGATTTTGTTTGGGGTTTGATTGAGGAGTTCGACGGCGTGGAACAGGTAGATAATCACTTTGGAATGTTGTCACTGCCGTGATTACGATTTACCTGGCCGCGGCCTCTCAAGTTACCTACTGAGCTTGCAGGTACTTAGAATGCTAAGAAAATTGCGCGAGACGATGAATGTACAAAGTACTGAGAATGCTGACTATAACCTACATAGCTTGACTTCGTATTTTCGTGTTTGGTAGTGTGTAAATAAGCAATAAGTACACTTGAAACTTTGTTATGAAGGATAGGTTATGTCAGCCCAAAGTAAGTTTTGAGTGCAGAAAAGTGAACATTATGGACTTTCATGAAACTACATTAGTTGCTTACTTACCTGAAGTCCCAAATGTTAGTTTTCATGCAACCTTTTACATGTAATCTTACAAAAACCTATCTGGCATTAGCGGTAAGGGAAGTTGCTTATTAGGATGTCTAATTGACTCTGATACCTGTAACATACCTTCCTATCACACTTCAGAATGTGTTTTTATGATTATGCAGCTTCCTTTAACAATTTTATGTATACTTCTGATGTATATGAATTGCTATACCTTTTTCTGATTCATACTCAAGTCATCAAGTCTGCTATTGATCAAAATCAAGCTATACATCTGTGACTTGTAATCTAATAGGTGCTATTATGTAGTAATATGATAAATGTTTGTTATTTTCCAATGGAAGTCCTCAATTAAATTTTACAGACAGCCAGATAAAACAGATAAGGTTTATTATGATTTTGATTCAAACACTTGTACTCGTTTCAAACACTTGTATTTTTATTTTCGTCCCCTAACAATGGAGTTTCACCAAGTGCCGACAATTGCAAGTATAAACTATATAAGGTTTATTAGTTTTTATTATTGAAGCTAATATTGTACTATTAGTCTGTTGTTGGCAGCGGGAGCAAACTTATATAGGGCAAGAGAGCACTGAAATTGCCTGAAGGGGAATATAATCTGTAAATCTGTGTTTCTGTAGAAGGTGTTGATGTCTTTACTTTTTCTGTGTGAATATACAAACTGCAGAAATTTTAAAATCTGGCAACTCATTTTGGACCACGAAGAAGAAGACTAGTCCATGGAAAAAAATGATCTATGATTTTCTGAGATATTGCATGTAGTTTACATGTTGTAGTTTTTCATTATTAAAACTTGTAAGGTTTTAAAAAAATATGTTCATCACAGTAATTAATTAATTAATTACTGATTCAATACTCTCCTGACAAACCAATAAGAATACTGTTGTTGTTTATTGGATGAAAGTATGAAACATCACTCTTTAATGCAGGTATTCATTGAGGACATAAACCCTGTGACTTTGTATCTGATACAAAGTTCTCAATGATGACACACCCTCGTTGGGAACATTTAAGGCGGGTATTCATTGGGGACAAAATCCCAGAAACTTTGTACATATAAGGGACAAAGTTCCCAACAAATATTTCTATGAAATTTCCAGATAACAAGTCCCAGATACAAAGTATCAGAAACAAACTGCATCCATACTGTCAGTGGATGCCAAAATGTCCCAAAAACAAGTCCCCAGAAACACACATCAAGTTGCCGCGAATGGCATGACACATGCATGAAGTTGTTGATATACAAGGTATCTGGAATTTTTCCCCAATGAATACCTGGCTTTATGGGTACTTTGGTATGTATGCAGTGTCGCTGAACTTTGTCCCCAAAATGAATACCCACCTTTATTGCATCACAAAGAAACATCTGATTGAATTTATCTCAAAATTTTACTATCATTGTACCAATTGGATCCCATTGTAACAACCAATAGTGTCTTTACCAACTGTGCCTGCATTTTTGCTATTAGATGGTCTTGCTTTCACTTTGCATAACCCAAGTAAAGTAATCTTTAAAACTTCTGCTCCAAATAGGCAGTCATCCTATTCCTAGGAGGAAGACTTATTCAATTGTAGTATATCAATATTAGTACTATTATAATAGTGTCCCGTTAATAATGGATCAACAGCATTTGAGAGATATTTGGCATCTATATGAACAATTACTATGGGGCCATCTGCGAAATCATGAAATATAAATCTGCTGTTCCATAGAAAAATCTAAGACCGACTCAAGCAAAATCTATACAACAGCAGATTTATGTTTCATGTAAAAGTACCAAATATCTCTTACATGCCATTGATCCATTATTAATGGGAGTCCCTGTACTTATATTCCTAGTACCATTATACGTATATTCTGTGGTATTAGTACCTGCCAGTGCCAGTGGCAAAGGGTGTAATTTAAACAAAGGTAGGCTAGAGCAAAACCTTGTACTAAATAAATATAGATTGATAATGATAAGAGAGTAGGGAATTGCGAATTTTTGAAAGGATAGCTGATGTGAATCTGCATGTATTGACCCTTCGCCACTAAAACCTGCAATATTCCAAGTTTATTTACCAGAAAATTGTATTTTATGCCCTAGGAAATGATAATGATGAAGTGTAAGTTTTACTACAAACTTACATTCATAATTTTAGTTGTAAGCAAGAGCTGAAACTGTTAGGCGGCCAATAGTTTATACTATATGAAGTACAAAGTACAAGCTAATATGCCCATTAAATATTTGTGAGATGTGTCTATGACGACCGTATTTTTGGGCTGTTGACGCTTTGCCTACCCTGCAAGGCATAAAGGCGTGATTTATGTATGTAGAGTACAAATATTATAATAACCATAAACAGCATAGTAGTACAACTAGTACAAGATCATCTAGTTGCCTATAAGTTGAGCTGTAATGCGACTTTCGAGGTCGTCCCGCCGTCGCGCTCATACGTAACGGTATTACGTGTAGTTAGTACATTATAAGCTGCTTGCACAGGTGTAGTGTAGTGTAGTAAAATTACCAACAATCCTGTGTGTAAACATACATACAAGTTACTGTTTTTCCACATCCATCATACATACTATAGGCAGCCTGAATTCATGGAAGAAGTTAACAGTTGCACTGAGGTGTCGTCGAACCCTTGACGCAAATGCATTTGCTGCTTGCACACAGGTCTGGTTGTAATGTAGTAAAACTGACTATCCTGTGTATAAAAATATGTACAATACAAGAGACTATGTTTTGTCACATCTATCATACCTATAGGCGTACTGGTTTCATTTAACAAGTTAACAGTGGTTGCACTGATCACTGAGGTGTCGTCGAAACCTGTTCGACGCTCCTAATAGACATCTTTATTAATCTACATCTTTCTATCAAAAAGCATAACGTGTCTAGCTCGTCAGTTCATTGTCAATTACGTTACAGATATTCGTTCTTTTTTCATATTTGCTTCTGATACCTATGATAACAGCCCACGTCATAAAGCACTAGTATTTCGCGGGCGGCGCTAAAAGTAACTAGGCGAAACCACAGCGAAACATTAATTAGCTAGGTATCCTCTGGTTTGGTACTGGTAATCGTATACTCAACACAGGATCTTGCTTAGGCCTCCTAGGTACTCCCTATCCGTTTGCGTAAGTAGCCTAAGCTGAGTTATTATGATTAAAGTTTCCTGTCTCATATCAACTTTCACGTAATTTTTCCTGTCAACTTTCATGTACCTAATTTTAATAATAATGGCCAGGAACACGTAAATAAATCACCGTCAGTTTATATTCTATCTTGCTTGATCTTGATCAACTTTCACGACATTAACTTTGCATTTGCAACTTTTTCCGTACTTCATGTCCAAGTAAATGCCTAACAGTAGTAAATTATCAATATCTTAGGCCCTAAGATGCGTTAGGCAGACCGTACGCGCGTACTGGTCCGCGTGCGAAGTTCACTTTACTCCAAGCGGTGCAGATGAAGTGAGTGAACTTCGCACGAGTCCTCGCATTACGGGTACGCGCGGACTATACGCGTCACGCAGTGGATGACCTTAGATTAAAGACCCTTTTTAGTATAGAGGTTGCACCAGCCGCCAGCCGTTTTCGAGATAATAAATATGCGGTAATGACTGTTACCTTTCTAACGGTGAAAGCTTTTATAGAAGAAGTCTTTAAAATAAAAATTTCATGAAAAAGACCTGATGTAACATTTAAGAACTTATGAGATAAATGATCGTATCACATTAGGTATGTAAATCTGTATAAAAAGAATTAGCAAAAAAAAATCTTGTCACTGTACTGTTAACCAATATATTATAGTATGGAATGCAAGTACAAAATCAGCTGGAAGAAAACTCTACCATACAACTTTATTCGCTGTCACAGTCACTGAATGAAATGTTGAATCCGAAATGACAAATCTCCAGCTTCCACTGACAGTACTCATGACAATCGTTGTTTTCTCCGCGGAGACAGCGCGTCTCGCGTCGTCTGCGCCGGCGCACGCGATTCGCGACGACGCGCTCCGGTGCGCTTCACCTCTGCCGACCGGTGAACCCTGGGTTTGAAGCTGCGGAATTGGATGAAAGTTTTTCTGAGTAGACTGTCTGTAGCCGTGTGGTAGCGACTAAGAATACTGCCACTCCTATTCCACTCAGGGAGTTTCGTTAAAGGCGACGTAGAGTTTTTAGCCTCGTCTGAATATCTGTTGACTATGGTCAACCGCATGATGGCGATGATACCACCTACATTAGGCAGGCGGCCGGTCATAAAACATAGCCAAATTTTTGCTACTATTGTGTGTTCTGACAAATCGTATTGCACCGACCCCAACTAATTGGGATCAGGACAAGGAGATGATGACTCTGTATCGCTGAAGTGGGTGAATTTGCAATTTAATTAATTCCATAACGCGTGTGACACATAATCAAAAAACTACCTGATAGATCCGAATGTCTCGAGTTTATGAACCGGCCTATTAGTAGGCAATTGACAAATCTTGTAATATCAACTTCGTGTCTCCTAAAATTGAACAAGACCACTTCTGATCCTGTGTAATTCGTCGACACCTGGATAGTTGAAACGGTCAATATTTACAAAAGCTGCTGAAGACTTAATTTGTTCATGATTTTTACTCAAAATCATCCAATCTTCAATCTCTTTCAGTGTTCATCAGGTCGTTCGTCGTCACAGCTTCACGACAATACGTTACAATATTACTATTACAACTAAATACTTTCCTTTTCCATTAACTTATGGAAATCTCTAAGACATAATCCATGTTTATGATAATTTTCGTTGTAAAGCTCCATCATTAATAAATTCTTAGACTTTCTCTCATTCATACATAACATAACTGTCAGTTCCCATTGTTTCAGTTATTACAACATAACATTACGATAATCATAAGTTCAATAAATATAACTGTGATTAAAGCTTTTACTTTACATCTTACATACATATCCATATTTTGCCACTTCTCTTTCTTTTTTGTGTGGAAAACAGAGTCGATGAACGACCCGATGAACCACTATAACTTTTAATTTTAAAAGTGTTCGGAATTGGATGCAAGATTATAACGAGATTATACGAATAGTAGCCGAATCAAAATGTAACCTGTAACGGATTAGTAATCAAAATCTCATTGCATTGTAGACCTTCGTACCTGTGATATTGCGTTCTATTTACTCTAAAACGCAACTTCTTTGTTACACAGCAGGTAGCGCTCTATGCGTGTATAGGAATTTAAACGTGGATTGCATTGTTGATAGTCCCAAAAATCCAAGTTGTATAAAAGTTGTGTAACGTACGACGACGATTTGGCGCACGCAATCGGTAGTATTTTTATTGCTTCTTTTTGTAAGCATAAAGAGATCAATTATTTTCTTTTTACTTCCGTATATTCCAAATACGTGCGATCGTTAGTATCGTGTGGGAAACTGGTTCGTCGGATGAGCCAAGTGCCTCCTAGGTAACCAGCCTCTGGCTTCTTACAGACAATCAGGTGCTTTAGTTTGCAATAGGGACAATCTCACACCGTGATGAATGGACATGTTTCAAATTTGGATGTATCTTTGAAGCGTGATAATTGCACTAGGGTCCTCCGTAATATCCGACGCACTGACGACGTAGGCAGTTTCTTTTTCAAATATTTAATAAGTTATCCTATAATCTACTATTGTTAGTCTCTGGTTCACCAATTTATTTTCGAAATCCTCTTATTGTACGGTGCCTATAATTGAAGTTAATAACGGCGACCACCTTACCGATTCGACACAATAAGAGTTCGTCGGTCTCGAAATCGTGATGCCACGTGCCTTCATACTATTTGCCATACCATCGTGCCATAATACCAATATGCCATACAATTGTCCTGAACCATTGGTTTAATACGTGTAGTAGATTCTAATTAGCTTTATATGGGTTTTACGCGTCTTTATGGTGACAACTTGGTGTGGACTTCGATTTCTATTGTTATGTATGAAAAATAATGTTGAGTCCATTAAACTATGAGATAACATCAGTCAGATGAATATTGTGATATTGTTGGCGTGGTTGGCGTGGAACGACAGTTCAGAGTTCTTTCTTATTTTCTAAGATGCGAAATGTTATCAAAAATAGATACCGCTCTTACAATCTAGAAGATGTTTTGCAAGGTACTGCCATACTTGCTTATGGTTATCATGAAATGATTCAATGTTTGTTTATGGCTAACTACTTGAGTTGTCTGACCAAGACCACAGAATACATAATAGTACAGGTACAGAAGACGCACTCCGCCATAGCGATTCAACAAATATAAATCTTTACGCGCGATAATAAAGTACAATTTCCTTCGCGTCGGCTTTGGATACCTACTTTTATATTAGCCTACTCATCGCGCGCGCAAGCAAAAATGAGCCGAATGGCTGCGCGCGAAAGTTCTTCTGCCGCTGGCGCGTCCTGAAGGTCACAGTCAGCGCGCTCAGTGGGGATGTCACTTTCGAATTTTAAAGGAGGAAGGCAGATAGGTTCAAAATCTCTGACATCAGGGTTCATCAGGTCGTTGGACGACTCGGTGTTCCACTCGAAATGAAAATGTAGGTAGACGAGAGCTACCTACCACCTACGAAGAAGTTTAACAGTGTACCTACCTACTAATCTTCGTTTTAGGTGTTATGTAAAGAACTGAAAGACAATCAAAACACGAATGGTAGTGATAATGGCTACCTACCTACTAATTATAAAAAAAAAACATTCAAAAATTACGAACCTTCTACTTGTAGGTAGGTATGTAAGTTAGTTAATTTATTAGGTAGGTAGGTAATCAAACCTTTAACCTACCTACCAAGCTATTATATTTATATTTTGGCGTAATTTACGTAAATTTAGTACAAAGAAAGAATTAAGAGCGGCAACGTGGGAGCGCGTGCGTAACGAGCGGCGTGCGGCAACCCACTGATTAACCTCCCCGCGGGTGTCGCCGCACGTACTTGTAAATCTATACCTACGCAGCGGAGTGCGCCAGGCAGGCCTGCCAAGACCTAAACGATCGCAAAATTACAAGCGACAGAACAGAGACCTCTGGACAATGGTGCAGCTCACATGAAACAATGAACAAGCTTTGTCTACTTCACTTACAATAATACCGTGCACAGTGGTTGTATACCACATGCATAAGGTGCAAATATGAATCCTACTAATATTATAAAGGCGGATGTTTGTGTGTGTGTTTGTTACGACATCACGCAAAAACGGCTGATTAGATTGACATGAAACTTTGCAAAAATATAAAAGGGCATCTGGAATAACACATAGGATACTTTTTACCACGGAAAAATGTCTCATTCCCACGGGAACACGCATTTTCCAATATTTTTGAAATAGGTGGCGTGACTGAGCCGACTCGCGTTTTAAACGTTTTCGCCGAAAACTAACAGCGACATCTCTCGGCGAATAATGCTTTTATTCCGCGGAATAATAGGTTGCAGCGGGTGAAACCGCTGACGGGCAGCTAGTAAGTAATAATATTATTGTTCCTAGTCTAACACGAATACTGATTACTAAAGCTCGTCAATAGAAGAACGCGTTGGAATTCCAAATATTGTTTTGTTGTTACCGAAAGGAAGTGGGGACAATAAAATTATTTCTAAAAAGACTGGTTTATTTATTCTGACCTGACTGAGTAACTAATGTATAATCGATGCTCATATTGTGGCACCTTATAATACCTACAGTGGCGAAGGGTGACATTTTCTAAAAGATAGGTCGTAGTAAAATATACTTACCTACCGTTTACTGTTTACCTAACCTTGAAGTGAAAGTATGGATTTTAAATGCGAAAAAGATCGTATGGAATGGGAATGGGATGAAAAATGTATGGACCATTCGCCACTGCCTACACCCCGTTTCTGTCTGTGGGTGTCGTAAAGAAATAATGAATTAGTGATATAGAAATCCGCTTCGCCTGCCATGCGAGATGAGTATGGCATACACCCTTAATAGTCAGAGGTTCAAGTCTAGCCGTAGACTGTGCATGATAAATAACTACACTCTTGTATCGCAGAATTGGCAAAACCTAAAAGTACCACCCGGTCGTTGCCTCAGTGACTCACAATGCACGCCGTGACTCAATAAGGATTCTGACTTTGTGACCAGATTGAGGCCTCAATTATTATTGTATTAACCTCTCTAAAGTCATTTGGAAAACTGCATCTAACTATAAGTTACACTATACGTTCCAAGTTTTAAAATTGATGAGTTCCTCCGTTGATAATAGAATAGTGCTAGGGTTAACGAGTTCTTGAGTAGAGACTGCCGATTAAGAAACGTAGGGCAAGACGCCTCAGGCTAGATGGAGCGATGATTTTTGCAGGTTCGCTGGATATTACTGGATTTAGCTAACCGAAGATAGTGCTCACTGCTCAGTGGTTTGTAATTGGAGAGAATTATATGTCGAACAGTAGACTAATATAGGCGAATGATCACTCTCTTTAGTATTTTTCTGCTGAATGGATTGTTACTGCTGGTTAAAAGTACTACTAGAACCTCCAGTGGTTCTACCTGGTAGTCGTCTAAGGGCCGCATAGATATATAGGTATACATATGTATTTCATGTAGGACCACAAACCCACGGCACTTGGAGGATGGCAATCAATTCTTAATTAACTGACGTGAATTCGCCCAGAATTACGAAAGCTTGAAGAAACATGTGTAGGAAACCAAAACCCATTGTTGCAGTCATTTTTATTTATACCTATCTAGATGTGGTGTCTCTCTTTCTTTCCATCATTATCTGCCTTCCCTTATCCCAAATAAATTGGGGTCAGCGCAACATGTTATGAGCACAAAAACATGTAGCAGAAGGATTTGGCAATTTTCTGTGCCGCCTGCCTGACTTTAAACCTCTTTGGGAATGCTATGCTATTGTAGGTGGTATCACCGCCACCATGCGCGCGACAGATATTCAGCCGAGATCAAAAACTCTACGTGGTGGCCTTGAAACACCTGGAGTGGATTAGGCTCCCTCCATAGCCATAATATCTACATCCTCGTGCCAAGAGCCAATCTTGAAGTCAATGTTTATGAAAACCTATCTAGATTAATGTCTTTCATTCTCTTTGTAGCCATAATATCATCTCGTGGCCGGGGCAGGTGCACATTCAATCAAACAGATGATATGGCGACTAATTCAGAAATACTAGAACAGTCCATTAAGTTGCTAACGAGGTCAATTTATTACAGTTTCTGTTATGATAACAACTAGTTGCGATGTGATGTGTTACGTCCTAGTTTTGCGTATACCAATGAGAATTCAATTTATTCTAGTCATTTTAGAAATTATCAACGGACTAGGTTGAAATAAAGACAGATCAGCTGATCAGTCCAAGTCGTCTAACTAAATTCGCTTCGTATAAATATTTGCAGAGAGCAGTTTTGGTATGCACATTTTGATACTGTTCAAAAATTGACTGTCTAAAGTGTTGATGAACCAATAAAATGTAACTCTTTGTTTAGTTAAATATCTCATACTAGAAGCGCGCCCAGTAGATTCACTCGCACTACATTTGTTTCTATGAAACAAGACGTTGTCCCGTTGTACAAAGTAGCCTAGCCTTGTAGCATTCGACGGTGGAAGAATTTATGATATAAACCGATTCAGTAATTTCTAAGACGATTGTTGACATACACAGATGTTTTAACAGTGTGATGGAAGTCCATATCCATACTCTCTAATGTGTACTACCTTGATCAACCTTCAACTCAATTGGTGTTTTAATTCGTTACAGATAGCATGGCGTAGTGTGACCATCACCGCTGTCATTGTGTTGACGACAATCTCATTGTTCAAACGTAAGTTTTCATAATAAACCATCTTGTTTCTTCTGCTCGGCTAATGATAAGTACCTATTATTGGGATGAAAATGTTTAAGTAACTGAAAGTTGTGGAAAATACTACAACTATCCAAGTAAATTTGTCAAGGGGAGAGTTTATGTGTGTTTGTAATATTGTAAAGGCGAAAGTTTGTTTTTTGTATTTAAGTCCTTGCTGTCGCAATTTCAAAACAAACCTACTTAACTTACAAATGTATAACCCGAAACTTACATTACGTTGTATAAAAAATTGGACTTAATACAAGCATCTGCAACGGTAACGGGCGAAGCAACAACTTTCCTCAAGGAACATACTTTGAAAAATGAAAATTTTTTGACCTTCCATGCAATCTGTACCTACCTACTTAATGAGCCATAAGTTTTGAGGAAAGTTGTTTAGCTAGTTCAATCCTTGTTTCATATATTTATATGTATGCAGCTATTTTTTTACGCTTTCTGTTTAGTTTGTGCATCATACCATATGATAATGCAAATACCTACGTATGTTGTATTATGTAAAAGTGAGTGTGAAGCGGACAGTGCGCCGCTCTACTTGTTGTAATTGAATTAGGAGCAATCGGCTACGGCTACGGCCGGGGCCCTATTCCGATATTATATAAATGATGTCCATAAACAGCCACAATAGTCCACTACTGGGCATGGGTCTCGCTATCGCTATAGGGGGTATAGCCATACTCATGACGCGTCTCAGGCGGATTGGCGCGCACAGTGCATGATATTGCTTTAATCGGGAATGCTACTGCCCGTTCTTTGGATGAATTTATCCTTTAGTCGTTTTTACGACTCGCGGTAGAAATACGGGTACGCCTATCTAAGCCGGCACCGTCACACGCCCCGCACACCGTTTCCCTAATTTGTGGCACTGCACTTTAACGTTTCTATCTACCAGAAAAATGAAAACCATTCGATGGAAATTTTCTCGTTTCATAAATTACGAATTTAGGATAGCGCAGTCTGTAGTCAGAAGTGACAGAATACTACCGCAGCATACAGCACCGCTACACCCTCATGGATGCGCCCTTAGGTCATTGTTCTCCCCACGCACTACGAATCACATATTACTGTCAATATAACAACATACCGCTATAACAATATTCTTGTAATATTAGTAGGATAGTCTATAGTTAGTATGAAGTGACAGAATACTACCGCAGCATACAGCACCGCTACACCCTCATTGATGCGCCCTTAGGTCATTGTTCCCCCCACGCACTACGAATCACATATTACTGTCAACATATCAACATACCGCTATAACAAACAATATTCTTGTAATATTAGTAGGATAGTCTATAGTTAGTATGAAGTGACAGAATACTACCGCAGCATACAGCACCGCTACACCCTCATTGATGCGCCCTTAGGTCATTGTTCCCCCCACGCACTACGAATCACATATTACTGTCAACATATCAACATGCCGCTATAACAAACAATATTCTTGTAATATTAGTAGGATAGTCTGTAGTCGGTAAGAAGTGAGAAGTGACAGAATACTACCGCAGCATACAGCACCGCTACACCCTCATTGATGCGCCCTTAGGTCATTGTTCCCCCCACGCACTACGAATCACATATTACTGTCAACATATCAACATACCGCTATAACAAACAATATTCTTGTAATATTAGTAGGATAGTTTGTAGTAAGAAGTGATAGAATACTGCCGCAGCATACAGCACCGCTACACCCTCATTGATGCGCCCTTAGGTCATTGTTCCCCCCACGCACTACGAATCACATATTACTGTCAACATATCAAATACCGCTATAACAAACAATATTCTTGTAATATTAGTAGGATAGTCTGTAGTAAGAAGTGACAAGTGACAATACTACCGCAGCATACAGCACCGCTACACCCTCATTGATGCGCCCTTAGGTCATTGTTCCGCCCACGCACTACGAATCACATATTACTGTCAACATATCAACATAGCGCTATAACAAACAATATTCCTGTAATATTAGTAGGATAGTCTATATAAGTGAGAAGTGACAGAATACTACCGCAGCATACAGCACCGCTACGCCCTCATTGATGCGCCCTTAGCTCATTGTTCCCCCCACGCACTACGAATCACATATTACTGTCAACATAACAACATACCGCTATAACAAATTATATTGTTCCTCGTAATTGTTATTGATATTAGGGGTCTGTAGCGAAATTTCACTGTACATGAGCCGGTTACAATTTTATGTCAAATCTTTACAGAATGCTTTTGGATAGTTTATATTTTTCGTTTTTTCTTTTGCTATTTCCGTTTACCTAACTTACACCGCTTTGCGTGTTTGACAAAGAGATAGCGACTAAAGGTTTTAAGTGTATTTACTCAACATAAGCGAAACTGACGCTGAGCCGCTCAGTAAAAAAGAAAATTTCTCGATTGAACAAGGCATTCATCGGAAATTCTGAAACCGACATCATAAATTCTCCATTCATAATTTTGTTTTTCCGATTACCTCCTGGTTCAGTCAAGACCATTGTAAATTTTTGTGGAAAATGTACCTAAACTGGCTTTGATAGAGGTATAGAAATACTACACAAAACCAGGAAACTCACTCTAGTTTCAGGTCTGAATAGCTTAAGCACCACGGGGATCTAGGAACGTCATCTCAAGACACCGCTTGGGGCGTTGTGTTGATGAAACCTTCTTGGCTGCATAAAGACGCAATCTGCTGCACTGAATCGGCTGTGGTTCACTGGGGGTAATAGCGTGCTTAAATATTCAGGACGATGGAGACGGCGTTAGGCCCGGTTTGTCATAGTTCCGGTTGGTCACACATAAGAAAGTTTCGTCATCTAGCTATTTATATTTTTTTACCTTAGGCTGTAACTTACAAAGTACAGTAAGAATAAGAAGTCAATCTAAAAGCAGCTAAGACAGGGCTTAGGGCGCTGTGTTGATGAAACCTTCTTAGCTCTATAAAGACGCAATCTGCTGCAGTGAATCGGCTGAGGTTCACTCGGGGTAAAAGCGTGCTTAAATATTCAGGACGACGAAGTCTCGGTTTGTCATAGTCCCGGTTGGCCACCATTCGTTTTACGCCGAATTTCAACGTTTGGTACGCGGTCAACGAGGGAGATACCTAGCATTGAACGCTCCATAGCCCGTGCGACTTTTATCTTGTGCATGTTTTGCTTAGTGAGCGTCCATGTTTCGGCACCGTAAGTGAGAATAGGCAAAACACATTGTTTGCACACCTAGGTTTTTAGGCATTGTGGAAGTTTTGACTTGAAGACGTCGTCCAGTTTCCCAAAAGCAGCCCAACCTAGTCCGATACGTCTTTCGATCTCTTTAGCCTGTGCTTCTGGGTCAAAGGATATACGTAGTTGCTGACTATCTCCACAGTATCATTACCTACACAGATTTTAGGTATACGTGTGGTGCGATTCGTCATGATCTTGGTCTTGGACATGTTTATCCTGAGACCGACCCTCAGGGAACCATCTTGCAGATCTGATAGCACTTACTAGAGATCCAGGACGCAGAGATAATACAGTAACGTAGTAGTTTGTCGCGCATGTCTCAGTACAAAATTATTTATGACGGACCGGTACTGTGGCTAAACGGAATTTAGTCGGCGATGGCGGCTACTGTACCTCTGACCCACTGTCTTTTTACTTTCTTAGCGCCACGCGTGTGTTGAAAGAGTTCCTTTGTTGAAGGTTAATTGAAAGATACATTAGGAAGTAAACATTGACTGCTGTGCCCTCAATTATAAACGATCAATATGCCAAACTAGATTTTCAATAGGTGATTTCACCCGCTACTGTATTGTATAGTTTTCAATGAGAATGAGATGTTTTATAACGAATAGCCTTTTGCAAAAAATATCGTTGTTCTTTTAGTGGAACTCATATAATTCAGCCACGAAAAAGGATATTTTTGTAGCATATTCTTCTTTTATGAGTCATCGAGCCGACGAAAGAGCTTGCATGTCCTAAGTAAAAAGTAGCCTATCTAATGTGTACTATTTACATATAATCTCAAAAGAAACACGTGAACAGTATACTACCGAACACTACTATATTTTTCTGTCAGCGAAAGTAAAATAAACATTTGTGGCCGGGTCACAGGTGAGTGACCGATAGTAATTAAAATCTACAAGATATGCTTTCGAAACATATTCTTGTGTCATTGACCTCGACTTTCAAACCGCAACACTTTGATTGGCCTGCCTATACTATACGTTGACCTTTTACGACTTTTGCGGAGAGGAAGATATCAACTGTTGGTTGTTATGCCAGTGATGATGATGGCCATTGAAGATTTTGGCAATGTGGTAGAATACATGTTTGTTAGTAAGTAGGTAAAACCACTTGCTACGGTTGGGGTGAGCGGTAAAGGTAGTGAGTGTTGCGCTCACTCAAGTGCGTATCAAATGTTTATTTTTTTTAAAGTGGTGATAGAAAGTAAAACACGTATCAATACATAGTATAAAGTGAAGACAATTTTTGTCTCTGTCTATCGTGGAATTCGCTAACTCCTCAAAAACTACGCAACGGATTTTGATACGATTTGAAAATGAGTTGCAGCGGGTGAAATCGCTAACGGGCCGCTCTAGTAATTAATACAACATTCGCTATACTATACCTACTTTATGACCTGGACTAAAGCTAGTGATTTTACGTAGTATAATACTGTCACCGTATTAAGATAGATAAGTGCTTCAACAAAACATATTATTAAACTGATTTACATTGAATACCTGTGCCTAAATACCTCTTCATTGTGTACATTTCTTAACTTTATCTAATCTACGTATAATATTAGCTTTGTCTGATATGTTGACTGTACTAGCCTTATCCTTCAACAAAGAAGTGAGTAATCTTACAAACTAGCTTCTTATCTAATCAATAATAATGTGTTTTATTATCTATCAGTGCAGTCAGTGACTAACCTAGATGGTCATCACAGATTTTGCTACATACATGCACACATAATTTATTTTCCCTTGCATACCCTAGGCAGAGTGTAAAAATACGGATGTTATTGCTGCATTTGACAAATACTTGAAGGCCGTTTCAGGAAATTATGTTCCACTATAGTGGCAGGTTGTTAGCTGTCGTCTAAAATTGTAATACATGTGAAAAAAATTAATAAACTAAATTACTGCCTTTCAATACCTAATTGATGACGGAGTTCGGACAGTGACCGATGGATTGGTCAGACTATGGGGCGGACAGAAACACACCTTGTTACTTTAGCAATCCTTTCAGAAATTATACAAGATATTTAACCGGTAACTGGATCTGTTGCCAATGGTACAATGATGTGCGCAAACATCCGCGCAAACGGCCGGCCACCTTCCGGCGAGCGACCCTTTGCGGCGCGAAACGTAACACGATACCTCTGTGATACTACCACATAATAGAGAGTTTACAGAAGGTCCACTCGATCCTATTTAGGATTTTTGCGATTGTCACTTGTTACATAGCCAGGTTGCTACTGTCAAAGTTTAAGACCATTAAAAAAAATATCAATGTTTAAGACTATCAAAACAGCAAAATCTTATACAAGAACGCCATATTATTCTGATACTATTTTAATCCAAGATATATGAAGTTCGTGTCAACTATCTTCTTAGTTACCATGAGTTCCTCTGAGATTCCAGGTATTTCTAGTTAAAGTCAGTAAGCGTCAAAACCGTCGCTAGTTCTGAGTGAGCCATCTGTAATTTGTGGTGATACTACGCTCATTCATTCGTGTGTGTAGGACGCGGAATTGACGGACAAACCGATGAAGCCTACACGTAGTTCTATTTATATTTTCTTTGAAGCCTAGTGTGCAAACGGCTGGCTATGTAGATCTCTGACGAGATTGTGCCATCAACCGGGATGTGCCAGCTCGTCCTATCTGATCTGCATGTCTTTTGGGGTCGCCGATACCTCTGTGATACTGCGCTTATTCATTCGTGTGTGTAGGACGCGGAGTTGACGGACAAACCGATGAAGCCTAGACGTAGTTCTATTTATATTTTCTTTGAAGTCATAGTTTGCAAAAGGCCGACTATGTAGATCTCGACGTGGTTGTATAACGAAAACATAGACAGCAACCGAGATGTGCCAGCTGGTCAATCAATCAATCAATCAATCAAAAGTATTTATTTCTCAGTAGGAATTACAAGATTCACTTTAAGAAAGTCACATTCTAATTCAAAATTAAAAAAAGGGAAAATTTGTAGTGCAAAATTTTCTCTTTTTTATAACAATTTGTGTTCCTACTCTAAACGCGGCTCGGGCGGGATAAAAAAAATAAAAATGAAGGCACTGCCTCGGGGCTGGCCAGGCTAACTACACAGCATGTATCTTTATGCCTCAATAAATAACAAGTAAATGGAAATAATCACTAAGTCAATATTTAAAACAAGAAAGGTGTTAGTTAGTTACATGTGTATAGTTAACCGGACCCCCTGGACAGGAAAGGTCCTATCTGATCTGCATGTCTTTTGGGGTCGGCCACTTAGAGTATCTGTGGGGTCGGCTCTCCTAGTCTTCATTCACCACTGGGCGCATCTGTGTCATTTCGGGTTGCAGTCCCGTCTTCTTTAGGTCGTTCCTTATCGGTCCCCATCCAGGTATTCGACGGTCTACCTCGGCATCGCTTTGGTTGTCGTTTGTTTGTTGTTGGGTTGTCTGCAGGTCTGCAGTGACAAAATTTGATTTTACATGACAAATAATCGAACCAAGTAGCTTCGAATCCTGAGACCAATCTCTGAACACTACTTAGACAACGCAGGCAGTAACTTTCTTTCATAAGTAAGCACTTTAACTTATTCCAATAAAAGCAATATATCAGAAAAGCTCTTACTCATCAACGCACTTGATATTCCAGCCATGCTCGCGCGCAAGTATAACTATGTCGGTCAGAATGCAAGCCTGTTTTCTATGGTTAACACGCCCCGTCGACTAAAACTTTCTCGGACTTTTGCCTTTGCCAGTAAATGGCTAGTTGTGCCGACCAGTTTTTAAACTATGTGGTGTTCGGCGAAAACGTGGTTTGGTTAAGTATACTGTGTGGTTGGTAAAGAGAAAAGCTCGCTGGTTTACGTGATAACAAATAAGATAACGATGGAAGAAATTGAAAGCCGGTGTTTTTGAATGGTTGCTGTCTAACTGATACATAATACATCTATTGAAAGCCGAGTAGGTATCATCTTACATATGAACGTCGTTTTCAAGGCATCTCGTGTAACAAACTTTTTATTTTGGAATGTTAGTTAGATATATCATTCACTATACAATCTAACACCAACTGATCGACTGTTTGAAAAATGGTTCCGTGCTTCTAACGTTGCAGGTTATTGCCGTTACAGGTTGCTATCTATCATTACTTACATGGCGGTCGTTGTAATGTCAGAGGCCTACCATAAATTAGGGAGACGGCCCGTGGGGCGCCTTGGCCTACTTCTAGTAGTAAAAGGGTTCAAAAACTCCAACACCAGGGTTTATCGGATCGTTCGTCGAATCAGTATCTCACACGACAAGAGAGAGAGACGCTACTACTAACGCTACTACCTATGTAAAAGCATTTAACCAGACTGGTCAGGACATTGCAGGCCGAACCACTTGATTGGCCGAAAAGAGAGATGATTCCGTGCTTTGAAGGGCACGTTAAGCAGTCGGTCTCGGTTGCTATCTATGATTACTTAGATGTCGGTCGTTACACAACTATGTCAGAGGCCTGCTACTTGTAGTAGGTGGTTGTAAAACTCCGATACCAGAGTTCATCGGGTCGAGAGCATTTCAATCACAGAGAAACTGGTGAAACTCAGCGCATCTTGGGGCAAACGTATCTGTACACTTAATCAAACGAACCCGTTTCAAACATAACTAGAAACTAGAAATCATAGGCTTTGAAATAAGTTATTCAAGTTATTCATATGAGGCAAATAACTCATACTTGGTAGCTAATCTAATAGTATGACGTTATTGATCGGTGGTATTCCTACTGATTGGCTTACTGCTACTGCTCACTGGACGGTACAAGGTGAATTACGGTCAATATAGCATTATCTGTACGATGTAGTTATAATACGACAGGTATACAGTAACTAATCTTATCAATACATAGTTTAAAATGAAGTCGCTTTTTGCGTTTCTCTGTCTGTCTGTCGTGGAATTCGCTAACTCCTCCTGCACCGCGCAACCGATTTCGATGCGGTTTTTTGTAATAAAAGTGATTCAAGAGCAAGGTTTATATGTTGAGAAAAACGCCATTTTTGTCGGGAAAAGGGGGAAAATGAGTTGCAGTGGGTGAAATCGCTAACTGACCGCTAGTTTATAATAACGTCATGTTTGCATTTGGCGGTCTTTGGAAATCAATAGGGAAAAAATGGTGACGTTTTAGCTTACAGGTACAAATATTAATGATCAATATGATAGACAGATAAACACGTTATTGCCTACACTAGAAGGAAAATAATGAATTACTCAATTCAGGAAACTAACAGGTAAAGGACTCAAGGTGGCCTAATCGTTTTCAGCGAACTCTTACAGGCAAGTAGTAACTGGCTTGAAAGTACCTAACAGTGGCAACAGAGTCCCCAAGTATTTGTAAAAGCAAAAACAAATTATTGAACATAAATAAAAGAAATGCATCCTTTTGACAAAAAAGTTTCTCCTGTGAGTGAAGTCAAAATAATATCCTAACCTTCTTCTCTATTAGGGTCATCACACAATCATTACATAGTATAAAGTAAAGTCCCTTCCCGTTTGTCTGTATGTTTCCATATATCTTTAAAACCCCTCAACGGATTTTGATACGGTTTTTTTTATTATAAAGAGTAAGTTAAGGGGCAGGTTAATAAATATTGTTTACCCCAAAATTTAACCCCCAAAGGGGTAAAAAGGGAGTTGAAAGTTTGTATGGAAAATCATTATTTTTAAATGCGATCTGTTTCAAAATTTGTGATTAGATCAAAGAGCTAAAATAAGTAAACACCTGTTTCGGGGATTTTCAATTTTTAACCCCTAAAAGGTTAAAAAAGGGGTTGGAAGTTTGTATGGAAAATCTTTATTTTTAAATGCGATCTGTCTCAAAATTTGGGATTAGATCAAAAACCTAAAAAAAAGAAACACGTGTTTCAGGGATTTTCGATTTTTAACCCCTAAAGCGGTAAAAAAGGGGCTAAAAGTTTGTATGGAAAATCAGTATTTTTAAATGCGATTTGTTTCAAAATATGTGATTAGATCAAAAAGCTAAAATATTTAAACACGTGTTTCAGGGATTTTCGATTTTTAGCCCCTAAAGGGGTAAAAAGGGGGTTTAAAGTTAGTATGGAAAATCTGTATTTTATTAAGCGATCTGTTTCAAAATTTGCGATTAGATAAAAAACGGAAATACGTATTTCAGGGATTTTCGTTTTTTGACCCCTAAAGGGGTAAAAGATGGGTTGCAGCGGGTGAAACCGCTGACGGGCAGCTAGTAATATAATGATTTAAAAATGCATGTAATTATAACTACCCATATTAATTGCTGTATGTTTTACTCGCATACTTACCTATTTATTTGCTTCATAAATATTTATGCGGTATCTAATCGCGAACCGATTCCGTTCTCACGTTCGCCCGTTCGCCGGAAATAGAGCTTGATATTGAAATAAGTAAATTATTCAACACTTTAACTGCCGTTGCAAAACAATGGCTGGTAATGGCAACTCTTTGTCTGCACATCAATGGCGCAAGGTATTGTCTCGGATTATCTTCTTTTAATCCTTCTATTTTGGGTAGGTATTGCGTTATATAAGTGTACTGTACTTATTTGATAGTTACCCTATATATCTATTGAAGTAGAAAGTTCTGATCATATAGGTAGATACCTACTTGGACGTAAAGCAAGACGCACCAATTGACAGTCTATTTATTTGTATAGATTATAACCATAAAATGCGTCACTGTTCGATTCGGTGAAATTGTTATTCAGTTGCTAGTTCCAGCTATACTACAATCTTTTTCTACTTTTTGAGTGGGACACACAGTTGTCCAACGACCAATGTCAAAGTTTACTATCAAATATCTTTCAAATATCGCGAGTACTTAAAAATATTTGAAACGCAGATTGTAGTAAACTCTAGAAAGCGATTGATAAAATATGTCACCAAAAAACTATTTATTCTATTTCTTTTGAATTACAATGCAATGAGAAACTCTGCCTCTTACATACAAATGTTGTTTGTATTTCCAGTATAGTATAGTACTCTATTTTTCGATCAGTTTGATTTATTAGCTACCGTGACCTAAAACCTCCATGTCGTGATCCAGATTTTATAAAAATACACTGTTGTGAAATGTTGTTTTTGGAACTTTCGTCCTTCTTTCAATAAGCAAGAAACTAGGCGAGGACAAGTAGTAGTTATTGGCTTGATAGCCTGACACTATAGCGTTACACATTTATGAAACGTTCTTCAAATACTTGTCAGCGTCGTATGATCTACTTTTTGGGACCGATGCATTCATTCCTGGCCTGCAAAAAATAAAGATGTGATTGTGTATCTGTATCATATCACAACACAAACTTCTGCGAAAAAAGTCGTGACTTGATCCACTTCTCCATTACAGTAAAAGAATGAGGTCGGGCGTGACATGTTGGTATCATGTTCGGCATGGAAGGGAGACAGGGCGCTTTACTTCCCGTTGCATGGTGTGGCTCGTACCAGGCTCCGACAACCCTTAGGGACGTGGTCGATACCGACATACCGACGTACTTGTACCCTTTCATTGTAGAGTAGGCTAGGCACCTGCTGTACGTCGTACTATTTACTATTCATTCAAAAATATCAGGTTTCTTTTTTTTCTCTAAGTCCCTCCTACTTGCTATCACTGCAAACAGCATTCTTATCGATTCATTTACTTTATCAATTAGTAATATTATAAGAGATCGAAAGGTACCTAGTTATTGTCGTCGGAATAATCCTAGAGTTACAGGTTAACAGGTAAAGGACTGTAAAATTAACACCTATATATTCCTTAAATATATTGTCGAATGTTACAAATTCCCAAGCACCAACTTCTACAGGCACTTTTTTTTAAATACTTACACAAAATTTGCGGAATGCTGATGCTGCGCGTGTTTCGTGGTCCCGTTTTCGTCGAGAGTGAACGCGGCCGGTCACGGTCACTCGATTCGTCCGACGAAAGAATGATGGCGGACGTTCCGTTTGTGTCGACGACGTTTTATATTGCTGGCCGTTTCCATATAAAATGTATGAAATAGAAGAAACGCCGTCTACACAGACCAGACGCGTATAGCATTATTCGGCAGACGAACACCTGTCTGAGCGATGTCATCATACGTCTCGTCTGTGAAGATAGCCCCAACGGACCCGAGACCATCAAAACTACACCGGCCAGCTTGGTGGAACGCAAGAGATCACCGGAAATACTCTTCTGTATTCCCTAAAGCTCACTATAAAAAATATCAACTAAAGGTTACCAATCCAGTGCTTACTTCTTACAACCGAAGCTACAAAGTACGTTGCCCTTTCACGTCAAATATGCTCTAGTTACCGCTGGCTTACTTTTGAGAAGCTGGCAATGGACGTCGATATCTTCGCCACATCCGTCCCGTCTCCCCGCAACGGAACCCGCCTGCCAAGTGCCAACTAATGCCCTACTATCACTCTGCCAACTCTCTAAAACTGATACGAAATACCCCAAGCAATTTTTGTATTTGGTGAAATTTGAAACTAACCGTTCACTTGAAATTCGAAGCTTCATGTTACAAATAATGTAATTCGATTCTAGGATTGAGTCACGAGTGTACAAGGCATGCGCTGGAGCAGGTGCGCGTTTGATGACTAGCCTGCGCATACGCAGCGTAATACATAATTGCACAATGGCTTGTAATTTATCAGTGTGAACGTACGGAACGAACTGTACTGTATAGTTTCGGCTGTTTCTCGCGGCTGTGACGACATAGTTTACGTACGCAAAAGTACTCGTAGAGGTGAAAGTCAAAATAAACTGTGTGCAAAGAACTTGAGTACGGTTATCTACATTTCAAGCTTATGCTTTGTACTTTCTGTCCTTACGATAAAGGTCAATATCGGGTATTATTATAAATGCAATCTGGGTGGAGCTTTACCGACGTCGACGAGTCTCGCGTTCTTTCCGTGTGAGTCATATCGTACCTTTGCAGAGGTAACTTTGCCCTAGCTAGGTATGCACATTCCGCTTCAAACTAATGTCAACTTTTGTTCTAAATTATAGTAAAAACGTTGGTTGGTAATCTAAATAAAAGCTTTTTAACAAAAAATATCAACCAACGAAAACTGAAAAGCATAAAATAATTAACTTTTGTAAGTCAACCTTAATAAAATCATTAGTTTACAAATTATTGGTAGAAGATACATAGTAATATTTTTGGAAATATTTTGAGATTTTATTCAATTTTATTAACCAAGTACATAAATTAATCTAAATGTGCCTGTCTAAATGATTTTGAGTCGGCGCCAATCAAGCGTATTTATTACCATACTTTACACACAAATTAAGGAAACAGCGCGCGAGACGCCTCTTTACAGTCCACTATCATCTCCCTAAAGGAGAGTATTTTCATACTCACCACGCTTGTTAAACTAACTGGAGAGCTCGTTCCATCCAGGACAGTAGTAGGTCGATGTTTGTTCCAAGGATGATTATTTATTTATTTTAATTATGATTGGCGCCGACTCAAAATCATTTAGACAGGCACATTTAGATTAATTTATGTACTTGGTTAATAAAATTGAATAAAATCTCAAAATATTTCCAAAAATATTACTATGTATCTTCTACCAATAATTTGTAAACTAATGATTTTATTAAGGTTGACTTACAAAAGTTAATTATTTTATGCTTTTCAGTTTTCGTTGGTTGATATTTTTTGTTAAAAAGCTTTTATTTTATACTTTTTGTGACTAATATTCGTCTGTTTCTTTTCTATGTGAGGCAGAAGCCCCATCTCAACCCCCTTACCTTTACAGCCTCAACAGTCCACTGCTGGACATGGGTCTCCCCCGTATTGGGGGGTATTGCCATACTCACCACGCTTGGCAGGCGGGTTGGCGAGCGCAGTGCAAGATGTTTAATTCACAGGGAACGCTGCTGCCCATTCCCTGGATAATTATCCCTTAGTCGCTTTTAACGACACCCACGGGTAGAATTGGGGTGATGCTATTCTAAATGTAATGATTTGTACTAAGTAAGTAGTTGTATGTCTACTATGTTTATCAACCTCAACCTTTCATAGTTAGTTAGTGTGGTCGTTTGGTGGACGTAATATAAGCCGTAAGCCTGGCAGCCTTCTCAGTCAGATGTCCTCTTGCATAGCACAGATCACGGGATCTATTTTGTTGCGTAGTCATAAAATCATTGGTTACATAAAACAATGTTAATGTAAACATTTATCTAAATAGGAAAGTAGGATTTGTTCTACCCACAGCTAAATTCAATTTATCAAATCATCATCATCATCTTCCTGCCCTTATCCCAATTACTTGGGGTCGGCGCAACACGTTTTGTTGAACACAAATCGTGTTGCAAAGGATTTGGCTTAATTTTACGACCGGCCGCCTACCAGGCGTCAATCCTCTTTGGGAATGCTTTTGTGGAGGATTAACCGCCACCATACGGTTGACCCTGGATGTTAGGGTCTGGTTTTTCCCTCGGTCGCCTCTTACGACCCCCTCGGGAAGAGAGGGGGTGGTGCTATTCTACTCTGCCGGCACCACGACAATTTAATAAATATACATTGCTATTTGCAAAAGTTTTCTTCTGTCGAAGTTGTAAATAAATGTAAACAAACACGAATATGATTGGTTTTATTTGAGATAAAAGAGCCTTATCACACAACCGGTATGCTAGCGGAAGCGGAGCGAACCCCTGGAGGACCAGGTGCCTCAAACTTAGTACTTTACTTAGGGTAAGGTACTCTGTGTGGAGGACGCGCAACGCGCGACTGATACGCGGCGGATACGCAGCGAATTCATCTCGGACGTGCGGCCGATACCGGCGGTATTTCTATCAAAACGTTGCAAATTGTTTCGCGTACGTGACGAATTCGCTGCGCATCCGCCGGCCGTCCGTTCCGCTCCGCACCCGTTCGAAAACCGCTTGTGTGATAAGTTTGAGCCAAGCAAGAGCCAAGTCAAATTGTGATGTAAGACGTCAATGACACTAGCGCCAGAGGTCCTAAAAAGTTTGGTTAAATAGGTCCGTTTGCGACCGATTCTTTCTCCTTTGATATTGCTTTGATAAAATTCAATCATACGCAAGTTAATACGTAATAATTTTACAAGAAAACTAACAATGGTGTCTCAGGGTGACGAAAGTATTACTTTGACATAACTCTCATCAAAATCTGCCCAGTCGTATAAGAGTTCAAAGAGAATAAAGAATTACTATAAAATACATACAGACTAATATCCATATACGACCTTTAAAAAGAACCTCTTTTGACAAGCTTCTTTGCCACATGTTTGTCATGCAGTTGATGTCAACGGGTAGGCATGTACGTAAACATAAGTACATTATGCTTCAAAATGTGCCGCAAATTATAAGAATTTACTGAATTTTTAATGATCCTCCCATCAGATCCTGACTTGATGACAATGGGACCACCTGGGCAGTGCACGCTTTCAAACAAAAAAAGATTTTTTCGAATTGGTCCAGGCGTCTCTAAATGATCGGTGAACATACATAAAAAATAAAAATAAAAGTTCGGGCCGAATTGAGAACCTCCTCCTCTTTTGTTTTTTCGTCGGTTAAAAAGGAATCTTGTATTGTACCTTACGGTCGAAATCGAAATCTTTATCTCAACCGGTCTAGTGTTAGGTATGCGAAATATGATAGCATGGTATGCAATAAAACTCCTAAATATTGATGTTATTTTTGTGAATTCCTTTTATTTATATAGAAATTGGAATGTTCATTGCTTTTAAGTATGCAAAAGTACGAATAAATAAACCGGCAGTCTAAACCGAGGGTCAAAAAGTTAGCATACCTAATACTTATTCCTTGTCGCACCCTTCTTAGCCGCTGTCCGTTATAAGAGGGCGACACCGCGATACGAAACCAGTTTCAAACTGTCTCTAAGCCAAGATAAGCGAGAGCATGTGAAGACGACACCATAATATAGATGACACCAGAATACAGGGTGTTCATTTAAATGCGTGCCATAGCTTTAGGGTAGGTTAAGTAGAAGGATGCCGTAAAAAATATTGAAAAATATCACAGTCATTTTTTTTTTCGGATTTAGTCAAATATTTTAAAAAAACCTATTTTTGACACTATTGCTGTTTAGAGAGTGCCCATACAAGTAATTTCGTCTAAACGACGTTGAGATTGAAAGAATTTCGGCTGAGATATACCTAAGCAGTTGAAACAAATGTCAGCACTGGGATTTTATCAATATTTTTTACGGCATCCTTTATCAATACTAAAGCTACCCTGAAGCTATGGCACGCATTTAAATTAACACCCTATATAGACTCCATAATATACGGGCTATTAAGTATTGCGTGACAGACTATAACAGTACATCTCCATTGCATAACGTACATGGGAGTTTGTACAGAACACAAGGGGGCTGGGTTCGCGATGTTCTCAGGCCGGTGTTGCCAAGTGCATGAATGAACTATTAAAAAACTGTGATAAAAGATAAAATAAAATTGTCAGTCATTCAATGGCAGAAGAGTTGTTTTAGGTACAATATGGGAAAATCAGAGTATAGAGTCACAAAATAGAGTTTACTGCACGCCGTTTTCCTAATTTGTTGTAGAGTCACCTAAATGACTACTGCGTACGATACTATGTTTGGGTTTGCTCTAACTGGCAATACCTTCCTACTCCTTATGTTTTATCACACATCAGGGGAACATCTCACGAGACTACAATTTATAAGTACAACCTGATGCACATTGCAAAGATCTGACCATTATAGATAGACCAGTGCGATTTACGATTTACCATTATAGATAGACCTGTCCGTACGCAATGCCATAAAATTGTAGTTTCGTTCGTGATACGATGCCGTGTTGTCAACTGCTCTATAAATTATAACTGCTTCCAGCGACTAAAAGAGTCTCGTGTTCCGCTGTTCCCGCGATTCAAGCTGTGTCTACGGTATAGCTTGAATGGTACTCTCACATACGTAGCTTAGAATGAGTTCTGGAGACGTAACTCTCTAGAAGACTTCTACAGACTGATAGGTAATCAAGCAATGGCCATCAAACTGTACTTGTAAATTGTAGTTTCGTGATGTCATTTTGTCAACTGCTCCAACTGTTTCTAGCGACAAATGTCTCATGTTGCGCTGTTCCCGCGATTCAAGCTGTGTACACGCTATCGCATGAATGGTAGACTCACACACACGCAGTTCAGAGCTAAACAATTCTAGTTAACAGCTGATATAATGAATTCTAAATACATACCTAACCTGTTGTACCTACATACAGACTGATTAAAAATAATAAAATTGGGATGTCATCATCGCGTCGGAATGGAGCCATACTTATTTCAACCTATAATGAGTTAATTTTATATTTGATACTAAAACTGATCGCGTTAAATGTTGTAAGCTAGAGCAGACTTTTAAAATGCAAACGATACCTAAGTGGAGCTCATTTGAGCCACTAAAATCAACTGATATGGTACCTACCTAACTATTTTTAAGAATGTTATGGTTACCTGGCGTCAGACGAACTGTAAAACAGCCATCACATTTTGATTGCCAAAATCTATTTATCTGTCCTAAACTGTCTTTCATTTGCTGGACATGTATCATTTTCTGGTTATCAGACCGGTAAAAAGATGTGGCAAGTTGAATGCAGTATTCAATTTCAGTACCGCTAGAAAAAGCTCAGTCGCACAGCAATCAGAGTAATGGTAAAAATTGCTGTTCCGGAACGTAGCAGCGTGAAATGTCGCCTTGTGTTTATTTGTTGCCTTAAAGTAAAACGTTACACTAGTGGCGCCCCCAAACAGATAAAAAAACTATAGGCATTAAAAAAGTATCGGTGGCTGAAAATGACAAGTCACAAGGATTGGATTAGAATTGGCCTACAAAAGCAGTGGTGAAGGATCTACCTCTATATCATGCCGATTCCCAATGGGGAAGCCATTAAAAAATTACAAATCTATACTTTCACATGAATATACTTTCAGTTACCTAATCTGGTACATTTTATGCGCTCCGGCCTACCTTCGTTAAAATGCCACCCTTCGCCACTTGATACGAATGAAACAACCAGGTTTTACATAATTGTTACGACTGGTTATCGTTGATCCTATTTTTATTTTCTATTTGATTTGATTATTTTTACTTAGCGGCATTAGTTTCGCTTATGTTGCACCTCTTAAGTATAGTAACGGGCTCATCGCGTATGTCGCTATGAAGATTGTTTTATTTTATTACCCAGCTTCGCGAGCGTGTCTTGTTTGGATGAATTGTGGATCATTCGTGCGGAAACTTCGACATATACACATACATTATGCTGAATAGCCAGTCCTCTCAAGCGTTTTGTCATCCCGCAGTACACTGCTGCTTCACACCCAAAAAGTAACACGCTTTTGTAACAAACTCAGCAATGTATGTCATGTTGAAACAGCACGAATGCGGATACGCCCTACAGTTGCGTTTTTGGGTACGGTGCCCTGCGTTCCGTTTGATTAATTTTTGAACTGCTGTAACTCCCGCTTTATACGTACGTACTTGAACATATCAGGCCACTTGAATGAGTATTTTTAATACTTTAATGCTCTTTAATCATATGAATTGGCTGTAATTTCTCATGATAAGAAAACCTGTTTATAAAACTGCATCCATCGCTAAACTAGTGAATGGAACTCAACAAAAACTGGTATCCTCGGGCGGTTTGAAAACGAAACGTTTTATTTTTTTCATTTTTTGTGCTCACAAACTGCCAAGGCTCAAGTGCCAAATACCAATGGAGTCAGGAATGTGTATCGTTAAAGGGCAAAGGGGATAAGGGGACACAGCCCTTGGCCCTTGAACCACGTGTTCCGCCCCTATGCACTTGCCGAGGGTCGGTGATCAGGGTTTTTGCACCCACCTCGTTATTCCAACTCGTTCCCACGGTGCACTTTAAACGAAATTAACATGTGATGAAGACTAGGTAATATAGACTTTGCTTATGTTTAGATGTAGGATCATCGTGTGGGATTTGAGAGTGGATGTGTATTGCAATTTTAGGCGACAGGCCTACAACTTGTCTCTATGGCGGGTGATACTCGTACACAGTCTTCTGAATGACTCTCAAAATTTTGTCAGACGCAGTGTAAATGGAGGTTTTTCCAGCCAACATAGGCATGATGTATGTATTTATGTATGTATGTAAGGATCACTGATCGTCCGATTAGCTTAGTCTAACCTCTACACGTAAGACGGAATTAATTTTGTATATATTGCAACCGTAAAGTCGTAGCCATAATAGTCGACTATCTAGAATGAAAGAATGGAATTCTGCAGCAGCTTTTTTAAAGAGTAAAATGATCTTCTATTCATCTTAAACTTCCCGAAATGTTCTAACAACGAAAGCCGAGTCTATTATTGGATATTAGGTCTTTGCATTGTATATGCCACCAACGGTGTCGTTCGGAGAATATTGGCAACGATGGAAACGTAAACGCTTGTAGCTAAACACTTGTAAACATGTGAAGTTTCTAATTTGATAAGATAGGGCAGCCAAGCGGGCTTTACAAGAACCAAACATTTCAAATGTTTAACATATTGCCTGCAAAACATTTTCGAAAAGAAGGTATGTATGCTAAAATGAGCTGTTGGTCAATGCAGTTTTAATTTAGAATTGTGTTTAAAATTTAGTTAAAGCTCTATTTCACATTGTAAGGCTTTCGCATAGCGACATTATTTTTAAAATCATTTTCATTTCTTTTAAATATTTTGAACATATACACACACATATCCTTTGCGGGGTTGGCAAAGCATAAAACTTTGTATAAATATTGGGTGATGCTATTTCTAAGCCGGCACCACATGGCGAACAAAACAAAAGCAGCCAAAAATGAATACGAAAGTTGTAAGTGCACAAGTGAGTGTAGGGCCTTTAGGAATCAATTTTCTTGCTTCGTGCCTGTAATTTGTGTATTTATCTTGAACGGCGGTTGTTATTTACAAAGAAGGTAAATACGACTTCATCTTGTGTTATTTACACCGTTCATTGAGATTGTTTGAAGTGAAAATGCGCGGGAAAAGATCTTGAATGGCACTCGTAAACAGACGTCACATATCATCAAAGATTTATCTTATGAATGATAGAAATATTATTAAGTCGAGCTAATTTACTTATCTAATCATTAAAATGTTTGGTAGTTTATCCGAAATGTAAATAGGCAACGTGAGGCTTTTCAAAAAGTGTGAAATATGGCTTCTGCCGTCTGGTAGCGGCTAAGAACACTGCCACCCCTAGTCCACTCGGTGTTTCGTTTAAGGCAACATAGGGTTTTTGACCTCGGCTCAGACGTGGTGTAAATGGCCGTTGGTTACAACCACTGACGCTCTGCCTACCCCGCAAGGGGTATGTATGATGTGTTCCAACGGTTGTTCAAATTATGATATTACAAACAAACTAGAGGGCGGGCCAAGTGTGTCACGTAAAGGAGGTTGTCAATCGTTGTGGAACTTGGAACTGCACGCTCGGCCGCCGACCTTGCCCCTTCCTGTGCGCGCGCGCCGGTAGTAGAACATGCGTACAACTATCCTAGGGGAATGAGACTTGTCTAGCTAGGCTAATGTAGCATCCAGATCGAAACGTATTTACTACGTTATTACGAATACAGTACGCCCTTAGATCCTACGTAGGTATGTAATGGATTTTGTCCATTAAGTTTCTTGAATACTTATCTGACCTATCTCCTCATCGTTATTTATGTAATGTTTGAAACACCTATGTTTGATTCCGAAGCTGATCTTAGCGCAGTGGAAGCAAATTAAAGTTATCTTAAAATCTAAAACTAAATGGTCGATCAGCCTCGGAACAACATTTGACTACGATTCGTAGTGCTCTTTACTATAGCTAAATAAAATAAATTTAATGAGAGAATTTTGTTCCGGAAAGTTTCCGGCCGAGAAATTCTTGTTTCCAAAGTCTACTTAAACAGGGCCTAGCAGCGAATTGCTTACCGTGCGAACCATGACGCCGCCGTTTCCTTGTAAGTCTAGTTTTTGACAGGAAAAAAGGTATCAGGTTTTGGAGGAAGACATTTTGGATTGGAATTTAGGTACTAGACTTACTGCACCCGGACACCAGCTCGTGTGGCACTCCGTCCCGTCAATCAGTCGCAGATTCACAGCTTAGTTTTCACAAACACTTGGGTTCACTATTGTTCATAGTTCGACATCAAATAATGTTTTTAACACAAAATGACTAAAAGATTTCTCTCGAATGAGAAATCGGCCCCGTTGGCCTCCAATCAAGAAAACAATTAAAAATATGTAGCTATCGGCAGCCACGACGCGAGCGAACGAAAAGTGAGGTTATATTTTGCCAGCGGCCGCGTGACTCTCAATCAAAGCGCCGGAACCAAATCCACTTGGTTCACTTCCCCACCGAACAGGGAAAACCACACGAGAAAACCAAAAGCACACTAAATTACACCATTTATAATTAAAATTCGCATCAACGATGCGAGCGCACGGCCACAGGACGAGACATTGACAAAAAGTGTTGCCAGCGCCGCGCGCCCATTTGATACGAAACTAAACATTCACCCGCCCCGGACCGACCCATCGGTCCGCTCTATGCATGGCAGGCGTGATAATGTAGCTACTGCTCGCTTAAGAACTGAATCCCCACCTGAACTTCTGCAACTCGAGGAGTGCCATCACTACCCGGAAACAGGTTGAGAATGCGCCCCGGCGCCAACGCAGTGGCGGTAGGTTGGCATCCTTAACCAGAACGAGATCCCCAATGCAGGGGTTCAGTCCTGTCCGTCCACTTAAGGCGTTGCTGCAGAATGTGCAAGTACTCAAGCGACCAACGCTTCCAAAAGTTTTGAGTCATTTGCTGCAACAACTGATAACGCGACAAACGATTGCTATTCACCTCCGTATAGGGATATTCCGGCAAGGCGTTAAGTGGGCGGCCAATTAAGAAATGCCCTGGCGTCAGGGCCTCTAAATCATTTGGGTCTGAGCTGAGCGGACACAAAGGACGCGAATTGAGTACAGCCTCAATTTTACAAAACACGGTCGCCAGCTCCTCGAAAGTCAAAATTGTTAACCCTACAACGCGCAACAAATGCGTCTTAGCGGACTTTACAACCGCTTCAAAAATACCACCCCAGTGAGGGCACGCTGGTGGATCGAACACCCAGGCAATGCCCTGACGGGAGAGGCCCGTGCTGATGGCTTCTTCGTTCTCCCGTAAGAACGTTACAATTTCTTTCATACACCGATCAGCACCCTTAAAGTTGGTACCACAATCCGACCTGATCAGCGCTGGTCGCCCTCGTCGCGACGTAAATCTCTCCAGCGCTGCCAAAAAGGCCTCCGTAGAAAGGTCGGCCACGAGCTCCAAGTGGACGGCCTTGGTGGCTAGGCACACGAACACGCACAAGTACGCCTTGATAGACTTTGCTTTCCGCAGGCGTGATGCCTTCACCATGAAAGGGCCTGCGAAATCCGTTCCCACACCTGCAAACGTCCAGGCCTCCGTCACCCGGTCCGGTGGAAGATCTCCCATCTGTGGCTGCATTGTGGCTGCCTTCAAACGGTAACAAGGCAAGCACCTAAACACAACGCTACGTACCGTTCGTCGTCCCGATAAGATCCAGAACTCGCGCTGTAGAATGGCCAATAGCGCATTACAGCCCGCGTGCGAGTTTTTCTCATGACGATCCCTGACTAATAGCTCAACTAAGGGTCCCTTTTTTGGAAGTAACAGTGGATGCCGAGCCGAAAAGGGCAGGCTAGCGTTCCGAAGTCTGCCTCCAACCCTGAGCATACCTTGCTCATCCAAGAATGGGTTGAGGCGCACAATTCCTCCCTTCAGCTTTCCACGTCCATCCCTGAGCAGCCTGACCTCCTCTTCAAAATGTTCCGCCTGGACGACTCTAACTAATGAGCATAGAGCCGCATTCCGTTCCGCAGGCGAGAGGACAGGTACAAAGTTCCGTTCTGCTTGAGGCTTCCTGCAGTTGTTCACGAACCGTTTGATCCAACCTGTCACCCCAAGAAGTTTGTCGAGGGAGCTATACCGTTCCAGCAAGAAAGCTGGGTTAGGCTTCGGTACGAGTTGCCCCACGTTCACTCGCAAACCTCGATCAGGTGGCCCAAGCGGCGCCCTGCACTCGTTGAACGGCCATTCCTGCGGCGACTCAGTTAGCCATTGAGGTCCCCACCACAGTGGGTGACTCACCAAATCAGGTGCCCTGCACCCGCGCGAAGCGCAGTCCGCTGGGTTCCATTCTCCCGGTACGTGCCTCCACACTAACGGAGTTTCCGACCCCGTAATCTGTGACACCCGATTTGCCACGAAAACCTCAAGTGTATGTACCGACGTCTGCAACCAGCACAGAACTATCCGACTGTCAGTCCACGCGTACACCGTTTCATCCAAGTTGATGGTACCACGCAGATTGCAGGTTACATGATTTAGCAAGCGCGCTAGAAGAGCTGCCCCTGCCAATTCCAATTTGGGGATGGTCCATCTAGTTCTGACTGGTGCCACCTTACTTTTGGCCATAACCAGACGCACGTGCACAGTTCCCGTTGAACTTGCTGTCCGAAGGTATACAGCTGCCGCGTACCCTCGCTCCGAGGCGTCACAAAACCCATGTAGGGTAGCCTTACATCCCACCGATGGGACTAACTTGCGGGGTATCGCGATGTGCACAATCCCTGGTAAGGTGGTCACAAACTTGAGCCAATCCTTCAACAACTCTCCGGAGAGTTGGTCGTCCCATCCTAAGTTGGCTAGCCACAACCTTTGTAAAAGCACTTCGCCATGAACGTAACCGGGGCGATCCATCCGTTAGGATCGAACGTTCTAGCGATTGTCGACAGTACCGACCGCTTAGTCCAAGTTTTCTCCAAAGGTCGGGCTCGATCTTGTACGTGAATACGTCATGCGTTGGCCTATATTGCACCCCGAGGATGCCCAACGTATTTGGATTGTCCGGGTTCTCAAAGAGGTGCGGGTCCTGATGGAACTCGCCTGGCAAACCAGCCAGGAGCTCTGGGCAACTGGACAACCATTTCCGCAACTCGTAACCTCCTGAACCCATGATCGCGATCAGCTCGTCTCGTAGAATTAGCGCCTGCTCCACGCTATCAGCACCCGTGCAGATATCGTCCACGTAGACGTCGCGATCCAGTACTGCTGCGGCTCGAGGGTATCTTACCCTTTCCTGTGCGGCCAACTCTCGCAGCGTACGTACTGCCAAATACGGACTTGGCTTAAGTCCATACGTCACCGTGTTAAGTTCGTATGTGACCATCGGCTCATCTGGGCTCTCACGCCACAAAATCAGCTGATACCGACGGTCATCCGGATGTATCATGGTTTGGCGAAACATCATTTTGACGTCTGCGACGAACGCTACCTGGTGTAACCGAAAGTCTGTGAGAATGTCCACAATGTCCCGGTTCAATTTAGGACCCGCGTGCAAACATTGGTTCACAGACACACCATTCGAGGTAGGAGCAGAACCGTCAAACACCACCCGTATTTTCGCCTCAGGTGACTTCAAGACAGCCAGGTGTGGAATGTAATAATGCTCGACACACCTCCAATCCAGGCTGGACACCGACATGTGGCCCAATTGAATATATTCCCACATGAATTCTATATACTTCTGCCGAAGTGCTGGGTCTCGCCTCATCTTCCGCTCCATTCCGAGTAGTCTCCGTTCCGCGAGCTGTCGCGAACTACCTAAAGCGGGGCGGTTTGGGAGAAAAGGTAGCCTGGTCACGAATCTGCCTGACGGGCATCTCGCAGTGTTGTATTGATAGAACAACTCGCACTCGTCATCCTCTGGCTTCCGTCTGTCCGCCGTGGGCGGCTCTTCAGACTCCCAAAACCTCTGCAGCACCTCTGACAGCACACTACCATAGAGGACCGTACCCCCTTCTGGTAGGTCCTGAGGTCTCCAAACTGGGCCGAAAACAACATACCCCGCTGTGGTATCTACGGCCACCAAACCAGCTTCCTGGAGTACCTTCTTCCTACCGCACCATAATCTCCCGAGGACGTCTGACCCGAGAAGTACGTCCACCGTACCAGGAGTATCAAAATCAGGATCAGCTAACTCCAACCCTGTGGTTAACCCTCGTACCGTTGGTGGTAACCTAACCTGAGGGAGTTTCCCAACCACTTCATCCAGCACCACGGCTGAGACTTGATAGCTGACCCTGTACATGTGCTACCTAATGCGAACTCAAAGTTCGTCTGACCCCGAATGTCAGGCACATTTAGGCCCCGATGCCTACAGCTTCATCCTCACTTGGCTGTACATTTAGGCCTAGCCTACTCACCAGCTTACTCGATACAATACATCCCTGAGCCCTGTATCCAGTAGGGCTCTTACTTGAATGGTCCGGCCACCGTATCCCCATACCCAAATCTTAGCCGTTGGCAAAAGTACCGTGATTGGACGGGGAGCCGAAGCTGATGAGTAGGCGGCGATTACCTAGCGGGAATCTAAACGCGGTGAGGCCGCGTCCCGCGGGGTATCCTCACTACCCAAACCCGTGTATGGGTCCCACTCCTGCTGGTAGGAGGTCTGCCCATAAAGGCCATGGCTGGAGTTCTATAGTACCCCGACGGCAAACGTCCGTACCGAGGTTGCGCCTGTAGCCGCGGGTACTCAGGCATAGGCGGAGGCATGCGTGGGTCTTGAGACCCAACCAGGTGGCTCAAGCCCGCAGAATACTGCATGTACCCTGGTGGCTGCCTAGTGCTCTCCTGACACCCGCCCGTTGGATCCCGTACCTGGGATGGGTGTCATGACCATGTCCCTGTGTCGTTCTTCCCCAATCCGGCACCTGCTGCCGTGGTGGGGATCGTCCCCACGTCCTTGGGTAAGTGGGCTCCGTCTGTTGACGTCCCCCTGCCTGTCCCTGTGACCGATGCGGAGGTGGGCTCCTCCTTGGAGGGGCTCCCTTCGCTGACCCGATCCAGCGCTGCCCCCGGCGTCTCCGGAGCGATTCATGCAGAGCAGCGGATGGTGTGCACCCTGGCAGTACCTACAGTTGGTGCTTGAAGGGCTCTCGCACCTGGTGCGGCCCCAGGCACCGAAAACACCAACGCCTCTGCTGTGCCACACCCCGTCTCCTCTGAACCCGCTGCGCAGCAAACTCCTGACACGCTGCCACCCCGTGGCCTGTCTCCCTGCAGTAGGCACACCCTGATTCCAATGCGGTGTTGTACCGCCTGGGTTGCCTACTGTTGCCTCCTCGCGCCGGTGCACCCGGCCGTTCCGGGTGGCGAGGGCAGAGGTCTCCTTGCGTGGGGCTTCACCAGCCTGGACGTCCACTCGCCTGCTTTCGGCCTCGAGGAACGACTTCAGATCCTCGTAGGTCGGGAGGTGGTCCGAGGACTTGCCCCATGTAGCTGCTCGAATCGAGCGACCATTTCGCTCGGCAGGCGGCGAAGCACTGTGTGGACCAAGATATAACCGTAGCCCGCCACTGGCAAACCCTGTCGCTCTAGTGCGCTGACCGCGACACTGACTGGGTGGAAGATTTTCTCGCGGAGGTCCGTACCTCGCGTTATGGTTGGTATTGACAGCCACTGGTCTAACAGCCTGTCTACAATCAGGCGCTTGTTTCGATACCGGTCGGTAAGGATCTTCCACGCCACCTCATAATTGCTATCCGAGACAGCCAAATGCGTCAGCAATTCATGAGGCTCTCCATGTAGCCTGGACATCAGCTGAGCCATCTTGTACGCCGGCGTTATGTCCGTCCGTGTGTGGACCACACTGCTATACAGGTCCTCAAACGCCGGCCAGTCGGCGTAATCGCCTGCAAAGACTGGAACCGTAACAGGCGGAAGAGGCACCTGTAATCCTTGTCCCACTTTACCACGGAATGGCTTTTCCTTTCCGTCACGTCGCCTTGATATGTCCGCAGCTGCCTGCGCAATGTCCTGTGCCAGCTCCAAGCACTGGCTTACATCGCCCTCAACCAGCTCCTTATCTTCAGGGTTAGGAGCTTCCTCAAGGAGCATGAGGCACTCTGTGAGGTGTTCCGACACAACCCGAACCCGTTCATCTGCCTGTAGTGCACTTTTCAAGAGCGCGTCCTCTCGGTCCTCGCGGCCGATCATTGCCGCTGTGGTAGTAAACCACCTTAATTCTGTCTTTATAGCAGCCTTATACCTGGCGATCGAGGAGCCATGGTACCAACTTTTACACACTCGACTTAATAAAAACGAAAACCAATAAACAAATACCACAAAATAAATGTTAGTTGACTGGCCTAGACCCTACCGATAAGGTACCGTTCACTAGGCAAACAATACAGTCACAAAAAACCGAAACAATATTTTCCAAAATTAATAAAATATGTGGGTAATATAAAAACACGCTTAATACTAAATTACGGCTAACTATGTTGCAATAAAGCAACCACGCTCTGCTACCAAAAAATGTTTGATTCCGAAGCTGATCTTAGCGCAGTGGAAGCAAATTAAAGTTATCTTAAAATCTAAAACTAAATGGTCGATCAGCCTCGGAACAACATTTGACTACGATTCGTAGTGCTCTTTACTATAGCTAAATAAAATAAATTTAATGAGAGAATTTTGTTCCGGAAAGTTTCCGGCCGAGAAATTCTTGTTTCCAAAGTCTACTTAAACAGGGCCTAGCAGCGAATTGCTTACCGTGCGAACCATGACGCCGCCGTTTCCTTGTAAGTCTAGTTTTTGACAGGAAAAAAGGTATCAGGTTTTGGAGGAAGACATTTTGGATTGGAATTTAGGTACTAGACTTACTGCACCCGGACACCAGCTCGTGTGGCACTCCGTCCCGTCAATCAGTCGCAGATTCACAGCTTAGTTTTCACAAACACTTGGGTTCACTATTGTTCATAGTTCGACATCAAATAATGTTTTTTAACACAAAATGACTAAAAGATTTCTCTCCGAATGAGAAATCGGCCCCGTTGGCCTCCAATCAAGAAAACAATTAAAAATATGTAGCTATCGGCAGCCACGACGCGAGCGAACCAAATCCACTTGGTTCACTTCCCCACCGAACAGGGAAAACCACACGAGAAAACCGAAAGCACACTAAATTACACCATTTATAATTAAAATTCGCATCAACGATGCGAGCGCACGGCCACAGGACGAGACATTGACAAAAAGTGTTGCCAGCGCCGCGCGCCCATTTGATACGAAACTAAACAACCTAAGTACATAATATTTAAACGGTCAAACCTTAAAATTATTCTCAATGAATGAATGATTGAATTAAGATCCAGTTTTCCAAAAAGATAAATCCCGTAATTTATTTTATTTCCGACGTCTGAAGATACGGGAAATAGTGAACGGTTTAATGGTGATATAGACGAGGAACTTGTCTACCTGTTTATGTTTAGATTTTGTAAACCAAACTAACCAAAACGTATTTATTTTTATAGAGCATCGATCCGTGCTTTGGTAGGTACCTACCTACCTACATACATATATCTACGGGGTATATCGGATGCTACTGTAGCACGAGTTTAGATCTGATTATTTTTGTTCAGTGTTCAGTAAACTCTACTAAACTTCGGGGTTAGGTTAGGTACGTGTACCTATACATTAAGTATAGCATAGTATAGGTATATAGGTCAGACGAGGGACTTCAATGCCAAGCTTCGGTAGACAATGCCCTTTCTTTTATTAGATTGAAGAATGTATTGAGCGACTCAATTCCGAAATCAAAACCTAAAAAAATACGATTTACACTCAATCATTATTTGTTTTAGTGGTTACATAAGTTTGATGCAAATACGTATTTATTTTCACCGTTACGTATTTTACGTGCAATGTTTTTAATGCATTACATGCACTTTGACGAATTTACGAGTATGGATTAGATCTGATTACGTGTTTTACCTAACGTACAGGAACTATAAAAATTTTGAATTTATGTTACTACCTATTACTCCATCGTTTCAATTTGGTGTCGGTTAAAAAAATTGTAGAACCCGCTGTTGTGTTGGAGCAAATTTGCAACAAATTTCGAATAGCGGAAGTTAAGTCAACCATAAAGATCATTCGCTATCATAGTGTCATAACATGACCAGCCTTAGCGGGAGGCTAAGTTACGCTGGTCCTGTAGTATCTAAGTATATTGCGATCAGCGTAACTTGGCCTCCCGCTTAGTCTGGTTAGCAGATGGACCCTACTGTCAGTCACCTATTTCTTTTCTACCTACTGTTTTTGATCAATGTGTGTACCAAAAGCAGATGCAATAGTGCAGCAATTTACGCACGAGTGAGGATAAGGTACTCTCTATATTGTGGACCAAAGGTTTACTAATAAACCGTTCCAGATGAAATCTGAAATAGCAACACGTTTCCGAGAACGAAACATACGCGCGTTTACTATTACTATTTACATAATGCATTTGGTAATGCTAGATCCGTAGACATAAATAGAAACTCATGTTAACAGGAATTGAAACTGCAGTGCAAATGTTTGAACACATTATGTTTTGGCGGTGGAGATTGAATTTGTATCACCATTTTGAAACCTAATATTTGATTTAAAGGTGCTCTGATTATTATTTATCATTAAAACTATAACACATATTAACGAGTTTTCACTTAAGTACGGTTTGTTTTTGTCGAGCTTTCTTATATTTCGGTGATGATACAATCACCACGTCTGTCCACGGGTAAACTACGTTTGAAAACCTGTTAATATGTGTTATAGTTTTAATGGAACTTAATGTTTTGTGGCTTTTTATTCCGCAAGTTGCCTGAGTACCTCAACTGTGCGATATGTTTAGATGGCGATCTTTATACAACCATTTCAGAGGCCTCTAGTTACATAGAAGGTAACATAATGTGTGTGACTCGGTATTCCAAACGAAATCAACGAATAACCGTGGCGATTCATGTCACATGCACAGAAAATCCGTTATACAGCGTAGAGAGGCAAAGTCGTCCAGTATTTATAATTCAGAAAGAACAGTGAACGAACAGGTTTAGTTTAATAAACAAACTAGCATTTCTCGTAACACCAGTCTGTATTTAGATTAAGATCACGAAGTGGCGTGCTCAGCTCGGTTATGTGTGTGATATGATTATGATATCCGATACTTACGAATTATCGCTGTTATGCTCACTTTTGCGGTTAATAATCTTCGTGGTGAAGCATGCTTTAATTCTTGCCGTACAATGCCGGCTTATAACACCCCGTTTCACCCATAGGCGCCGTAAAAAGCAAAGGGTTAGACCTGAGCTGCTACCTTTTTAGAGAACTCGCAAAATTTTCACTGCAAGGCATGATTGGAATTTACGACTTTGCTATCGGTACTTAGCGACGACTCTTTCGCCAGTCTTTGATGAAATTATCCAAGATTCCTCCAAGCCGCTTGCGAAGTGTGGTGAGCTAGTGATTTCGGCAAAGACAAGACCCTCCAATAGGGCAAGGTTCATATTTATAAGTGGACTAGTTTGGCCACAGTATTTAGATCTCTCTCTTCGTGTGGGACACCGATGATGTGAATTTAAATAATGATCGGATATACATTATTAACGTTATTATATTATGCTCACTTTTGAGCGTATTAACTCATGCGGTTACGAATCTTTGCGGCTTAAATAAGCATACTAAAATTTTTACACGTTCATTGGCCTATAAACGTCGAGATAGCCAATAAAATCAGACTAACCTAATTAAAATGCTGGAGAAAAACAATCTTTCTTAGGTAGTACGTGTCGGTCGAGTAAATTTATCGTAGATTACTACTACCTATTAGGTAAACATCCGGTGGGAACCGAACCGGTAATAATATTGCAGACATCCAACGGTCATTATGTTTATCGTTGACGCTAGAACAGTTCCCGATGCAACGTCATTTTCCATAGAAATTAGGTATATTCCTATAGTAAATAGTAGTAGGTATGATTCTCAGGGATCAGCTATGAAGACGGTGTAGGCATTTTTAAAATCGGTCCAATAGTTTTCGAATATTATCAAAGACGTGCAATTTTTAGACAAATTTTGTCTGTGTCTGTTGTTTCCAATCCAAAGAATAGCACTGGGCGGGCAACAAAGCCATAAACGACTTACCGAAAAGCTTGTTTGGCAGAATAAAGCTGAACTTTCCTGGTCACCAAAGGCCTGAAAAAGACTTACTTTTGTGTTAGATTCAGGAATGTTTCGGTCATTAGCGGTCACCGCATGACCGGCGGTGGGCCATGTGTTTACGATATAAATACGACGCGAGGTGCGCGCGCGCAGCGTGTGTTTGTACGCGAGAAACCGCCCACTTCGGCTACAGTTTTTTGTTCATTAAGGTCATTTTATAGGCGAACTTCAAAACTCTGATCAATTGAATACCAATTATCGCGGGTTTTCATCGCTTTGACTACATTCAATCTGCAAAGACTGAATTTGTCGCTGGGAATTAGTTGCAAAATCTATTCCGGTACATGGAGCCCATCCACGCGTTAGTGGACGAGATATACTTGCTTCATTCGCAGGCTAGATTAGAACCGTGGTAGCCCAGTTGGTAGTGGCGTCGGCAGTACAGATGCCGAAGGTCGCAGGTTCATATCCTGCCTGCGGTGGAAATATTTGCAAGTTTTCCAAAAACCCTAATCAAACTGTGAATCAACCAGACCTGCCTTGCTTACCCCACACGAGAAAAAGAAATGATGTGCGTGTTTTAAATTATTATTATACGTATTTTTACAGGGACCATAGAGACTATTTTCTCTAAATATTTTCTTTTCTTAGATATCCAACGTTACTTATTTCACGTAGGAAATGGCAGCTGCAGATTGCCTGTCTGATTTCTTTTAAATACTTATCTAAGAAAGTGCTAAGAATTTGCTAAGGAAATGTCCTGTCAGAATCGACGCAGTAAATTAGTTAGTTACTTAGCGGCGGAAAGAAAATGACAGCGATCGGAAACATCAACATTACTCAACCGTTATTGCTTTAGACATAAGTAAACCACTACTGGTAATGCTAGCAATCAGTACAATGTACAGCTATTTCTATATACTTACGAGAAATTATACTCTCGCGTTGTTTAGTCATTCAACATATTGTAATAAAAGTCGGACACTGTTTACAAATGAGTGATAATGATTTATTTTTATTTTATTTTATTTTTGGTTTCTTTGGGAAACTTACAGCTAACATAATTACAATAAATCAAAACAACAGTATAAACTTATAGCCAATTACAAGATTCCACCTGTAGGGTATGATACCCATACATTCAAAATATTATCGAAAATTCTTAGGCCCCTCCCTGATCTTCTACTGTAGTATTAGCGGCCAGCGACCCGTCTTTCTAATTTGTGGTATAGGTACAATTACGAGTCGTTATGTTGAGCGGAACATCGATTGATAACTTCTAAAACGTCATCTGTATTGGCGACGCCTCTTCCAACTGGGCAACAGCGACTCACTCCAACCCCGCGAAATTTGCAAGTGTATCTTGACCATTTTTTACAGATTGGATGTAGCCAAAGCGATGAAAACCCGCGATAAATTGAATACCTAAATTTTAAAACACTTACCTATACAACTTTTGGAAAACTTGCAAAATTTTCCACCAAACTTGCATTTTTTCAATTTGGCTGGATTTGAACCAGCGCAGCGACCTTCGCCATCTTCAAATCCAGCCTGCAGTGCAAAATTTTGCAAGTTTTCATAAATTGTACAGGTACCTAACACAGGAAGTGTTTTAAAATTTGGCTATCCTTAAGAATATTTTACATCCTGTATAGTATAGGATGTTTTCGAGCTCCCTTATACATATTCGCAATCAGCCATCTGGTAGTTAAACCTCGTGACAAATTACCTGTAATTTTCGACATATTAAAAGCCGAGATACGATGGATACAGTGTGATTAAGCACTTAACGACATTATCGATGTGTTATCGAAATTAGCAATGTAAAGATAACTGTACGGCCATAGTTAATATAAGCATTTATGAAGAAGTGTACATTCATAAGAATTGCGTTTTTACCCGACTGCCTCAGAAGGAGGGTTATGTTTTTCGAGAGTATGTATGATGTATGTATGTATGTCATAGACAAATGAAACGTTTTGGTTCTCTGTGATGTATGTGGACAAGAAAATTCTTTTTCACGGGCTATAGCCTAAACGGATAGTTGGATTTTGACATATGAGGTGTCGTTAGACTCATCTCAGCAGCGCGAGTGACACAGGTTATATTAAAAAATTATAGATTTAAGATGGCGGATTTTTAAAGCAAAATACTACTTTAAAATTACAGCAGTTTTTGTTTTTTAACACATGTACTTGTTGCGTAAGCATAAGCAGATTTTGCACACGTCATGCGAAAGCGTCTCAAGACAAGAGTACTCGAATGTCTACTTATTAGTGCTAGAGAGTAAAAAATTAAATGCTTTGTAGACTGTAGAGTATGGACCAACATAAAATGCAGCATGCGTGTCTAATCTCTATTTACTATGTTGTTCAGCTACTTGAAAACAGGTGTTGGTTTCATATACCTACCTACCTATGTACCTATTTAAAATCTGTAGCTTATTCATACGTTGTCCTTGACATGTTGATGTAAATGTTTCTTACAAAACAGATAGTCCACTATTCTTTCTATCTAGCCTTGTTTCCACGTTTAATCAGCGTGAAGACGAGAGCTCGTGAGTTACTACTAAGGAGTTCCAACAAACCGATTTAGCGAATGATTGCACGACAACCAACTACTTATTTGTTGAATACGATAAATGGCATTGATCACAGTGTCGCTTCACAGCATGAAATAAAGAGCTTTACAGAAGGCTCACTATCGCCATTTTTGAAACTAACAACCGCTACAACATTGAGGAGTCGTAATATAACATGAAGCAACCTTGCTTTTGGTAGTCACTACAGTCATAATACGACCGCGAATTCTTTACAGTTGTGCACGGTACTTAAGCGTAAGTAATTTTCATTGGGACCGCCTGTAACAGTAGTCATCTTGCCGTTCTAACGATTCGATGAGCCTTGGTTCAAACCTAGATCGTTCTAGTGCTAAGTGAACCATCTGTATGTACGTATTTGTTCACAGTGCGTATATGGATATTACACGCACGAATGCAACGTGGACTGGTTTGTATGAATCATGCTTGATTCCTCTCAATGGCGATTGTTCTTTTGCTCTGAGGGCCGACGCAGATATGATTAAAATCGCACATAGTTGCAACTTTAAATCATGCATGTAGATGTCATATTATATTATAAGACATTGAATCCCGCCTCAGTACGGATCTATCTTAGATATAGAAAATAAGACTCAAACACAACGCACCCTTGCATCGTTTCTAATTCTCCTACTCTTTCTTTTTTTGTCATTTTTGGTGACAGTGCTAGACCTCATTTTTTACTAAGCTTCCCAAGTTCAGATCCCAATAGCTTTTCCAAGTCCACGTTACCTACATGGCTATCCTGAAATAAGCGCTTCCCTTGCAAGGATCTTGGCATGTGTGACAAGGAGGCGCATATTTCAGGATGGCCATGAACTCGCGCGCGATCTGTAGTACTATTAAATTAAACCTGTAAATCTCAAATTTATCATTATGTATGTATGTATGATGGATAAGATCTAACAAAATCTGCAATATGAAATAACAACCAAGCAACCCTAAATAAATGATGCAGCTAATATATCAGACCTATTCCGTCTGTCCTACTATTGTTATGAGCGTGCGAAATGTGACAATAGTAATATGAGACATTATTTATTATTTCGACCGTTGCAGCGTAAAAACAAACAATAATAGTGTACACATTGTTTACATGCTTAATAGATCATATTGTAATGCGAAGTAGCATTTATGTTATTTTTTAATAATTGTTTACGTATGCTATTTTACAATACCTAACTGTGGCGGATTATTTTCCTATCAATTGCTATGCCCAATATTGTGCTCAGATTTCCCGAGTAAAAAATAGGAAAAATAAATGGTCTAGTATCTATAAAATCGGTCTAGAAAAATAAAATTGCATAGTGTTCCAATGCGACATATCACAAAGGTTGCTTTTTAACCATGTGTACGGGTGGCCTGGCGGAGGAGTGGCCAATATACTATTGAAAACTTACCATAATCATCATAACAGCCCAGCCACAACCCACAACAGTCCACTGCTGGACATGGGCTTCCCCCTATCGGAGAGTATTGCCATATTCACCACGCTTGGCATGCGGATGTGCGAGCGCAATGCAATGCATTTACATGAAACGATGCTGTCCATTTCCAGGGTGGTTCTCAAAATTTGTCACTGTTAACGTCACCCACGGGTAGAATTAGGGCGATGCTATTCTAAGCCGGCACAAATCTAAAACTTACAAATCCATTTCTTTATTTTCAGAGCGGGCTATATGCGGTGAGCAGGATGGATGCCGCGGACAAGCGCATGCTGGAGCGGGAGGCGCTCCGGAACATGATCCAGCAATGGAACGCCAACCGGCTCGACCTGTTCGAGCTGTCCGAACCCAACGAGGTGAGTCTCCCCTCTCCCTCACTCCCAGGGCGCGCTATATGCACACAGCAGGATGACAACCGGAACATGATCCAGCAATGGAACGCCAACCGGCTCGACCTGTTCGAGCTGTCCGAACCCAACGAGGTGAGTCTCCCCTCTCCCTCACTCCCAGGGCGCGCTATATCTCCCCTCTCCCTCACTCCCAGGGCGCGCTATATGCACACAGCAGGATGACAACCGGAACATGATCCAGCAATGGAACGCCAACCGCCTCGACCTGTTCGAGCTGTCCGAACCCAACGAGGTGAGTCTCCCCTCTCCCTCACTCCCAGGGCGCGCTATATCTCCCCTCCCTCACTCCCAGGGCGCGCTATATGCACACAGCAGGATGACAACCGGAACATGATCCAGCAATGGAACGCCAACCGGCTCGACCTGTTCGAGCTGTCCGAACCCAACGAGGTGAGTCTCCCCTCTCCCTCACTCCCAGGGCGCGCTATATGCACACAGCAGGATGACAACCGGAACATGATCCAGCAATGGAACGCCAACCGGCTCGACCTGTTCGAGCTGTCCGAACCCAACGAGGTGAGTCTCCCCTGTCCCTCACTCCCAGGGCGCGCTATATCTCCCCTCTCCCTCACTCCCAGGGCGCGCTATATCTCCCCTCTCCCTCACTCCCAGGGCGCGCTATATGCACACAGCAGGATGACAAGGAACATGATCCAGCAATGGAACGCCAACCGGCTCGACCTGTTCGAGCTGTCCGAACCCAACGAGGTGAGTCTCCCCTCTCCCTCACTCCCAGGGCGCGCTATATCTCCCCTCTCCCTCACTCCCAGGGCGCGCTATATGCACACAGCAGGATGACAACCGGAACATGATCCAGCAATGGAACGCCAACCGGCTCGACCTGTTCGAGCTGTCCGAACCCAACGAGGTGAGTCTCCCCTCTCCCTCACTCCCAGGGCGCGCTATATCTCCCCTCTCCCTCACTCCCAGGGCGCGCTATATCTCCCCTCTCCCTCACTCCCAGGGCGCGCTATATCTCCCCTCTCCCTCACTCCCAGGGCGCGCTATATCTCCCCTCTCCCTCACTCCCAGGGCGCGCTATATCTCCCCTCTCCCTCACTCCCAGGGCGCGCTATATGCACACAGCAGGATGACAACCGGAACATGATCCAGCAATGGAACGCCAACCGGCTCGACCTGTTCGAGCTGTCCGAACCCAACGAGGTGAGTCTCCCTCTACCTCACTCCCAGGGCGCGCTATATCCCCTCTCCCTCACTCCCAGGGCGCGCTATATGCACACAGCAGGATGACAACCGGAACATGATCCAGCAATGGAACGCCAACCGGCTCGACCTGTTCGAGCTGTCCGAACCCAACGAGGTGAGTCTCCTCTCCCTCACTCCCAGGGCGCGCTATATCTCCTCTCCCTCACTCCCAGGGCGCGCTATATGCACACAGCAGGATGACAACCGGAACATGATCCAGCAATGGAACGCCAACCGGCTCGACCTGTTCGAGCTGTCCGAACCCAACGAGGTGAGTCTCCCCTCTCCCTCACTCCCAGGGCGCGCTATATCTCCCCTCTCCCTCACTCCCAGGGCGCGCTATATGCACACAGCAGGATGACAACCGGAACATGATCCAGCAATGGAACGCCAACCGGCTCGACCTGTTCGAGCTGTCCGAACCCAACGAGGTGAGTCTCCCCTCTCCCTCACTCCCAGGGCGCGCTATATCTCCCCTCTCCCTCACTCCCAGGGCGCGCTATATCTCCCCTCTCCCTCACTCCCAAGGCGCGCTATATGCACACAGCAGGATGACAACCGGAACATGATCCAGCAATGGAACGCCAACCGTGAGGTGAGACTAGCTAGAGTTCTAACTATAGAACCAAGCAAACCTGGTGGCAGTAGGCTAGGTACCTCACTCTAATAGCAGCCAAATTCTTTGTTAGTGTTATTCCTTTTATCCTTCAGGAGTCGGGGCACATCTTGCCAAGGCCTTTAGACGACTTTACGGCACCTGCCTGCTGCGGAGAAATTAAGTGATGCCATTATAACTTAAACCGTGGTACCGCTATTGACTAGGCGTGTGAGATCGTGCTTTATATTATAGCTTGATCATAAACTTAATCAGATACTATCAACAGCAAATCCAGCTGTCCATTTTAGCTTTATTTTTTAACTTGTATAAAAAGCCAGTATAAGTTGGTGCCTTAAATCGGTAGGTGCTGCGACGATAGTACGACTTTGTTACTAATAGCTACAATGATGCAGTGAGCTTTTAAACTAGATGCTAAAGCTGCCTAAGCTCTTGCATCTAACCGCACCTTTGCCTATCTGACCTTACACCTAACAGCTGACCCCTTGAAAATAACTTATGTTGGCGCAGTGATAAAATTTATGCTACCCTCTACCGCTGGACTTAATCCAGCACAAAAACATCACCGCCTTGACCTTTCACGCGATGCCACAGTTTTAGTTTTTGCTAGTTGGCTAGACTTATCTAGATTATTATCAAAACAGTGAAAGCGTGTTAGGTCATCTTTATTTGAAAACGGAGAGCGCGCTACTGGCAGATTTACATCATCATCATCAAAAAATCAACAACCAAAATTCGCTACTTGACTGGTTCGTAAATAAAGCACACAATCCTTTATGCACTTCGAAGGGCACGTTAAGGTCCCGGTTGCGTCTAGATTACTTAGACGGCGATCCTTACACAATAATTCCAGAGGCCTGCTACTTGTAATAGGCGGCTGTAAAACTCGGACACCAGAGTTCATCGGGTCGTTGGACGACTCGGTGTCCCACTCGAAGAGAGGGACCATTATATTACGAGTCAAACCGCGGAATGGAAAGCTAGTATTTAAACACATACATGTGCAGATGTTGTGCTGTGTTGAACTAGCCAGCTTATCTAGGTAACGGGGTTGTGTGATGTGCCAAGAATGCTTTCGTTATCATCTCTATATCAAGCCACCGGCCGGCAAGGCCTTGATGCTTGCCCTGATGGCAGAAAGTTGTGGTCAGGGTCCTGAGTGTCTCAATTTTTTTGTCTTTGTAATTCTCAAATTTTGAGCGAAACATCATTCGACAAATCCAATAGAGGATTAGGGTTCAGAATTCTTAGGCAAATTGTCACACATTACCCTATATCCCCATATCTTCATAATAAAAAATAACGAAATAAAAACATTTAGACAGATATTTAGTGATATTTAGCCTGCATGCATGTACACTAATAAAACTGTGTGCAATAAATTATATATGAGTTATCTTAAATGGATTAGATTATGGTGATAAAGCTGTTAGTAACCAATGGTCCGAATGCAAAGTGTTAGAAGAAAAGTATCCTCGTCTATCAGATGATTTCACACTAAACAGATGATTTCACACTAAACTGTAGTAAAAGGGGCAAATCTATTTACGAAGAAGAAGAAAAAGATTATAATAGTTCACTATGTACTATACTATATCATAGTCATGTTATGCTTTATCTATCACAGTGTAAAGTAGCTAGGTTTCACTTCATTGTTTTACATGGACTTGGATAGAGCACTGGAAAGACTGATTTGACCTTTAAGAACTTGAAACGATATTGCTGTTTTAGACAAAAATAAAATAGGTTTGGTTGTTTGTTACCTATTAATTTCATATTTCTCTGACCATACAACCAAAGAATTTTAAAGCTTCATTTCACTTAACTTTCCTCTCCCAACTCATTGGTTCGTTACACTTGATTAGCAGAATCGGCGTTAATTTTGGTTGAACTCTCGACATTCCTCATTATTTCCGCTTTCTTTCGACTGTTCTACTGTTATTTGATGAACATGTCCGATTTTGATGCAGTGTTTATTTAGATGGTTCTAGTTTGATGTGCTGTTTAGTTAGAGCTCGGTGAAAACGAAAGTTGATATAATCGTGAAGTAATTGAATTGAATTTGCCGTGTGATGCCGAGTTAGAATAGCATCACCCCATATCTTTCCCTGGGTGTCGTACATAGCCACTAAGGGATTTGAGGGTTGATGTGTAGTGTATCCTTGCAATTATTTTGCACTATGGTGTTACACCTTCTGAATGACTCTCAAACTTTTGTCAGACGTAAAGTTAATCGCTGTTTTTACAGCCGTCTGCCTAACCCGCAAGAGATATAGGCGTGATGGTATGTATTAAGAACTCCTTGTTCATACCTAAAGGCCATTAGATTTTGATTGATATTTGATACATTATGTAAATAGTGACTTATATACACAACGTGTTACAAAACAACCCATAAAAACTCCCATACAAATGGAGTTCATTTTGCAGGAGGTCCAATTTTTTTTTCATATTTCGACCCATGTTCCATAGGGAAAGTTGTTCAATTTTACGAGTACCTTGACCTCCTTTCAGCTTTATTGGTTGTTTTGTAACACCCAGTATAGGGTGAAATTTTACTAGTGACCGATAGCGAAAACCCAGAACCAGCTGGTGATAAGGAACAACTTTCCCCAAGGAACATAGGTCGAAACACGAAAAAATTTCTTTGACCTCCCATACTAATTCAAATCAGCTGATCGGCAACTTTGTATGGGAGGCCCAAATTTTTTTTTCGTATTTCGACCTATGTTCCTTGGGGAAAGTTGTTCCTTATCACCAGCCAATTCTGAGTTTTCGCTATCGGTCACTAGTACAATTTCACCCTATATACTTGAGAAAAATTAGACCATCATCGAAGGAATTGACATATTTACATATTTTTATAATATATCGAATTTGCTTAAATAACACATGGGGTGCAGCTTTGGCTGTAAAAGATAGCGGCCAAAGGTCAAACTGAGCCTTGCCTCCGATACAAGTCCTCCTCCAGTCTTGTGTAGTTTCTCTGTTTCTAACTAATTTCGAAGAGCCTGTATCAATACATATCAATACATAGTAAAGTCCCTTCCCGTGTCTGTATGTATGTTTCCTTATATCTTTAAAACCCCTCAACAGATTTTGATGCGATTTTTTTTAGTATATAGAGTAAGTTAAGGGGCAGGTTTTTAAATATTCTTTACCTCAAATTTTAACCTCCAAAGGGGTAAAAAAGGGTTTAAACTTTGTGTGGAAAATCATTATTTTTAAATGCGATCTGTTTCAAAATTTGTGATTAGATCAAGGAGCTTAAATAATTAAACACGTGTTTCAGGGATTTTCGATTTTTAACCCCTAAAGGGGTAAAAGATGGGTTGCAGCGGGTGAAACCGCTGACGGGTAGCTAGTTCATAATAAAGAGACGCCATTGAGCTTTCGAAAATAACACTTCAATTAAAGCATGACCTCGAAGGTGATAAAAGATTTCACATTTTTTCTGACATTGTCTGGATGTCTAGATTAGATGAAATCACTCTTCCACTCTTTAGATTATGTATGAATGACCTTAAGTCTTCAATTTATTGACGACTTAATCTCAAATTGGCCTTGCGATTGTCTCTGTTGTGATATGAATAATGCATATTAGATGTTCATGCTTGACATTAACTAAAGCAGTAGTATAAAGTGAAGTCGCTTTTTGCCTCTGTCTTTCGTAGAAATCGTAAACTCGTAAACTATGCAACATATTTTGATGCGTTTTTTTTTGTAACTCATAGCGTGATTCAAAGGGATGGTTTATGTGTATGACACATCCCGAAAAAATGTCTTTTTCCATCAGGAAATTGAGATTCACCCAAAACCGCTAATATGCTGCTAGTGGAATATAAATGAACACATCATTAGTCAAATATCTTTAATTCTCTGTAAGTAGGACATTGTTTATTTAGCTTACACATCAATTTTAAGCTTTTAATCCCAGTGCTGTAGATAAATGTATGAAAAACAAATTAGAAGCCATACCAGCCCAACCTAAAACATGTTGCAAGATAAGCATAATTTATCAAGTGTTCTATTCTAATCTAATTAGTATTGTGCAATACTGTTGGTACTTGGCGTCATTCAAGATCTCTCCACCTCTTAAGACTATAAAAAGAGGTACCTACTCGACGGTTTTTAAGTACTTGACATTCTTGAATACCTATAACTTGAAACACCAAGCCTCAAGCACCCATTCATCACATTAATGGCTATAGCTTTTTTTTACCGAGGTGCAGCGAAACTTAGACAAAACATTTCAGTTTAATTGTGGTTTTCGAGTTTAAATAAGCAAGCTATAGAGTGCACCTTACTGGGTATGATCGTTTGGCACGGGCACGAACACAACTAATCAGTAGCAGGTCGTTGGACGAATCGGTATCCCACTCGAAAAGAAGAAGAGCAAAACGACAGTGACAACATTATACAACTGCATTTGACGTAAGTAGGTATCTAAGGCCCGTATTTATAAATCGCACTCAATACCGCACTCAATAGCGGTCTCATCTGATACGCTCTTAAGTTGTGATCATTATCTTAAGCTCGTCACATATTAATAGACCGTCATCAAGTGCGTATCAACTGAGATCGCTCTTGAGTGTATGAACTTAAGATGTTTTTGGTTTGGATACTAGACCACAGACAAAGTACTAGTTTTTAAACTTACGTTTTGTTTTTGCTGTATTACTTGATTAGAACATTTAAGAACATTTAGGAACATTAATCAAAATATAGGGATAAAAATGTAAGTAGTCACATTTGAACAAAATATTCAGATATAAAATTAATTGATTATGTTTTAATTGATTTTTGATGTTATTTTCAGTTGCAAGCTTACGAGTTTTACGATAACAAGTGTTACGATCTTCTTGGTAAAGATGGAAACAAAACTATGAAACAAAACGCTAACTAAGTTGTCTATCTGTCACGTCATGTCAATCAACGTTTATTTTGATTTTTCGGTCCTGTGTCCCTGTATGCATTTGAACAAACAGTTAATTTTAAATGAAATCATTGTTTGTTGAGACATAAATAGACCGCCACCAAACAAAGAATAGAAAAGAGTGGCAACATCGAATGCCCCTAGTAAAGTGCCCTCAACCAGTATCACTGAGGATGACCAAGACCATTCGCAAGCAGCACCAAGGCTTATGGTTGAAATTCATGGTGCCATTGATTCGGGCGCCTATTTTGTATCCCAGGCAGGTATCTTGTTTTATATTACTATTTAATTTACATATATTCATGGTCTGTTTGGGACATCGCAGATCGAAGTCTGACCCATATATGATTGTCTATAAAAAAGGGTTCTGGCTACTGTCTCTGATAGCAGCAGTGGTTAGCAAACCATGTTATAGGCCTACTTACTAGTAGTAGTAGATACCAGGTTTTGTCTGGTCATACTTCGGCTGCGTGTCCAACACGACAGAAGAAGAAGTTATATTAAAAAAGTACAATCTAATTTGCTTATTTTTACTAGTGTCAAGGCTGTAATGTAATGTAATAATACCTATATCACACTTGCAAAGCCTTAATTACATAATATAGTTACAAGTACAAAGCATTATTAATTTGTAAGTAATAAATTACCAATATTATCTATTGCAGATCCTGAAGAAGTTCTATTGGACGCTGAAAGTAACCAGCCCGAAATATATGGTCGTAGCAGTGGAGACTGGGGAAGCTTTGTATTAGCATATTATTTTTTTGTCTTTCTTTGTAATGAGAGCTGAATTAGACATTCTTATTTATTTGTTTACCTAAGGACTTCAAATTACTGGCATAGAAGTAAAAGTCTGGTATTTGATATTGATTAAAGTATTTTTATTTACCATTTTCTTCAAATACCTATAAAAACATAGATCTTCTGAAGGAGGCCTTAGGCTCATATCACACAAGCGTTTGGCGAGCGTAACCGCCGCGCGCCCGCAACAATTTCGCCCCCGTTCCGCGTCTGCTCGCAACACCCTTGGGAGAAATGAGCTATACAGGGTGTTAGGGACGGTGTACCGAAAACTTTGCAGGCATGATCAGACCACCAAACTGAACAACTTTCACTATGGAGCCAATGGTGGGAAACGAAAAAAAATTTCTGACCTTCCATACAAAATTCACGATCAGCTGACTGACTTTGTATGGGAGGTCGAAATTTTTTTTTAGTTTCCCACCATTGGCTCCATAGTAAAAGTTGTTCAGTTTCATGGTCTGAGCACGCCTGCAAAGTTTTCGTTACACCGTCCCTAACACCCCGTATAGGTATCGGCACAATGTAGGGTATCCGTTGTCGCCTTCGTCTTCCAGTAAACATAGCCTGTGTGTATATTACGAAAACTGAATGAGAAAGCCTCTCAACCTCAACCAACTGGTTCCAAACAAAATAATCTTTTGTTCCCAAAAGTTTTAGGCAAGCAATGGATATCTGGCAACAATATATCTTCATTAAACGTGATAAAAGTGAATTTCTCACAAAATATCCTCAAAATCCATTTTAATCCGTAGAAATCATGATCTCAAGTGAAGGTATGACAGCACTCAAAAAATCAGCTTTTGAGATCTATCTCAAGACCGCACCTAACTGCTGAGATAGATTTATTAATATGGCATCACTCACTTGAGATGACGTTCCTAAGTTAGATCTTAAGTTCAGTCTATTAATTAAAGCAGCAACTTAAGATCGATCTTAAGTGTGATCTCAAAGTTGAGTACGATTTATAAATACGGGCCTAAGAAACGGTACGCGCACTCTATAGCTTGTTTATGTATACTCTGAAAGTTTAACTCAAACCAAAATAGCTTTGTTCAACAAATTTCGTGCACGATAATTTAGACCATGAGTTCGTGAGTCATGCACCTTGATAAACAATTTGCATAGGTAGATAAAACTTGTCAACAATACAAGTGCACAACATTGTTTTATCTAAGAGCGGATTGTATTTTAGACTAGCTGCCCGTCAGCGGTTTCACCCGCTGCAACCTATTATTCCGCGGGAAAAAAGCATTACTCGCCAAGAGATGTCGTTGTTAGTTTTCGGCGAAAACGTTTAAAACGCGAATCGGCTCAGTCACGCCACCTTTGCAAAAATATTGGAATATGCGTGATCCCATAGGAATAAGACATTTTTCCGTGGTAAAAAGTAGCCTATGTGTTAATCTAGATACTCTTCTATATTTGTGCAAAATTTTATGTCAATCTAATCAGCCGTTTTAGCGTGATGTCGTAACAAACACACACACAAACATCCGCCTTTATAATATTAGTAGGATAAGAATACGTTTCCGCCTCTCTTATCTGCCCCCTTTCTTTCACATTCTTGAGAGTTGTGGTGAACTTTGTTAACAGTACAGTTATGCTTGGAATGTTCGTTTCATCATGCACTTGAAATAAGGAACTTTTTTCACAGTAAACCCGTGGTGTTCTACCATTGTAATATTTGATGGGGAAAGATGTTTGGACACCTAATATGACATGATCAGTTATTCAAAACAATCATCGAGGATAGGAATGCAAAGAGGAGAAGAGAAAGTTATTTAGATCAAGTGAAGAAGTAATTAATGGTCTTGTCACATAGGGAGGTCAAGCAGAAGTCGGAAGATAGGAGCAACTGGCGTATACTTTACTAACAAGAACTAGCATATATAGGGTTACATTTAATTAAGTACAAATCTCTTGAGGGTGTGATCTACTCACAAAACTGAACAACTTTTGTTTGAAACTTTTCTTCGAAATATGAAAAAAAAAATTGGACCTCCCATATAAAAATGCTGAAAAAGTGTGTCACTTAGTATGGGAGGACCAAATTTTTTTTTCATATTTCGAAGAAAAGTTTCTAACAAAAGTTGTTCAGTTTTGTGAGTAGATTACACCCTCAAGAGATTTGTACTTAATTAAATGTAACCGTGTATAAGAAGAAGAATAATAATATTTCGGTTGATGTTGAACATTTTTCCAGTCAGGACTTCCAATACTTTGTTTTGATAATATTTTAATTGTGCACAAAGCGTCCCTACCTGTAAATACTTCTTGTATATTACGTTAACATTAACTAATAAGGTGTAGTACATAAATTGTCTGTGTATATATAAGGTGTAAAAAAATCAACTGCAAATATTTTAAGGGGTGATCCAGCCCGTGAAACTGAACAACTTTCCCAAAGGAACATAGGTCGAAAAGAGAAAAAAAAATTTGGACCTCCCATACAAAATGTACCAGCCGGCCGAGTCAATTTGTATGGGAGGTCAAATTTTTTTTCATATTTCGACCTATGTTCCTTGGGGAAAGTTGTTCAGTTACATGGGCTGATTCACCCCTTAAAATATTTGCAGTTGATTTTTTTACATCCTGTATTTGAGTTTCCAAGACATGTATTTAATTTTGTTGCCTACTGAACGCTGGCAGGAATGTCCCCTGACTAGGGTTGACGATTGCCAAACACAAAAAAAAGTCTCGACTGTTTACCTGGCATAAAAATTCTAACCCATGAATATTGTGCGTTTCAGAACTTGGAGTTCCACGGCGTGATGCGGTTCTACTTCCAGGACTCCGGGCAGAAGATCGCGACCAAATGCATCCGAGTCGCGTCCGACGCGACCGTCAGCGATGTCATAGGTAAACAAACTAACATTTTCATAGAACGATTGCAAAATTCTCTTGCTATAGCCAGGAATGGAATCTGGGACCTAGACCCCCGAATACCACTTTGAACTGGGAACTGGGGAGGAAAAAATTCACAAAGTAATAAATATCTTTTACGAGTGACCGGGAGTTGAACCCGGAACCTTCTGCGTCGCAGGCAGTCGTACTAACCACTGCGCCACTTCGGCGTCACCGCAATATGAGACGAATTTACGCTGCTCCAGAATCGTAACTATAACAAATCGCTGACTTCATTCTACTGATCACCTTCAGTCCCAACCTTTTTTATCAAACAGGATATTTCAATTAACCTGCAAGGGAAACGCTTGTTGTGAGTAGAGTGGAAGTTCGCGTCCTCCACTACAAAGTAAGTATTGGCGGGCTCCCAATACAGAGAGAGAGTGACAAGGAAACGTCGCTAAACTCACGCACACATCTACACGCCGTCGTTTACGCGCGGTCTCGAACCGTTTCGAACCGGCTAGTAACGAGTGTTAACAGCGTTCGGTGCGAGTGAACGGCCAAATGACGACTCGCAAGTATAAATATTTTTGTATAGCGTGTCATAGCATAGTGTAATTTTGATTAATGTAAGTAATGTACCTAAGTATGTTTGATCAAGGTACCGCATTCCATAAAATCAGAAAGAAAAAGTAGCAACCTTAGAGTGTAGGTTAAATTAGTCGGGAAAAGAGCGAGCTGTCCTTCTGTAAATTCTCTATTTTGTGCCTCCACCGACTGAGACTACGTTAAAAATGGAAAAGTCTGAAAATAGCGCATAGTTAACATAAGATCGATTACCTAGAAACCACTAGAAACCCTGAACCTGTCTAAATATTACCTTGAACAATCGATTCACTCTTGTACTGAAGTTCTATTTTAGACCTCACTCTGTTTAATGTTTAAGTATTCGCAGCGGATACAAACAATGTCATAGTAGTTTACTCATGGGACTACATTGGGGCTTTGGGACAATATTACAAACAGAAATAAGGATTAGTACTCCATTGCTATTCTACTGGGCTAACCAGTATGCTGTTTATCAGGGTCGATTAAATAGCCTTAGGGAAAAACAGAGTACAACCGATGATGTGGTACAGTGGCTAGTACGACTGCCTGCGACGTAGAAGGTTCCAGGTTCAATTCCCGGTGGGCTCACTCACTAAGTTGATATTTATCACTTTGTGAATTTGTTCCCAGTCTGGTAAGGGCATTGCAGACTGATTATCCGAAAAGCAAGATGGTTCCGTGCTTCGGATAGGCACGTTAAGCTGTCGGTTACTGTCTATGATCATTTACTCGGCGGTCTTTACACAACCATGTCACAGGCCTGCTACATTCAGTAACCGGTTGAAAAAGCCTGACACCGGGGTTCATCGGGTCGTTGGACAACTTGGTATCCCATTCGAAGAAGAAAAAGAAGAGTACACGGTGAATACCAAATTATAAAACACTTAATCGTGTTGGGTACTGCATTACGTTGTGTCTGTCCGGGTATACTTATAGGCAGGTATTTCACAAAATTCTCAGGCTGCAGCTTTTGCAGGCGTGATTTGAACCTGCGACCGCGCTATCAATACTAGTGAGGCCCTTATTCTCCGGGCTACCGCTGCAGTACTGCTGCAGACACGAATTAAGCAAGTGTATTTTAATGATATTCGGCGTGGCATTGCACCATCTGTCGGGACTAGTTAGAAATTATTACAGTATAGTATAACTCACATAAATCACGCCTCTTTCCCGGAGGTGTAGGCAGAGACTACATCCTTCCACTTGCTAAGATCCAGACACACCTCTTTCGCTTCTTCAACGTTCATCAATCTTCTCATGCACTTACGTCGGTTTAGGATACTTTTCACCTGGCCTTTCTTTAAAACGATCATGATTTGATCTAGGTACGTCCGTCTAGGTCTTCAAGTGTTTATAATCTTCTATCGTGTGGGATATCGAGTTTACCAAGGTCGCGATGAACCCTGGCGTCAGTTTGCCAATTACCATTCAAGAATATTATTCACTATCTCCTACGTGGAAGGAGACTAAAAAGAATAATGAACTCACTGGATACAAGGTTCGATACAATGACAATCGTTAGATTTTAATGTGGGACTGCATAGACAATAGGTGTTTGTTATTGATCATTCCGATTACATTAATTATGATGATGATTCTTATTATGAGTAAGTGTGACAAGAAACACTTCGCACATGGATTATGCAACTATCTTACATCAATAATTTTAACAGACTGAATACAGACAGACTGAGAATGAAATAAACATATTTTATTTTTTTATTTTGTTATTTACGGAGAAAGTTCCATTGAGTTACGTTCCTATCTCATTGAATTTGCATGTTTTGGTGACAAAATTATAGTAAACTTTATCTAAAAAGTACTCTTATTAGCTGAAGTTCTATTTTAGTACACTTGTACCCAGTACAGTCAGGGTGTATCGTAAAAGGGACATAGAGTTTTTGACCTCGGCTAAATATCTGTCGACTATAGTCAACCGCGTGGTGGCGGTGATACTACCTACATTCCCAATGAGGGTTGACGTCAGGCAGGTGACCGGTAATAAAACATTGCAAAATGCTACATGATTTTGTTTTCTAATAAATCAAGATGCATTGACCGCAACTGATTTGGGATAAGGGCAGGAAGAGGATGATGATGTGCGATATTAAACTTTAAAATAAGTTCCTGGTTTGAATTATCCCTAGACTAAACTACGCCAAATGATTGAGATTTAATTCGAGGCTGGTGCAGAGAGTTCCTGGTGTATGTCTATGGCGTCCCGATAAAGGAAACTCAGAGGAAATAAAGATTCAAAGACCCATGGATGATAGAAAACTAAAATTCTAATTTAAATCTTGTCCAATTCCAGAAACGCTGATCGAGAAATTCCGTCCGGACATGCGGATGCTGTCGCTCGGCTCGTACTCCCTCTGGGAGACGCACGGCCCTGATGATGAGAGGAAACTGGAGCCCCACGAGAAGCCGCTCCTGGTGCAGCTCAACTGGCACGCGGACGACCGCGAGGGGCGGTTCCTGCTCAAGTGCCTCACTCACAACGAGGTCAGTATACCTGCTGCAGACCAGGGCCTGATGATGAGAGGAAACTGGAGCCCCACGAGAAGCCACTCCTGGTGCAGCTCAACTGGCACGCAGACGACCGCGAGGGACGGTTCCTGCTTAAGTGCCTCACTCACAACTATCTATCTTCAGGAATTGTTGGGTACGCAGATGACAGTACTGTCACCGAGAAATATCTGTCCGGCGCAGGAGCCAGTGGTGATGAAATCCAAAGATTGAGAAAGGCTATGATTGAGCGTACGAGCCTGACGTTAAGTAACGTCTCCCAGTGGGGCGATGACAATCTCGTCAGCTTCAATGCTTCAAAAACGCAGGCGTGTCTTTTCTCCGCAAAAAGGAGTCCTTTCACCTTTTCTCCTACTTTTCGGGGTACATCTGTTCCAGTGACCAACACTCTTCAACTCCTTGGCATGGAGCTTTCCTCTGACCTCAACTTCGGCACCACCATCGAGTCCAAGGCTTGAGCTTGCAGCTAGAAAGTTGGGCGTCCTGAATAAAGTCAAGCGGTACTTCACGCCTGAACAGCTTCTAACTCTTCTACAGATTGTACTTCGGAGAGTGTGCGCGTGAGCTGCATGAGCTCATACCACCGTCTCCTTTCTTCCATCGGACATCCAGACGCACGGCCGGCTACCATCCGTTCTTAGTTGATATACCCACATTACGCACTAAGCGCTTCAAATCATCTTTCATTATGCGCACTGCTAAAGAATGGAATTCCCTGCCTGCGTCTGTATTTCCGAGTGCATATAACCTGAATCTCTTTAAGTCTAGAGTGAATAGGCATCTTCTGGGCAAGCTCGCTCCACCGTAGATCCCATCTCTGCTCTAGGGTAAGATTGGGGTCAAGAGTAAGCCCATCATAGATAAAAAAAAAAAAAAAAAAGAGGTCAGTATACCGACCAGGGCCTGATGATGAGAGGAACTGGAGCCGCTCCTGGTGCAGCTCAACTGGCACGCAGACGAGGTTCCTGCTCAAGTGCCTCACTCACAACGAGGTCAGTATACCGACCAGGTCCTGATGATGAGAGGAACTGGAGCCACACCTGGTGCAGCTCAACTGGCACGCAGACGACCGCGAGGGACGGTTCCTGCTCAAGTGCCTCACTCACAACGAGGTCAGTATACCGACCAGGTCCTGATGATGAGAGGAACTGGAGCCACTCCTGGTGCAGCTCAACTGGCACGCAGACGACCGCGAGGGACGGTTCCTGCTCCTGGTGCAGCTCAACTGGCACGCAGACGAGGGATGGTTCCTGCTCAAGTGCCTTACTCACAACGAGGTCAGTATACCGACCAGGGCCTGATGATGAGAGGAACTGGAGCCACTCCTGGTGCAGCTCAACTGGCACGCAGACGAGGATCCTGCTCAAGTGCCTCACTCACAACGAGGTCAGTATACCGACCAGGGCCTGATGATGAGAGGAACTGGAGCCACTCCTGGTGCAGCTCAACTGGCACGCAGACGAGGTTCCTGCTCAAGTGCCTCACTCACAACGAGGTCAGTATGAGGATGGTTTTGTGCTTCGGAGAGCACGTTAAGCCCTCGTTGTAATTTTACACATATATCACGCCTATATTCCTTGCGGGGTAGGTAGAGCATAAGCGGCTTTTTACCCCACGCCTGACAAAAGTTTGAGTAAAAGACTGTGTATCACGATAAACACAAATCATCGATATACACTGCGGTGTGGCCATTTACATTTCGATATTGCCGCCGCAATTTATATCGATCTTTTGTTTGGCTTTTGTTTGGAAAACACGGGGACGGAACGGGACGGAAGATGCGTTGCTCGAAGGGAAAATATTTGGGCAGAAGATTAATTCCGATATTTCAAATGTGGTTTGGTAATTTAAAATCGAGAACTTGCTGATAGTAAATACCTTTTTCAACGTCTTTGGAAGCATTTAAAGGCTGAAAAAGACTCATTTGTTTAATTCTTATTTATTTGTCTAACCACTTATTAACGGATATGGTATATGGGTTTAGGGTGAGAGAATGTTTGTGTTGTCAATATATCACGAAAACCACTGGTTGGGTTGTGATGCGGTTTTCAGTGATAGATTAAGGTATGACCATAAGAATAAATAATAACACTAAATAAATAAATATTCCCAGCTAGGTGTTTCGCTAACAACTCACCAGAGGGCGCTGCAGTAAACTGTCGTGCGTTCATCCGAAAATTAATTTTCGTTTTCACTTGTAGCAATCAAAAACAGAATCATTCTTAAGCGTTTTATAACTTCGCTATTTAAAATTTTCAGAACGCCGCTCCATTAGAGAAAGGTGACCAGAACTTCAAGCGGAAACTGTCGAAACGAGAGAAGAAAGAGCTAAAGAAAAAAGAAAAGCTGTCGCGCATGAAGTCTGAAACCAACGATGAAAACCGGCCAGTAGCCGAAAAACTTTACACAGGTAAATTTCATAGTGTAGTAGCGGCTACGAATACTGGCACCCCTACTCTACTCAGGTGTTTCGTAAAAGACGACGTAGAGTTTTTGACCTCGACTAATTATCTGTCGACTATGGTCAACCGCGTAGTGGCGGAGATACCACCTAAGAATTCCCAAAGAGAGTTGACGTCAGGCAGGCGGCCGTTCATAAAACATAACCAAATCCTTTTGCTACATGATTTTGTATTCTAAAAAAACATGTTGCGCTAACGCCAACTGATTTGGGATAAGGGAAGGCAGAGGTATTTTCACAGTTTACTATAGAGCCGAAACTCATTATCACATTACGCTCCGCAGAACACAGAGAATGAATTCCCAAGGTAGGGGCACTTCAGTCATAGATTAAAGTATTAGTTTCCTTCCCATGAAACTAAAAAATCTAAATCTAAAAAATATGTAAATTCCGCGGAAAAGCTCGCTAGAAACTGTACCTACAGAAAGGATAGCAGTTTCAGTTGTATTGTACACAACTAAAAAATTTGATTTTTCAGATCATTCATTTTATGACAATTGATGTGGCACAAGAGGGTTGACGTCAGGCAGGCGGCCGTTAATAAAACATTGTCAAATCCATTTGCTACATTTTGTGTTCTAAAAATCATGTTGCGCTGACCCTAACTGATTTGGGATAATGGCAGGCAGATGACGATGATCATATGGCACAATAATAAAGGCCTGCATAGAAGAGTCTCGGGTTCGATTCCCATGTAAAAGTAAAACTCGTTACTAGGTTTAACCAACGTTACCATTAATAACTTTGTAATCAAGTGCTACGTTGTTTAGGTCATAAAGAGTTCCCAAAGTGTTGGTCATTGGTATAAATAGAGCATAATGCATACATTTTGCGCGTTCGCAAATAACTATGTAGCGACGGCACTACATACGAACGGAGGAAGGTGAAATAGTGTTGGCATGTTTGTAAACTTTTAGATGGTAAAACTGTTTTCATTAAGGACATTGAAATAAACAAGTAGTTGTTCCAAAATATTGTTCTTAAATCTTTTAATTTTGGGATTATTTATCTAAATAATTGTATTAAACTGAATGAGACCGGGATAGTTTAAGTTTTCATTCTGCCCTGTCTCTTGACGATGAATTGATACTTATTATCCTTTTATAACTAACAAGTTGTGATTTCTGATGTTGAAAGAGAAAGAATAGAATGTAAGATAGCATGTTATGCTGCTGTGTGAACCACAGGTTCGACTTCAATTTAATACAAATGTATAAGCGATGCCCTTTACTAACACCACAACCGGCGTGTTATACACTCTACACGTGTTTCGCAGAACAGCATAAATTGCCATAGTAAATGCAGAAAAAGCGACTAAGGGATAATCATCCAGGGAATGGGGTGTGTGTATTGAAACTACTTTTCTCCACGTCCTTCGTCAGCCGCTCGTTCCAACAGACCGCCCGATCACCCCATTCCACGCCGGTCAGAAAACCGTTGGAGGGGTATAGGCAAAACCGATCAACCAATGAGAGCCTTGCCTCATAAGTTCGTCATTATGCCGGGTGGTGGCGCCACCATCATACGTCAAATGCGTAACAGATATTTCAACGACCGTTATAACTGATATCCGTTACTGCTATTTATAACTGTTACAAATATACCGACAACTCATAACGTTATAATTATTAACTACCCTCACAAGTTGATGTGTTTACAAACAAAGCTCTGATCAACTGTCAAATTGAATAAACAACAACAAGCGTTATAATTATTATCTACCCTCACAAGTTAGCTTGTTTACAAACAAGGCTATGATCATTTTCAACTGTCAAATTGAGTAAATAACAACATGGAATTGCGAGAATCATGACATTCGGCCATCAGACATCGTGCAGACTCCGGCGCACGAAAACATAGTAAGTATTAATAATAAATTACTTTTAGGTCATGATATCTTCTCAAAATAAATAAATGTTTTTAATCATGTTAATTTTATTAAATAACAAAAAATAGAAATATATTTACATTAGTACACTCAGTAATTCATGTCGAACTATTATTATTATTACATAATCTTAATTTATTTATATCTAATGTTTATAATATATCAACATGACGTATAAACAACAATCATGACATTTGGCTTTTATTTCTATCTCGATTATTGGACTCGTGTTGGTATTTACAATATAAATATTTTGACTAAAGTAATCACTCTGAATCAGTTTCGGAACTATTATCATCGCTCATTAGATTAAGTGTGCTTATATTAACCCATGGCCTCATGCGGTCGGCTGAAACAACTGTACAATATTTTTTTGTCTTACTCAAGCCTGGAATATTAGTAATTTCATATCTATCATTACCTAACAATTTAGTCACTTTGTAGGGACCGATAAACTTTGGTAAAAGTTTCTTGCTCTGCCCTGGATTTTCGCTAAATGAAACCTTTGTAATTTTTACTAGGTCATTGACCATGTATTTACTTGCGGGTTTCGTTTTTGAATCATGCACTTCCTTCATTTGCTTTTGTTTCTCGACAATAGTATTTTCCACCTCCTGTCTTACTTCACCTATGTCTTTGTTATTAACAGTTTCATCTAAAATCCCCCTAAACATGCTATCGGATTCTCCTTTCAATCTTATGCCAAACAGTACTTCTGATGGCGTTTTTCCGGTTGTGGCGTTGACCGTATTGTTAATGCCAAACTGAACTTTTGGAACGGCTAAATCCCAATCCTTCTCGTTTTTATTAGAATTCTGAGTTGCCAGAGCCTTTATAATTGTTTGGTTGAAGCGTTCCGCTTGACCATTAGCCCTCGGACATGAAACCGCATTGAGCACATGTTTTATGTTTCTCTCGGCACAGAATTGTTTGAATTGTGCAGAAGTAAAAGCTGAACCTCTATCAGAAACTATTCTTTCGGGTGATCCAAAATCTTGAAAAATGTTTTCTAATACTTTGATAGCTGAGCTGCTTTTAGTGTCTTTGACTGGTCTCACAAAAACATATTTCGAAAAACCATCAACGACTGTTAAAATGTAGGCATTGCGACGTTTGGACCGAACAAAAGGACCGAGATGGTCAATATGTATTGTCTGGAAAGGCACATTTCCTTTCTCAATGGGGTAGATGTATCCTTGTTTTGTTGCATTACAGTCCTTGTTATATGCGCACTCTAAACAAGCACCTACATATTTTTTTACGAAACGAGACATTTTCGGGAACCAGTATTGGCTTTGTATACGTTCCAGTGTTTTCTTAACGCCAAAATGACCCAGTTCGTCGTGATTGAGACGACAAATCTGCCATCTTGCCCCTTTTGGTATAACTAGCCGCAAATTGTTATTATCACCCTCAACTTTCCTGTATAATACGTTATTCTTATAGATGTAATGTTTCTTAATATCCTGGTGTTCTTCATCAAGGCCAGGTTTAAGTATCTTAATAATTTGATTTAAATCTTGGTCACCTAATTGCAAGGTAACAAGCCAATCATTCTGCTGAATGTGTAAAACTGACATGACATTCTCAGGACCACAATCGTCATTTGGGCTCTCAGTTGGATTTCGGCTCAAAGCATCGACGTGAGCCATGCGATCACCAGGACGGTACTCGATTTCGTAATCATACTCTTCCATCTGTAGTAACCACCGAGCTATTCTTGGCATGAGATCTTTTTTACTAAGCGTCAAGCGCAAAGCTTGACAGTCAGTAAATATTTTAAATGAAATCCCTAGTAAATAAGTCCTGAATTTTCGTAAGGAACATACTACCGCCAAAGTCTCCAATTCATAGGAGTGGTAAACCTTTTCTTCTGGAGACGTTTGCCGACTAAAATATGCGACGGGCTTAAGTTCGTTAGAACTCTCTTGCCATTGCATGAGTATTCCTCCGATTCCTTGTGAACTAGCGTCCGTATGTAATTCTGTCCTGTACTTCGGATTATAAAGTGCTAATACTGGGCGACTACAAAGTACCTCCTTTAAAGTAGAGAATGCTTTGTCTTGTTTATCTGTCCAACTCCAATCTACACCTTTTTTCAGAAGACTTGTCAAGGGTCTTGCAATTTCACCAAACCCCTTCACAAATTTCCTGAAATAACTGGCTAATCCGAGAAACTGTCTTGTTTCATGAATATTTGTGGGTGTCGGAAACTGTTCAATAGCTACTGTTTTGCATTTACTTGGTTTTATACCTTCAGAGGAAACTTCATACCCAAGGTAGTCTATTGAAGTGGAAAAGAAATGGCACTTCGAAAGTTTTAGAGTTAGTCCGTACTCTCTGATCAATTTGAGGACCTGTTCAAGTTTTTCAAAACCTTCACTTAAGGACTTTGTCGGAATCAGTAAATCATCCATATAAGCTAATACAGAATCATACCGACTGGAACCTAGCATCTTGTTTACTAACTTCTGAAACACCGCAGGCGCATTTGCTAGTCCGAACGGCATGCGGTTAAACTCGTATTGGCCGTCCGGAGTAACAAATGCAGTGAGGTGTTTACTGCTTTCAGAAAGTGGAACTTGATAATAGCCTGACGCCATATCTAAAGTGCTAAAAAACTTGTTTCCGCTTAAATTGGCCACTTGGTCATCAATGATAGGGAGCGGATACCTGTTTTTTACCGTCTTAGCATTCAATGCCCTAAAATCTATACAAAGGCGCTGTTCGCCCGTTTTCTTTCTCACCATCAGAATTGGACTTGCGTAGTCCGAGCTTGACTCTCTGATTATCTCGTTATCTAAAAGTTCAGAAATAATTTCTCTGACCTTTGCTCTTTCGGAATGAGAAAGTCTATATGGTCTATAAACGATGGGTTTATCATCTTTTAACTCGATCTTCATTTCGTATTCTTTAGGAGCGCACCCAATTTCACTAAGAGATATAGCGAAACAATCGCGATAATTTTGTAGCAATTCATACAGCGATTCAAAAGTTTCTTTACTGATATTAGCGCCTACCTGAATTTCGTCGCGGTTTAAGGGAGGCAAATTTCTATCAACACCTTTTGAATGTGCCTGACATTGACCATATCGACTTCCTTAAACGGAAGAGCTCGACTAACTGTAGTTCCTTTCTTCAAGGTGAATGGTGCACCAGATGTATTTGACACTAATATGTTTCCTTTGCCATCTTCGAAAGTGTAAGCACCTTGTAATATATTGTACTCTTTCCCTGGGACCGGCCTGAGTTGTGATTCCACATAAACATCTCCCGTGTAAGAATCGTTGCAGTGTACAGCGATGACATGTATTCCTTTCAGAAGGATGTCATCGCTGTTGATCAATTTAATCATGCGAAGATCAGTTTCGGTATCAGAGGTTGGCTTATTAAAGAAAAGTAATTTATTATTATCTTTGAAAACTTGAACATGAGGCTGTTCTGTAAAATTTTGGCCAATCAAGATTGGAACTTGTAAGTATTTATCAGGGACTACATGGACTGTAATTTTAGCGTCTACCTCATCAATACGAGCATCAACTTGAGCCTTGTAAAGCGGTGAAACATAAGAGTGACCAAATCCACGAATAACAGGTAAATCAGAGAAGTCTCTATCTAAATTAATTTTTTCAGCTTCAGTGTACTTAATAAGGGAGCAGTCACTACCAAAATCGATGTAAGCATTCAATGATTTATTATTAATTTCAACATCCTTATTGAATTTTTGATTAGAATTAGATGTATCAATATTCAACACATGTTTTTCTTTCTTTAGGGTATCACGATTACCTGAAGAGGGAGATCGACAGTTCTGATCATCATGTCCAACTCTCTTACAAATATTACATTTTTTTATATTCTTTGGACAGTTGACAAATCGATGTCCCTCTTCATTACAATTAAAACATATCAATGTATTTATTTGTTTGTCTTTCTTCAACTGGAAACACTTGTTTGACGTATGTCCTCAACACCACAATGGTAACAACGAATTTTTCGGAACATTTTGCTTTCCATTCCTTCGAGTAGCCGCGCTTCTTTTGCGTCAGAGAAAACACCTTATTTTCTGGCTGCTGAATGACAAAAAATTGAAGCAAGTCTTCTGGATCCAAACATTTTAGAGCTTGTGCACTGTTTCTCATGGACATATCAGTTATGCCATGAATAAGGCAATCTACGGCCTTTTTTCCTGTGATTCCACATCTATTCAATAACATCAGTTTGTCATAGAAATATGTACGCAAGCTCTCATCTGCTTTGGTTTTCCGTGCAAACATTTCCTCCAACATAAGCGCAAAGTTGTCGTCAATAGGAAACGCACGACGAAGCTTCACCTGCCAGTCGCTCCATGTGAAATCCAAGCTTGGCAATGAGTAAAACCACCTTTTGGCTGTCCCAGCCAGCTTTTGGGTCGCAAAGTGTGAGGTTTGTCTATCGTCCCAATTGTAAATCTTGGCGTATTCGTTCACTTTGTGTAGCCATATTTCTACATTCTGGCCCTTATTTTCTGGATCGAATTCTGGCAAAGCGTTCAGCATTTGATGTGAACTGAAATGAGGCTGCTTGTTCTTGCTATTAAGTGCTTCAATTAGATCATCTACGTTCACATTGTTACTTGATCTGCTTGATCCACGTCTTGACTTATGGCGTTTAGCGCCAACCACATCTTCCACTTGCAAAGCACCTTGGCGTTTACTTGAACGCGGTTGTTCATCATAGTTCGGAGTTTTTTCACGATGAACTTCAGCCACAATAACTTCCTCGTTGGCTCGAAGGTTTTGAGACCGCTTTCTTACTATCACCGGTGGTACCTCGTCAGCAGAACTGTCGCTTGATGTACTAGATGTACTCATAAGTCGGTTTCTTCTTAAGACCACACGAAGTCCACCATTAGACGCGTTTGATTCAGTCATGATCTAAAAAGAAGGAAAAATTCTAGTTAGAAATATTCCTTACTACTCATACGTTTCCATTTATATTTGAGAAAAAGAGTACACATGCAAATTTCCCATTAATTTTGATCAAAGTTTGTCTAAATTTTCATTAATTCACACAAATCGCATTTAAAACATAATTTAATACATTTCATCTATCATCAATCCACTTCAATCACCATCAATCACCATCAATCACTGTCAATCAACATCAATCAATCAATTTTAATCAATATCATTCCCTAACAATCACAGTTAATCACTATCAATCAACTTCAATCGACTTCAATCACCATCAATCAACTTCAATCACTATCATTCCCCAACAATCACAGTCAATCAACATCAACCAACTTCAATCATCATCAATGCTCATCAATCGTAGTCAGTATTTCAATTGGTTTCAATCAACTTCAACTAGTGACGTCAATCATGCTATACTGTAGGTTAATAGCATAACTGGCGCTTAGACTTTTACGACATTCTTTCATATTAAACAACTCTGCATATTATGGCATCACATTCTACTTGAAGTACAAAACTAGGTACGTAGTGCAAAATTGAGAACAATGCAACACACAAGAACGTACATACCATCACGTTTATGACGTCGTTTACTCATTGGATCAAAAATATATAATTATTTTATTACAAAAGTACTTTTATGCCTTCATTCACAGAATTCATTCAATTTTACACTTCCATAATCATAACCACAACAAGATTATATTTTCTTATGTAAAACTTGGTTTTCACAGCGTATGAGTCGTCTAAGAAATTTTAACATTTCATTAATGTTTAGGAACAATTTCAATGACACCTTCTCACGTCACGTCATTGCATATCTTTTATTCAATGGACATACTTTTTCATCAAAAGCATCTAACGCACTCTCAACCCACTCAAAAAAAAACTCGGACGCACTCTCACGTCATTTCCTTTACCGTTAAATTTATCTCAGACGCACGCTCACGTCATTCCCTTTACCGTTAAACTCATCTCAGACGCACTCTCACGTCATTCCCTTTACCGTTAAATTTATCTCAGACGCACGCTTTTCCTTTACCGTTAAATTTATCTCAGACGCACGCTCACGTCATTCCCTTTACCGTTAAACTCATCTCAGACGCACTCTCACGTCATTCCCTTTACCGTTAAACTCATCTCAGACGCACTCTCACGTCATTCCCTTTACCGTTAAACTCATCTCAGACGCACTCTCACGTCATTCCTTTCCTGTAAAATTCATCTTGGCACACTCTCACGCCATCTCCCTTACGTACGATTTATTTTAGATGCACTGTCACGCCATTTCCCTTACGTGAAATTTATCCAAGACGCACTCTCACGCCATTTCTCTTACGTGAAATTTAGCTAAGACGCCCTCTCACGACTATATATGAAATTCGCCTTAGGGTATCAAAACTAACCGTAAATTACTACTTTACTTAATTTTGAATCACTCTTGTATGCATTCTAACGCTTTTCGTTCGCGAAAATTTTTTCATCACTTTTTTTTTTGATACCTTCAAAAATTTCCATCATTTCCTAGGCACGTAAATCATACGAGTACTACAAGAAAATGCGAAATATATATCAGCGAAAAATTAGGTTGAAGTTACTGCCGAAACAAAACCAACGAGACTTTTACAGCGACACGTTTTCTACATAAAATTCGTATCTTTAATTAGGTAAAAAAAGACAGTAAAAATATATGAGCAAAATAGAAAGGCACATGGAAAAATCTTGAATAAAAGTAGAAAATAAATTCTTACCTTGTTTTATTTTTTTAACAGGGTCAGGACGTCCGTCCACCATGCGGGCGGAGGCGATTTTTTTTCAAAACTTCTGAAATATTGAAACTACTTTTCTCCACGTCCTTCGTCAGCCGCTCGTTCCAACAGACCGCCCGATCACCCCATTCCACGCCGGTCAGAAAACCGTTGGAGGGGTATAGGCAAAACCGATCAACCAATGAGAGCCTTGCCTCATAAGTTCGTCATTATGCCGGGTGGTGGCGCCACCATCATACGTCAAATGCGTAACAGATATTTCAACGACCGTTATAACTGATATCCGTTACTGCTATTTATAACTGTTACAAATATACCGACAACTCATAACGTTATAATTATTAACTACCCTCACAAGTTGATGTGTTTACAAACAAAGCTCTGATCAACTGTCAAATTGAATAAACAACAACAAGCGTTATAATTATTATCTACCCTCACAAGTTAGCTTGTTTACAAACAAGGCTATGATCATTTTCAACTGTCAAATTGAGTAAATAACAACATGGAATTGCGAGAATCATGACATGTGTTACGCCAGCCAGTTTTTGTCGATTTTTTTTCTTTTTCCAGCTAATAATTAGTTTTTCTGCTTCTTCAATTGTTCTGCTGATTTTAAAATTTGTATATCCCATGGTTTTTTAGTTATTTGAAAAAATCAGATCCGGCTGGCGTTAAGTTACCCCAGCCAGATGTTTTGTTAATTAAAGGGTTTATTGAAATAAATTTTAGGTAGATAATTAGTTCTCTATTAGTCTTAAATGTTGCCACAAAAATTGAATTTGTATCGTTTATGGTTTCGAAGATATTCAGGATCCTGCTGGGGTAACGTTTACGTGTTTGCTGTATCTCCGAAACGGGTACATATATTTTTTTCCACACAACTGCTGTGAATTAGTTGTAATTTGTTTGCTAATTAATGAAATCAAAATAATTTACCGTTAAGAATAATTTCACTTATTTAAAAAACCACTAAAATGTGTCCTGAGAACTAATTATCTACCTAAAATTTATTTCAATAAACCCTTTAATTAACAAAACATCTGGGTGGGGTAACGTTACGCCAGCCGGATCTGCTTTTGACAAATAACTAAAAAAGCATGGGAGATACAAATTTAAAAATCAGCAGAACAATTGAAGAAGCAGGAGAACTAATTATTAGCTGGAGAAAAAACAAACGACAAAATCTGTCTGGCGTAACGCACAAGGTAATGGGCAGCAACGTTCCCTGTTAATTCAACATTTTGTATTGCGCTCGCCAATCCGCCTGCCAAGCGTGGTAAGTATGGCAATACCCCCCGATAGGGGGAGGCCCATGTCCAGCAGTGGAGTGGGCTGTTGTGGCTGTTATGGTATTCCGTTCACTAGGTAGTTTCGCAAACTACTTTCTTCCTATCCGCTCATTGAACGCTTTGTGCTTTCCAGAACTGCCAGAGACGTCGTTCACTCGCAGTATAAGCAACCCTGAAGCCGTGATGAGACGCCGCCGACAACAGAAGCTCGAAAGAAAACTGCAGCTATTTCGGTCAAAGGACGGGGGACCAGACACGGGTACGTGACGCTTTTTTACAAACCTAGAGAGGATTCTTTTCTCTTTTTACTCGACTGCCTCAGAAGAAGGGTTATGTTTTTCGTGAGTATGTATGTATGTGGACAAGAGAATTCTTAGTCACGGGCTACAACCCAAACCGATGGGCGGATATCGACGTATTAGGCGTCAATAGATTCGTTTCAGCAGCGCGTCTTCAAAATGACGGATTTTACACACAAAATACTACTTTGAAACTACCGCAGTTGGAGAGGAAGCTGCAGCTATTCCAATCGAAATATGGAGGACCAGACACTGGTATGTATATTAAACTAGCTCTAACCTGAGTCAAGGGTTTACTCATATTGTTGAGCTGCGAAATTGCCACAGTGATTTTCATACTAAAAACTCTTAGCAGAATAATACTGCAACACTGCAACAGTTTCCATGATATACTCAATACTCTAAGTTTGTGACAGACAGACATGTCAATTTGCCAATATATGGCTAAATATACTTGGCCAGGTGATGCCGGCTTAGAATAGCATCACCCCAATTCTACCAGTGGGTGTCGTAAAAAACGACTAAGGGATAATTATCCAGGGAATGGACAGCAGCGTTCCACTGCGCTCGCCAATCCGTCTGCCAAGCGTTGCGAGTATGGCAATACCCCGCAATACAGGGGAGGCCCATGTCCAGCAGTGGACTGTTGTGGCTGTAAAGGTACTTGGCGTGGATATGTAGCGAATTATAGTAAAATGTCACGCAACAGAATATGATCCTGTTTAAATGTAGTTAAAAGTGTTATATTTTTTCTTTTTTCAGGTGGTACCCTAAAAATCTACGGCTCATCTTTATGCCCCGACGTGCCTTACAAAACTCTGTTACTATCTGTTGGTGATACGGCCGCCGGCGTCGTCAGAGAAACTCTCGACAAATACGGACTGTCAAGACACGATCCACACCAGTATTGTATTGTGCAGGTCAGTATTTAGTATTAGGCTGGCCGCACACGTCCGGAATGCTAGCCCGGATGCCGGGCCCGGTTTCCGCATCCGGGTGCCGGAATGCTATATTTTCATATAAAATGTTCTAACTGCCGCAAACGTCCGGTCGGAATAGAAAACGGCGACCCGGAGCTGAATCAAACCGGCGGCACTGTCAAACCGGCCGGTTTCAAAACCGGATGACGTCATAGCGAATACATCGCTCCCGTAGATTTTGTTCGAGTCGCCGCACACGCCCGGAATTTTCCGACCGGAATCGTGCCGGCGCGGCACTTTTTTCTTGTTGCAATGCAATTACAAGTAATTCGTCGTCCTCCATGAACTCCATGATAACGTGCTTTGACATTCGCGTCACTCAGTGCCTCTCAGATCAATGGCGGTAAAAATTCCGACGAGAAAAAAACGGTCGTCTGCGCCAGGCGCCCGGTATTCCGGATGGGGAAACCGGACCCGGAATCTGGGCTAGCATTCCGGACGTGTGCGCCCAGCCTTAGAGATGTTGCGGATGTGGATACCTCATGCAAAAATACCATAATACGCTTGTACCAGTATTTTTGATTCCGAAAGGATAAATCTTCCAAAACTTAGTTTACTTTCTTTCCTTCTTTTCGGGTTAATTGCTGTTGTGCCCTAAAAGTAGCTATATCAATGGCATTTTAATTGGATTTGCAGTGCAATTAGCAGTTCAGGCAGGGCATGACACTAGGAGCCTTACCACAAAAATTGAGACGCAAGTTGAGCGCGTGTTCTAGATGTCTGATTCCATTTCAAGAGTACTAAAATCTGTCTTCCTCTCCAGGTGGACACGGCTGACAATTCAGAATATATCTTGGAGGACGACGAATGCCCGCTGGCCATCGTGATGACGCATCACCACCGCAGTGAGTAATGTTTCATTCCCTTTCTGTACTGTCTAGGGTCGACGTGCCGGTCCTAAACCAGTTTAATCCAAAGCAAAATCAAAATATATGCAAATATTTTTGTCTTTCAAATGAAATGTAACCTTAATCGACAGAAAAAGTGTAAACTGAGAAATATTTGCGTAAGATTTTGATATTTTAAGTTACATTGGTACATTTATTTGTGCTTGGTTTGCGACTAGTGCGTCCACCCTACTTTTCATTTGTATCACCATAGTGTTCCACAGGTTCTTAAACTTTTACATCATGCTTTCGTTGGTCAAGTGATATGTGAATTATATGTGTGTTCCTGACAGTGTAAACTGTGAAGTTTTAGAGAAGACAATTCCGGGTAAATACTTAACACTTTTTTTACTGCAAAGAAATTGGTTGCTCCCGAAAATTGTACAGGTGTTATGTTATTGTTAAACGGCCACTAGAAGTATTATTTTTAGGTTAAACAACGGTAGCTGATACAGGAATTCCCATAATGGAATCTGTTTAAGTTTGAGGATCAGTTTGCAGTATTCATATAGATAAGATATGAATGTTATGATTCATTCGTTCCTGAGTCCCGAGGACTCATTCAAATGACGCCCACATCGACTCACGCATTCAATCAGGTATCGCATTACGAAGTAACAAATCGAACCTTTGTTGCTTGATGGCTCAGGATTTTGGCGAAAGACGAGTCTTATCTACATAATAAAGGATAGGTACAAAAATCGAAAGGATGTAAAAAATAAACTGAAAATATTTTAAGAGGTGAACCAGCCCATGAAACTGTACAACTTTCCCCAAGAAACATAGGCCGAAATATGAAAAAAATTTGACCTCCCATACAAATTGACAAATTTCGGTCCGTTCTTTATCTGCCAAAGTAATATTTTCGTTGTATTTAGTTATTTCCTCTATTTTTAAAAGTAGTAAGATTGAGTATGGTTAGGGTTAACTATTCTACTTTCAATACTACTTCCCGTATTTTAGTGTAAGCTATCCAATATAAAAAAAAATTACAAGTATTTGTTTTCTATTTAGAATATATCGCACCGTATAATTAAATAATCGTGTAAGTATATAATTACCCTTAACATTTAATTACTCGTCAGAACTCTATAATTAATGGACTTGACGAACACTATTAGGGATTGAATTGAATACAATATTAAATCAATAGTAATGGTAATATAGGATTAATATGCTCTACTCATATGTTAAGGATTTACCTATTCTATATTTAGGGTGGCTTAGTAGGCGGGTAAATCCTATATAGGAGACATAGGTCCCGCATAGGCTTTTAGTAATACTCAGACATACATTCATCACATATAGGGAACGCAATCCCGCAAGTAATTTTCAGTCCCGGTATATGCGGGACTGGGAAATCTCAAATCCGCGGGATCCCAATATTTGCGGGAAGTGTTCGTTGCTTTGTATGAAGCGACGAACGATAGGCTGACAACCTATCACTGTGGTGATACACAGTTTTCTAGATGACTTTGAGAATTTTGTTAGACGTGTTGTAAATGCCTACCCCACAAGGGATATAGGAGTGATATATGTATGTACCCTGTAGGTACAGGCAAGCAGTAATATTATTTGTCAGCAAGCACGAGCTAGTGAAATTTAAGTCCCCGCTTCCTCAAAGCAGTGGCGAATGCAAATATTGAAACTACCCGCATATAGTGTGTTTGCGTCCACGGCGGACTTTGAACAGCGCTACAAATCGGTTTAATTCACTTATATTTACTAAGGAGATCGTATTTGCCTATGCAAACGAAAGGTATACCTAGAAAAGGTATGTGTGAATTACTTTATGTTTTTTTGAGGAGCAAATTGCTGTAATTTTAAACCCGCTTAATAATAAACTTGCTTAACACAATCTATAACAAATGAAATCCAAATAGGGATCTAGAAACTAAATGTATTTTATGCTATGGTCATACAGCGCCCAAAGGGTAGATTTGTAGTCCGCATTGGTTATGAACGAATGCACGAAATTCACAAGGACAAAAATTGGTAAAACAATCCAGATAACAGCGTGACTCTACTTTTATTTAAGTTCAATCTCCTAAAACGTAAAAACGCGTTTGGAAGCCTAGAACTACATAATTTGTCATATATTTTAGGCGTGTTACATTTTTACTTTAGTGGGATGGGATGAGTGGCGTAGTTTTTGTATGTAACCAAACGAAATACCGCATCTCACAACTCACAAAATTGAGCTTTTTTGGCCTGCCTCACTCTACTCAACCTTGGACACACAGAATATACAGAGAATATAACGGAAAGGGTATTACAAGCCGAAAGGAGGTCAAGGTACTCATGAAACTGAACAACTTTCCTCATGGAATATGAGTCGAAGTATAAAAAAAAAATTGTGCCTCCCATACAAAATCGCCGATTAGCTGACTGCTTTGCTATGGGGGCTCCAAATTTGTTTTCATATTTCGACCCATGTTCCGTGGGGAAAGTTTTCAGTTTCATGAGTACCTTGACTTCCTTTCCGCTTGTTACTCCCGGTATAACAGTAGATTCAGACTCAACAATAGAACAGAAGCAACAGAACCCATAGTGGGATAATTTACTTACCTACAATATTGTTGTGTACTGTATGTTTACAGAGGGAATGTTCTCCGAAGCGGTATAATTTAGTTAGAAGCAAACAAAGCTGCCGCTCTGCGCGTAATGTTACCTAATGCTGGTAATATATCACATTCATCTAGAAAGCTTGTTAATGCGACCATAATATGACGAATTACTCCGGCACGTCATACGAAATGTTGCGAAAAGCCCTGTTCTTCATATACTGACAGAATACTAGTGTATTCGAGGATGTTTATCATACTCACTACTCAATATTCAGTAGGTGGATTAGTGAGCGCAATGCAAAGTGTATTACGCAGGGGTAACAATAACCTTAGTCAATTTTTACGATAACAACCGTATTAAACAACTGTACCGCTATTCGAAACATAAAACAAAATATGAGAGAGTGCGGTGCGAGTCCTTTTAGGACGGTCGGTGGCGGCGCTATATCTGTCCCTTTCTAACCTTGACGTCTCTTTCTCGCATCCCCTCCGATTGCGACACGAGGCAGGCGCGCAGCGCTCTTGCCTTCATTGGTGATGTGATTCCCGGCGGGAGCGGTCGTGGTGAGAAGAGAAAATAATTTCAAATCTTTTATTTAAATTATTTTCAATAACGGTTTTTCCGTTCGAAAAAATTATCGTTTTCTTATTCGAAAATATTAATTGGTCTATATCTGTTCCTTTCATGAATTTTTATTTTATTTAAGTGTAATTTTATTCCAGGTTTTCTTTCAGGTTTTATTTTTCAGCTTTTAATGATTGTTGCTTACGAGCTCGACATACATTTCTTATTTCCGAAATACGGAAAAGCCAATGTGCAAAAATACCGTGTGGATCCAATCTACATAAAAGGTTAGTCAAATACCATACTAAGTTGACAAATCAGTGCTTTGATTACGCCATATTTGTGAAAACACGTAATTACCTTACGTAAATAACAGTCAATTGTCATGCAATTGTCTGAATATCTTACGAGTTCTTCGTTAGCTAACGAAAACTTATTAAAAATGTGCTTCCATTCGAACACAGCCCTTGAAAACGCTTGGACCCAAAAATATGAAAATTATAATATAATTTTCAAGTTCTATACCGTAGTAGCATGATTAGCTATTATACGTAAGGTAAGCAACAATGTAATTTGAAAGTGTGACCTATACTATAATATTACGAGCGGGTTGTTCTTAACGTATCGGGTTTCTATAAAACCTAGAAATCAACTCCTGCGCAAGGAGGTCTTCAGTGTCTAAAAACTCGTTAATGGGTGCTAAGCTTTTGTCCTCGCAAACTATTTGCAGGATCACTCACGAGTCAAAGCTAAAAAGCCCAGCATAAGTATGTAAAGTCCATTTCGATGCATTCTTCATCTTAAAAATATCTGCCATATTGGGCACCAATATTTTATTCTTTCTCTGGTATCTATGTACCTATAGAATGACATATTCGCGATCTCACTCAGACGTGGTCGCATAATTTCTAATTCAACCTTACCTTCAAGTAACTAACGAGTTCAGCTCTACAGCAGAGCGTTTTGGTGCAGTGCAGCTATGACACCTACTTTCTCTAAAGTTAAAGCTTGTCATTATAAAATGCACGGCAAATTCGTTTGGTACTACAAACGTGCTAAACCTAAAATAACTAACCTTGCGTGTTATAAAGCTTCCAAAGGTTTTAAACAATGTCTAAGGCTAAACTGCAAGGAAAATGCATGATTTTATTTAAAAATTGCAATACTTTTTGCTGCTAAGCAAAATAAGAAGCAATAAAATTAATTTTAGTTACAAAACTGCATAAAGAGCGCCTCCAAACTCAGCGCCTCAGATGAAAATACAGTTGACGCGCGCCAACGCCCCGCGCCATACCTACACGAACCATGTTCCTAAAAAATTACTGGCAGCGCGATACGATTTAGTCCTGCCTAAAATATTCGCACATTTACGTAATAAAAATCAGAAGAAGATGTAAATGCAAAATTTGAAGTCGGTGAGTCATCCCAAACTTGTCCAAATGCTCACCTACGAAATTCTACCTGCAGTACGTCATGTTCCTAAGAGCCAACGCAAATGTTACTGATTCTATGTCTTAACATCTATACATTCCCTTCGGCAATTTGAAAAAGATTCATGATTGTAAAACCTACTAGCGCAATCAATACGCTAAAATAATGATTCATTTCGTTCTGTAGTGCTTGCATGTCAACACGTGTTCTAAAATGTACTTCATTGACATACACTGTGATATTTCACATACTACCGTTGCATACTACCCACTCATGTAACATTATACATGAAACAGACAAAGGGTAAGGAAAACATTACAAGCGCCTACTATATAGGTAATATTGGCCTGCCTGTCGTAGGTACTCGGAAAACCTCTGCCATTCGAAACTATCCTGAGGAGAAATCAAATCTATTCCGTTCTCAAATCTAACGGATATGCAAAATTAATCTGTATGAGCATATTGTGAAAGTACCTAGTTACGTCACAGCAAAATAATTCACTGTCCTGTCACCTTTAATTTGGTAAACAAGCTACATTTTCAAAGTTATGCGCAGATATCTAATCTCGCAAAAAACATAATACGAAGCGTTCGAAACGAACCTATACCTAAGCTTACATACCTATATATAGGTAGGTACTATGTCTAAGCATGCATTGACACTTAAAACTTAAACCTGTAATGTAATATGTATGATTCATAAGATAACATACAGACGGTAAGGTACTGACCTACTTACCAGCATAGCCCCTAAATAGTCCAGTGCATTATTCTACACAGTTTTATCATTGTGATAAAAACAGGTCTAACTATCGGGGCAAATTGAATGCAAGTCCCAATAAAGTGAAGTCCACTCTATTGTTTACACTCAAATCAGGTACAAGATATGTACCTACTTATTACCCATAGTTGCATTACCCAATCCATAACCAACTGAGTCAATTCTCAAAGAGTTGACAACTATGACAAAAATGAGGGTATAGCTACTGAAATATTTCCATACTAATCTTGTTAGCAAAATACTTGTTCATAAAGTTAACATGCGATTCAGAACTGCTAAGGTTGCGAAGAAATTCAGATTATCGCATCTGAAGGCAATTTCAGTCACAAAGTACCTAAACAACCTAATATAATATGATGCGTAAAGTAGGTACCAAGACAAGAAATGTGGCCCCTCCAAGACTGAGTTGAATTGTTCAGTTTAACGTTAATATACGCCTTTACGAATGTCGCCTTTGACAGGTGTTCCGTAATTTTGACACAATCACATAAAATCATGCCTTTTACCCCTGTGAGATAGGCAGAGCATAAAAACTTTTTAATGGCAAGTTGAACAAATATTCAAGGAACATTGTAACAAAATCGCATTGATGTCGTCGTCACGTTCGTTGACACGTCGTCAACCCATTGATTTAAATCCTTATAGCAACGCCTTATAGATACACAATACACATGGTGCTCACAAGGACATAGTATAAATGGAATAACATTTATCAGCCAAGTATTTGTAGCAAGTCAAACTACTTTACTCCATCTTTGCTCACAGTTAGGGTTGCCTGCCATCTGACTGTGCAGAGCCTTGTCTGATCAAATACGACATGTCTGCCCTGACCGAACTTTTAGCTAGGCCACGCACTTGAGGAAACATTCTCAAAGAAATGGGCAATCCACAAATTCACGGATATGTTAAGTGCAATCGCAAATTTCAGTGCGTGCAATCAATTTCTATACTACTCGCTCATGTTTATATTTCAATGCATGCCGTTGTTCAATCTCGTAAAAGAAATATGTTGCAAGCATACATGCTAAAATAACATGCGGGCAGCGTACTTTTGTACCAGCCTACAAGTGTGTTGAGATCTAATACCTACATAGTTACATTCATACATTATCACGCCTATATCCCTTGCTAAGTAGGCAGAGCGTAAAAGGCTGTAAAAAGCGGCCATTTACACCATATCTGACAAAGGTTTGAGAGTAATTCAAAAGTCTGTATATCAACATAGTGGCAGGCTGTCAGCCTGTTACATAAAACTGCAAGTTAATGAGATTTCGGTTTTGGTTGCTTTCGACACGATGTAAGCCCGGTTTTTCTACGTATATACCGCTATGGCTTGGCAACCCTATTCACGGACAGATTTATATGAAAAACGTTAGTCGATATGTGAAGATTGCCTGTCATCCATCAGAAATTAACATATACACTACTTAGTATTGTATATTAGCATATACATACCTACCTTACAGTTCTACCATAATATAGCAGAGCAATGGGACTTATTCTTCACACCTAAAAGTTATTGAGCATACCTATATGAAACATCGAACTGTATTCCAACAAGAGTCTTTACGTATAAAATCTATCTACCCTCAATAATGTTTATGATGTAATATAACCATGGAATATGTGTGTAGGTACTTGGTAAGTACCAACTCACACGTTATTTAGTAATACAGCGTTATTAAAAGTTGTACAATGTCGCTTACATTGTACAAATGTGTAAGAGATATCGATGATGCGGTACTGAACTAATAAGTTTTACCCTGAGGAAGCTTATCCTTCATTTAATGTCATGTTGATGTTAATTATGTTGTTTGTTGGTTGTTATACGGAAGGAAATCACAATAAGGAAAGGTGTCAAATCCGAAATGCGTCTAATGTCAACACTGAAGTAAATTGCATAATGTAAGTAGTAATGCATGGTTAAAAATAAGTGCGCGATCAGCGCGTTTGTATGAATCGCACGAATACAGAGTCTTATTATAAAGGACCTTACAATAATGTCGAGCTAGCTTGTACAATGTACATACACTAAATAAAGCGTCAAATGCTGAATTCCTTAGAAATGCTTAATTCTTTAGATAAAGGATCAATATCAATACGAATATATTTGATGTTTAAAATCAGAATCCGTCTCTGGTGATTTATTAAGCCGACTCAGGTTCTTGTCGACATTTTCAACCTTTTTCGCTTCAAGAAGGATGCAGAATCATGTTCATAATGACGATGACCTAAAGTGGAAATGAGATAACATTTAATAAATGTATCAACTCTAAATCTCAGCTTATGCATTAAGTATAAGCGTGTGAAATAAAACTTCTAGGTACATATACTTTATTTGCTTACGCATGTATGCGTAATTCTGAGGAAATCTCATTATTCTTCGTCTAAAAATTTTTCTTGTCTTGTGCAACAAAAATAAAAGTTTGCCGTACTTCAAATACGACACGTATCGTATAACGACTATTATGTTATGATATGAACGACTAATGACCGTAATTGTGGTATCTAGTGTCTAGCTGATATATTTCTGTAGTTTATCCTGATTATACCATACTTCACCAAGCTAGAGCAAGTGATTACACTAAAGGGCAAATCCTTCAAATTGCTATCAGGATAAGATAACATACATATTGTTTTTCTGTCATGCCCTTCACCAACCCCCAGGGGGTTCAGGAGGGACTTCAATAGCATATATTTCAAGGAAGGGTAGATTGATCTTACCCGAAGCATGCACGAGAGCACTCCAAGTGCACTACCCTATAATTCATAATTCATAATTCAATAATTTATTTCTTAGTAGGAATTTACAAGATTCTCTTTAAGAAAGTCACATTCTAATTCAAACTTAAAAAAGAGAAAATTTCTAATGCAAAAATTTTCTCTTTTTTATTACAATTTGTGTTCCTACTCTATACGCGGCTCAGGGATAAAAATAAAAATAAAGGCACTGCCTCGGGCTGGCCAGGCTAACCACACAGCATGTAACTTTATGCCTCAGTAAATGACAAGTAAATGGAATTAAATTCTGTCAATATTTTAAAAGGTGTTCCATGTGTATAGTTAGCCGGACCCCTGGACAGGAAAACCCCAAAACCTGCCCAGAAGTGCACCTATTCTAAAGTTGACAGTATTTTAGGCCCTATGTAACCCTAGCTAAGTTAGAAAATAAATTAATAGTATAATAGTAATAGCCAAAAACGGCTCAACAAAATAAAAATAATATTACAGTAGATTATTCTAACTGTTTCGTCTTTAAAATATACTTTAAACATACGAGCAATAAAAGAACATAACAAAAAGTAAATTTACAGTAAATGTAAAAATACATGTCAAAAATTTAAGAATAATAAGTATGAAATGTCAAATTTAACCACTATAGGTACATGTCAATTTGCATATCATAAAAGTATAAGTTTATTTTTAAATAATGCCTATCTCTTGCATTGTGTTGGAGCAACTGTTGCTACTAACCAGACATCTTTGTCTTTCAGATAATGTTCAGTATTGTAATACGCTTTCGAACATAAAGTATTCTTTATTTTAATTTTAAATTGCCTATCATTTAACTTTAAAATTTCCTCTGGAATTTTATTATAGTAGCGTACACAGTTACCCATAAATGATTTACTGATCTTACTTAATCTGGTTTGTAGCGGTACAATTTTATTTTTATTTCTTGTATTACGACAATGAATATCAGAGTTTCTTAAATAGAAACTGGAATTCTTACGTACATACATTATATTGTCAAATATGTACTGCGAAGGAAGCGTAAGAATGCCAATTTCCTTAAACAATTCTCGTAGGGATTCATGACTTCGAAGTTTATATATTGCTCTTATAGCCCTTTTCTGTAACACAAAGATAGTTTCAATGTTAGCGGCTTGACCCCATAACAATAATCCGTAGGACATTATGCTGTGAAAGTAACTAAAATACACAAGCCTGGCTGTAGCAACATCGGTCAATTGTCGAATTTTTTGAACAGCGTATGCCGCTGAGCTAAGTTTACTAGCCAGTGCTAGTATATGTGGATCCCATTGAACGGTTGCGTCGAGTGTAATCCCTAAGAAAACCGTTTCAGTTACATAATTAAGCTTTTCATTGTTTAGAACAACATCGTGTTTAATACTTTTACATTAGGCAAAGAGAATTTAATACATTTAGTGTTTTTAGAATTCAGCACTAAATTGTTTGACGTAAACCATTTATGAACCTGATCAAGTGCGCCATATACTTCGTCAATATTTACAGCCTTTCTATCCACTTTAAATATTAAAGAAGTATCATCAGCAAAAAGCACTATCTTGGCTAGATTCTGTACCATGAACGGCAAGTCGTTTATGTATACTAAAAATAGAAACGGTCCTAAATTGATCCTTGCGGTACGCCAATTTTGACGGCAGATCCTAGCGACTTCACACCATTTATCTGCACTGTCTGCGTCCTATCTAAGAGATAAGATTGAACTAAATCAAGCGCTTTTCCTCTTATACCATAATGGTCCAGTTTCAGCAACAGTGTCTCATGATCAACGCAATCAAATGCCTTGGACAAATCGCAGAACACCCTATGACATCCTGCGACTCCTCCCAAGCACCGTAAATAAGTTGCAGGAGGTTAACAGCAGCGTCGGTTGTCGAGCGCCCTTTCGTAAAACCGAATTGTTGATCATGTAGTAATTTATTCAAATTAAAATGTAGGAGCATTTGATTAAGTATAATTTTCTCAAAACTTTACTCAAAACTGGTAGTACAGATACTGGCCTAAAGTTACTGGGATCCGTTTTATCTCCTGCTTTAAAAAGAGGTATTACTTTACTGTGCTTCATGAGATCAGGAAATACGCCATGATCAATGCAAGCATTAAATATACAGGCTAAGTATGGTGCTAATGTATCTATAAAAGAACTACATAGTCTTACTGACATGCCCCATAGATCCTCTGTAGTTTTTACTTTTATATCTTTAAAAGTTTTTAATATTACGTTTGCATTAATGTGCCTAAACTCAAATATATTAATACAAGTCTGAACATTAGTTTTAAGAAGATTTGACGCGATGATTGGCGAAGAGTTAAGTGACTCAGTAGTTGTAAATGGGATGTTACTGAAAAAAGTTTCAAACTCATTAGCTACATCAGCGTCTGCAGTAACAATGCCCTGACCAGTCTTTAAAGAATGAGATTTTTCGATTGGTTTAGTTCGACCAGTCTCTGAATTGACAACTTTCCAAACAGTTTTAATAACATTTTCAGCTGAGTATATTTTATTTTTGGTGAAAATTGCTTTAGCTTGTATGCAAACATTTTTGAATATTTTAGAATAATTTTTAACATGTTCAACAAAAGCTACACTATGATTATAAGACTTTTCGTCATACAGCTCAAATAACTTGTTCCTACTTGTTCGAATGCCTACAGTTGCCCAGTCGCTGAATTTAAATTTAGGATTAATTGTTAATTTCTTTACCTTGAATTTGTCTTCAAATTCATCACGTATCGTTATAAAAAGCTTTGAATAAAAGTTATTTGGATTGTTAGTATCATAGTCTAGAACTGGTAGTTTTTCTGATAGTGCAGTATGGAGTTTGTCTACTTGGTTGGAGCTTATAATTCTTTTACTAATAACAATGTTTTCATCTTTAGGACGACATGGAAAAAGCACAGATTGTCCATTGTGGTCTGATTTACAACAATTTACTATTACTTGGTCTGAATAGTCACAATCACAGTAGATATTATCTAAACAAGATGCTGTGGTTGCAGTTATTCGAGTAGGTTCTTTAAATATGTTGTTTAGGTTAAAAGACTTAAACAAACTGATAAATCGACTTCTAAAAGCAACATTTTCTAGTAAGTTTATATTGAAATCTCCACACACAATATGAAATTTATTCTTTGATTTTAATAATATCTTTAAAACATCTTCCATAATTAGTTCAAAACTCTCATAGTTACTATTTTTAGGGGGTCTGTATACGCACACTATAATATGTTTCTCCAACTCAATGCATGACAGTTCACACACACATTCAATCGAAAGTCCAACAATATCTTTTCGCTCTTTAGCTTTGATATTTTTATTAACAAGAATAAAAGTGCCTATGACATCTTACTTGTTTTCTTTATAATTATAACTTAATACTTTTAAGTGAAACCTTGCTAAAAGCAACTATCTTTAAAAAATATCAATTCCTACTAATATTTACAACTGTGTAGCTGTTGTAAGAAGAACTTAATGAATATGGTTGCATAAATTATCGTAATGATAAAACAAATGTGTACTTTCCTATACAGTATACACTATATCAATTGCTAACTGTTTCAAATTTTAAATATTGTAATAGTATTACATATCTTCCTATCCTATAATAAATAAAAGCACATTCATGAAATATAAATTATAAAATTAGGAATAATATTTATATTACTTACTTAAAGCTTATAATTTATTCCTCTTTCTCTTATTATTTTTCTCTTTCACATTGGTGATTGCTCCACCAGGCGATAACAAACAGGTCTCATATTTTGTTTTATGTTTCGAATAGCGGTACAGTTGTTTAATGACAGCGTTTTACCTATCAATAAAACGCTTATTAAATAACTTACCCTATTCGAAACATAAAAGTTTCTCAACTGCCTGGTGATTAAATAAAAAGAAAATGTATGCAATCATACATTCTTTTTTATAAATATGAGATCCAATGAAGGCAAGAGCGCTGCGCGCCTGCCTCGTGTCGCAATCGGAGGGGATGCGAGAAAGAGACGTCAAGGTTAGAAAGGGACAGATATAGCGCCGCCACCGACCGTCCTAAAAGGACTCGCACCGCACTCTCTCATATTTTGTTTTATGTTTCGAATAGGGTAAGTTATTTAATAAGCGTTTTATTGATAGGTAAAACGCTGTCATTAGTACCCGCAGGACCAGTTGTACCATTGGACAGTACCATTGATGGTACAACTGGGACAAAATTATCCCACCTGTACCATGAAAAATTGTATAACAAATTTCACCCGTCTAGGATGATGTTCTTCTGAGCCAGCATTACACAAAAGCCAGTCAGTATAATTTAGTTACCAGCATGTTGGCTCTTCGCGTAATGCCAAATAATGTCGGTAATATACGGGATGTAAAAGTAATTACTGCAATTATTTATAGGGTTGAAACAGGCTATGAAACTGAACAACTTTCCCCAAGGAACATGGTCACATATGAAAAATTAATTTGGTCCTCCCATACAAATTTACTTGATCGGCAGTTTATATGGGAGGGCCAAAAAATATATATTTCAACGTAGGTTTCTTGGGGAAAGATTCAATACTAGTTTCAATATAAAATTAAACAGAAGAGACGCCGTCTACATCCGCGAAAACCGGGTCTTATCTATCACTGACGGCCGGCGTCACGTCCTACGTCTCATATGTTACGTCTCACGTGTGTAAATAGCGCCTTATTTCACAGAATGGTTACGTTTTATTTTACATCAGCCGCGGGATGTAGGTCAGCTTCAACAGTACGGATCAATTATTGACGAATTTATAATTAGGCCGGAAATCGGAAACAAGCTGGGATTGGGGATATTTGGCTGTTTTAATGATATGATAATTCCGGTATCAATGTTATGTTGTACACGATATTGATGTCAGATTTATAGCAAACACATTTTTTATAGCTCTCCTGTCTCTTTATGTGCGGTAATTATTTGGTCAATCAACGGTAATAAGGGATGCTATTCTAAATCACACACCTAGTGAAGCAATAAACTTATTATTTCTTCCTATTCGGCCCTTTGAACATGTGTGTTTCACCGACTCGGTCTTCCGTGTGACAAAAGAAAATGCCATCTGAACTCGGTTATCAGTACTATAACCACTATAACCGACAAAGCTTCTTACTCTACTTAACAGAATAAAAATGTACCTACTCGCGCTACAATGTAGCGGCTACATTAACGCGCACGTTTTCAATTTCCGCATCTCCTGATGTTTCCCGATTGTAACCCGGTGAATTTGATTACGAGGGGCTTTTACATGTTTTAAAAATATCCTCATTTCGTTGGGCATATTGTGTGGGGAAATAGGAGACTGAGAATACCTTATTTCGTGATAATAAGATTGATGTCTTGTAATGAATATTACCAATAAATTTATGTCTATGTCAATGGCAGTACTTGCTGTGCAAATGTCTCGGGTTCAAAGCTCCGGCCGATGAGATATTTGAACGACGAATACAAATATCTGTTTCGGGCCTTTTGCGTTCTTTGTGTGTATATCTATTATTAATAGCACGCCCATACGGGTAATCTTAGTGGGACCTGTCACTTTTCGTGTGGTGACGCAAAGTACGTTTTCTTCTGATGCTACTTTAATCCCCTTTGACAAAATGTAACAATTCCACAAGGCAACGTTGTTAGGAACTGCCTATTCATCTCCCTGCCCTTATCCCAATTACTTGGGGTCGGCGAAACACGTTTCGTTGAACACAAAATCGTGTTGCAAACGGATTTGGCTGAATTTTACGACCGGCCGCCTAACAGACGTCAACTTGGGAATTCAACCCTCCTTGTTAGGAACTGCCTATTCCAGTACCTTAACCCCTGTAGGTGAAGTTGCCCGAACTCAAATAAGCCATTCCCTTCTGAGACGCGGATCAGGTCAAGTCGCTTTGTTGGTTATAGGTCGAAGTAGACTAGCGAAATGGCGGCATTTTAGTCTGAAACCTATTAGCACAAAATAAAGAGTATACAGAAGGTTCACTCGACCCTATTCAGGATTTTCGCGACTGTCAATTGTTACATAGCTAGGGTTGCTACTGCCAAAAACCTTAAAGTAGAAAAATATCAAAACATCAAAATCTGACCCATCAAAAACAATCTGTAATAAAAACTAGCCAAGTCACGGGATTCTTCGTATTTTCGTCACATGTTACTTTAAACCCCTTTGACAAAATGTAACAATCCCACAAGGCAACGTTGTTAGGAACTGCCTATTCCAGTGCCTTAATCCATGTGGGTGAAGTTGCCTGAACTCAAACAAGCCAATTCCCTTCTGAGACGCGGATCAGGCCAAGTCGCTTTGTGGGTTATAGGTCGAAGTAGACTAGCGATATGGCGACATTTTAGTCTCAAGCCTATTCGGTTTAGATACCAAGTACCTTACTACAAAAAAGTTAGACGAGCGTGTCTAGCGTTTAGTTTAAACACACCTTCAACATATGTCTAACTTTTTTGAGGTAAGGTCCCAAAAGTTTGTCGGGTCGTTCGTCAACCCATCAAAATTACAAGAAAGTGATATATTATCTTTTTCCGTCGTTGTTATATTGATATTGTAGCGTAGCTCATCTGCATCGTCCTACGGTTCGGCATGGACTGTTTTCAGTAGCTAATTTAAAATAAACCCTATCATAATTAAAACAAACTTGACATAGCCCGGTTGAGCAAACACCTCTAGCGTTCACGAGAACCGTTTCGCGACCAGACGAATATCGACCTTTTATCAATCATTATTCAGGCCCTTTTCAATATGATACTTCGAGTGATTCGCGCGAAATGGCTAGATTTGCGCCGGCCCTAAAACGAGCTTAGCGAGTCTTTCATTCAGATAATGTTGTAGGGTGTAAAAAATATCATTGTTGCAAGACAATGCTGATCGCCAATCGTAAAACGTTAACATTGTGGTGAAGTTACATGATTGTCACAGTAACCTTTACTTGACATAAAACAATGAACTTCACGTACTAGTTGTACTTGACGGAGTGGAATATTCCTTATTAATTTTTGAGCTGTTCTTGCTATTTCAAAAGTAATGTTTAGTCGTATTCAAAGAAAAAGAAGTAAAAAGTGAAAATTTAGAGAAAATAAAATACAGAGCTGAGCTGAGAGCTGCAGATTTCCTGCGATTTCCTATCTTTTTCGTTAAGCTTAGAATCAATATCTCAGTATGCAAAAGCCGTGACCTTCTGGAACAGAAGAATAAGGGAATAAACCAATAGTGACCCTTAAAATCCTCCAAATCCCCCTATAACACCCTGTATATCGATTGTATGTTTATGTATGGTTCTCGGTCGCGAATGGATAAAGGTGAACGGGATATGCAAATGGGGTCGCCTTGATCCTCCCCAACTTAATTTCGAGCTAACTTTCTCGTATCATTCTTCTTCTGTAGTGTGGAACACGGAGTCGACGAACGATCCGATGAATCCCTCTATAACACCCTGTATATCGTTTGTATGTTTATGTATGTGTCTCGGTCGCGAATTGATGAAGGTGAACAGTATATGCAAACGGGGTCGCCTTGATACTCCCTATAATCTCGAGCTAACTTTCTCGTACAATTTTTCTTCTGTAGTGGGGGACACCGCGTCGATAAACGACCCAATAGATGCCCCTATAACACCCTGTACTGTATATCGTTTGTATGTTTATGTATGGGTCTCGGTCGCGAAGGTGGACGGGATATGCAAATGGGGTCGCCTTGGTTCTCCCCAACTTCATTTCGAGCTAACTTTCTTGTACTTCTTCTGTAGTGTGGGACACCGAGTCGACGAACGACCCGATGAATCCCCCTATAAGACTCTGTATATCGTTTGTATATGTTTATGTATTGGTCTCGATCGCGAATGAATGAAGGGGAACGGGATATGCAAATGGGGTCGCCTTGTTTCTCCCCAACTTAATTTCGAGCTAACTTTCTCTTACTTCTTCTGTCATGTGGGACACCGAGTCGATAAACGACCCGATGAATACCCTAATAACACCCTGTATATCGTTTATATGTTTATGTACGGGTCTCGGTCGCGAAGGTGAACGGAATATGCAAATAGTGTCGCCTTGATTCTCCCCAACTTAATTTCGAGCTAACTTTCTCGTACTATTGTTCTTTTATAGTGTGGGACACTGAGTCGACGAAAGACCCGATGAATTCCCCTATAAGACTCTGTTGATCGTTTGTATGTTTATGTATTGGTCTCGGTTGCAAAGGTGGACGGGTTAAGCAAATGGGGTCGCCTTGATTGTTCCTAACTTAATTTCGAGCTAACTTTCTCGTACAATGCTTCTTCTGTAGTGTGGGACATCGAGTCGACGAACGACCCGATGAATCCGCCTATAACACCCTGTATCGTTTGTATGTTTATATGTATGGTCTCGGTCGCAAATGGATAAAGGTGAACTCCCCAACTCAATTACGAGCTAACTTTCTCGTAGAATTTGTCTTCTGTAGTGTGGGACACCGAGTTAACGAACGACCTAATGTAATGAATCCGCCTATAACACCCTGTATATCGTTTGTATGGGTCTCGGTCGCGAAGGTGAACAAGATATGCATAAGGGGTCGCCTTGGTTCTCCCTAACTTTATTTCGCTTAAAGCTAACTTTCGCGTGCTATACAGAGCTATCAAACTACTGCAAAAGCAGTTCTAGTGTCAGTTTTGACAGCCAATGTGGCGCAGTGGTAGTGCGACTACCTGCGACGCATAAGGTTCCGGGTTCGATTCCCGGTGGGTCATTTCACAAACTTGATATTTGTCACTTTGTGAATTGGTTCCGTGCTTCGGGCACGCACCTAAAGCCGTTCGTCCCGGTTGCTGACTATGATTACTTACCCAACCATGTTAGAGGCCTGCTAGTTGTATGTAGTAGGCAGTTAAAAAATTCTGACATCAGGATTCATCAAGTCGTCGGATGAGTTAGTATCCCACTCGAAAAGAAGAGTTCTAGTAGATGGCGCTAACTTCAGGCATCGATGCAAAATGGAAGCAATTGCGGTGATCGGATTAAAATGATTGCTCAATGATTAAAACGCGAGCACTGCTCGTTACGCCAAAATCATCGATATGTAGCCCTCTGCCAAGGCCAGCTTATGCTCTCTAAAGTACGGCCGTTCAAATAGACAGCTGGCAAATAAAGCCTATTCAAAAGGCCGTACTTTACGGCCGAAATTCATTCATGGGATGTCGCATCCCGCTCGCTTTAAAGTCTTGTTTATTGTATTGTACGACGTGTTGTTGAATTTAGCTACCGTTCGAAGTGTCTAAGGAAGTATGTGATTAAATTAACTGCTTAATGAATTAAAATTTACGTCAAAGCGTAAGCATCGTTTAATTTGCCAAAGTGCCGTACTCGTACTTTCTTATTCCTTTGTAAGGTTCTTTCTTACTTTCGTTTTTACCTGCTTGAAAACGTGCGAGCAGCGTACTGAAAGTATTCAACTAATACCTACGTATTAAGCATCAAAACTGCTTTTCCTTAACAAAAGTATTTGCTAAAAGCTTAACAAAAAGCCATCCACGAAACTACTAATACTAATATAATGTAACATAAAATCTCTCACGTATTTTATTTCTGTTTGGTCCTTTAAGTCCATAATAGCATTAGGTTAATCTCCCGCGACTCGGCTGCACGCGAATACAGTGAGAAAAAAACAAGCTAGCGTCAAAATGTACGTATTGGCTGGCGCCAATCCAGAGAGCCGGCTTCAAGGGAACGTCGCTGTACTCACATTAAAATCTACACGCCGTCGTTTACGCGCAATCTCGAACCGGTTCGAACCGCCTAGTAGCGAGTATCAATAGCGTTCGGTGCGGGCGGACGGCAAAATTAAGACTCGCTAGTGCCAATATTTTTGTATGGTATGTAATAGTGTACGTTTGATATAATGTAAGTAATATACCTAAGTATGTTTGACCCAGGTACGGCGTATTGAATTTTCAGAAAAAAAAATGTAGCAGCCCTAGAATGTAGGCATATATATAGTGGGAAGAAGGGGCGAGCTGTCCTTCTGTAAATTCTCTATTTTGTGCTAGCGTATAACAGCGGTCAGCGTCTACATCAGGTTTTAGCCTGCTCTATCCTAAATCAAAATGGCTAACCTTGAACCCGGGAACGGGTTACAAAGCCGGATATTACTGCTGAAGCTTAGTACGTAAATCCGGTTGGGTATACCTGCTTTACCCAGTAGTGCGTGAGGCAAAACTTGGGTATACTTCTCTTAAAATAGAAAATAGGCTGGATGGTGCCCAAAGGATGTACCTACAGTCAGGCCAAGGCTGCCTTAAGTTTGCACTTTAGACCATTCTTAAGCTGAGCTCATAAGACTTACATTGGTGGTTCGAGTGTCTAACCACACATGAGCTTAACTGTACCAACACACAGTAGGTACAGTACAGATGACATTATTCATACTCATGCTATGGTACTTCATTCATGGTCTTGCTCATGGTAACCACTGATGGAACAACATAGGAACACTGCACTTGGCCAAGTCTATGATTTCCGCGACTCCTCGACAATGCACGGGAGTAGACACAATGGGAAGCAGCGGGAGGCGGGCAGGACGGCAGTCGAGCCGCAGACGCCGCGCCGCGCGCCCACCACGCCGCGCCCCGCGCCACGCGCGCTCCGACATGGATTGGGGCATACGACGTAAGTTCCCAAACTTCACAACAAACTTCCAACGCGCGAAAAACCGGTGTACATTGTACCCAGCCTGAGAGCTGCTCGTCGCCGCCGCCGCGTCGCGATCAGCCGATAGTAAACAAACGCATGTGGTCCCGAGTAGTCCGACCGGTGTCCCCGCAGGTGCCGGCCGGCCGGACGGCTTGCCGGCGATATTTTTAACTCGTTCCGCGGTTCGATGTCCGACTGCACGCCGAATCGATATGCATAATATCGTCCTTGGAGTCTAGCCGCGATACTTGTGTGTAACTTAGTTCGAGAGGATCAATGTGTTTCTCCGCTGGGCAGTAAGTTGTAAACTTGTTTGGACGCCGCTCGAGGGGATACCGAGGATGTGAAGAACTTTCTAAATCACTTTATGTCGCCTCCGATAAGAGGGTGCACGAGTGGACGTCCATTACTTTTGTCTCCAACTTAACTGGTATTATTTGTAGTGGAAAATGGAGCAATAAAGGTTGTTTTACGGCGAGTACTTAAAGTGTCTCCTGAGTATTTTGCCCTTTTGTAGTTCGAAGCGACTCTCACTGAGGTCACGGCCGTAAGGATAAAAGTTTAATGTACGAAACTTATAGCAAGAGTTATTGATGGATTGGCTGAACAAACAGTACCAAGTTTAGTACTGTAGTGTTTATGTTGTGTACCAAAGCGTGATAAATTGGAGTTATAAACGTGGAATGGTATACGTAGGTAGCAGATAGGTTTTACGGCGAGTGACTCCTTTAATGTGTCTCTTGAGGATTTTGTCCTTTGTAAGTTACAAACGAGTCTCTCGGGCCATAGAGTCGCGACTTGATTATGTTATTAAAAGGCTTACGGTGTTTTGAGTTAACACTTAACAAAACAAATTACCTGCTCACATCTTTAAATCAGTTTCAAGGATTAGATAGAATAATACGTTTTTTGAATAAACTGTAAATGTATTACCAATTCTGCTCTTAATAACTGTTTCGGAACAAGTACAGATCCCTTTTAATAGCAGCTGGAAAATATATTTTAACATTACAGGTGAAACCACCGATGGGTTAGCTAGTTGCGTAGGTGCGTAATACCTTTTAACTAAACATGTGAACACTAATGATGGATTTAATACGGTAGTGTGTCTGTTCGGTTTGATTAATGAGGTTAAATGAATAGTCACGTTTTTGGTGATTATCATCTAAGGCTTTTGTTCACATTTAAGTACTATACCTATATTTTATGGTGTCCTTTTGTATTGACTTACTATCGGCCCGCCTAGCGGTTTCATCCTCTGCTTAACGATTTCCCGTGGGGATAAGACACTTTTCTGTGGTCAAAAGTGGCCTGTGTAAGTCGGGAATAAAAAAGCTTTTAATTTCTAGTAGATTTTTAGCCAATCTTTAAACTAAATTGTTATTTTGCCTATTTGTCACATTGTCACACTGTTTTATTAAAACTATCAAAGAACTTTGAATACTAACGAAGAAACTTTTAATGAAGCAGGCAACTTGATACAAAAAAGTTCTTACATAATTGCAATTTTTCAATAAAGTTATCGGGCGTCTACTGGTTGTAAAGGACGGTATACCGAAGACTTAACAGTTAGCAGGCATGACCAATCCATGGACCTTCATCTTTCCCAAAGGAATATATTATTGTTTGGGGTATGACAATCTCTTCCGACTTTCTACAGAAAGTCTATTTTTTATAGGGCGTCAAAATTTCGTAATATAACATAATATTAGATGAGAAAAGTAGTTTCATTTCATCACAGATCATGTCTGCAAAGTTTTCGGTAACCCCTCCATCCCTTATATCAAGTGCTGTCCCAAAAAAGGTCGGTTGTACTAAATTGGTCATTCTGTATAACAGTCTAGCTAGCCCCAAAGAATGACATATTCAATCCCTCTCGTACATCATTGTGAAGCCCACGTACCTTTTTAAGGGACACTCGTGATGGTCATTCACTTGAGGCATTTGCGTTCCTTTATTGTACTCTGTACGATACTTCAGTAAACTCCGCAGACTTTTTGCAAGTCCTTTTCAAATGAGAGTTACAAGTTTGGTGCCAACGTGTTATGTTATGTTTTTGTACTATTATTTTAAGTAGCTTACACAGTAATGTAGTGTGGGACCTTAAAGTCAAAGTATTATATTCGCCTTCTAAGTATTGCTGGTGCAGCCAGGAATCTAACTAGGGATCTTTCCATTCTGAGAAGAATGCTTAGGCTGCGGAGACAGTTTTCACTTATAATGTGAACTTAACACAATAATTACACTATCGACGTAGCCTAGCATTTACGAGGCCCGTGTCCAGCAGTGGACCATTTTGTCTGTTGATGACGTTGATAATTGATATACAAGCATTGAGTATGCTGCCATTATCAAAGGCCATAATAATGCTTATGTTGCTTGTTATATAATAACAAGCCGAAAGAAGATAAAAGTACTCATGAAACTGAACAACTTTCCTCATGGGTCGAAATATGAAAAAGAAAAAATGCATCTCTCATTCAAAATCGCCGATTGATTCACTATGAGAGTACCAAAAAATATTCCGTATTTAGACCCATTTTCCATGAGGAAAGTTGTTCAGTTTCATGAATACTTTAACCTCCTTTCGGCTTGCTTTACCCATCTTGTAACTCCCGGTAAATGTTTGTTAAAATATTTGTTAGCACTGGAGAAAGCTTCTTTTAACTTCCTGAAAGCTCGAAAAGCTTCGTAACTGCCAAAGTGCCTAATCAAATCAGGCATGATGCGAATCCAGTGACAATTGGCCCAGATTGATTCCGAAATAGCTTCCGGTTTGGACCGCACAATGGAATAAAAGGTTCTCAGGTTCTTATTAGTCGTAAAATTCTAACTGCCTGTGTGGTCTAGTGGTTTGAGCATTGCTCTCAGAGAGAGAATGTCAGGGCAAAATACGACAATTGATATTGGTCAATTTATCAATTTGTAAGATTGTCACTGTTTGATTAGGACGCGCCTGATTGTCCGTAAGATAATTCCCTAATTTGCAGAGCAGACTATCAAGATGAGAAATAATTTCAGATTCTTATTACTCGTAAAATTCTGACTTCTTCTGTGAATCAGGTCGTTCGTCGCCTCGGTGTCTCAAACGACAAAGGAAGAAGACTCGTTATATTCCTTAGACCCTTTCTTCTATAAAAGTTTCTTATAAGGGTCTATTAGGCTAAAAGTGATTAACGAAAGTACGATCAACAACTTTTTACTTGTTTGTTTTGTAACTTAGTAAACTTGTTTAAGTAACTACTTTACTTAGCTGAAGCCTGGTTTTTAACAATAGATTCAATTAATCATTGATGAACACCATTTGTGGTTGTCTAGCACATAAGAGTCTGAATGTCCACTAAGTAGTCTGATTTATATTCCGCAGGGAATTAGATGGACAGGAAATTTAAAGAGTCTAGCGATGTTTATTAAGTAGTTGTAGGTCAGGTTAGTTAGTTTAGATTAGGCTCAGGCTTTACATTTTACTCGCTAAACTGGCAGTTTTTATGCTTGGGCTCTTTGTAATTTTTCGATCCTGAAGGGTATTGAAAACATTTTTTCATATTAGGTAACATTTTGAATAAAGACCAGCAACATTCATTTCAAAACCTTATAAAGTTATAACATATTGTATTTCTGAAATTTACTTATAATCTATAGATTTTTAGCTGCCATCACTGCACCTTAAAGTTAGAAGGACTTTTGATACGTAAACTCTACTGTGTCAATAAATAACCAAGGTTCACTTTAGGTACACTAATTAAGTATAGGGAGTAACAAAAAGGGTATATCAAGCCGAAAGGAGGTCGAGGTACTCATGAAACCATTTTTCGACCCATTTTTCATCGGGAAAGTTGTTCAGTTTCGTGAGTACCTTGACCTCCTTTCGGCTTGTTATACCCTTTCTGTTACTCCCGGTATACTTAATATTTATATCGTATCATACCTAGTTTTAACAAGAAAATTTAGATACCTAATACTTTTACAAGAAGTAAATTAAGTTGTGTGAACCATGCCTTTTCATGTTGGGAGTATATTATGCATGCCGAACTGGGTCAAATTTTCTGTTCACTGGATTACACTTTGGTACAGTGGTTCGCAAACTTTTACTCGCTTGGATTGGAACTCGATTATAACACCGAGCTCTTATGTACTGTGAAATTATGCTTTTGTCGCCTGGTTTTATCGTGAAATTAATTGTTCACAGTTTTTGTGGATATGAGTGTGACGCGAATGTAATAGGATTGCGTTTGCGAGTATAGGAACATGGTTAACTTTGTTAAACTTTCGCGGTCACACATAATGATTCAAAATGGTGAGCACGGGGTTTTGCTATTTTGAGGAAAATGGTTCTTGAATGGTTTCGTGCTTTTACAGCGACAAAATGATAAATGTTTTTAGGTTTTACGTCGAGATATATTGCGCTTGCTTTACGCGTGTGGGGTGTGCGTGCGTATAAGTACAAACTACAAAACCACTCGCGCAGCCACCGCCGAGTAGACCCTGCGTATAGCACGCTTAGAACCCGCGTAGAGCCCGCTTAGACCCCACATACGTCTGAACCCGCCCTCTTATTGTAACAGATGGTATTTTAGTCAAACTTTGACTATCACTGGCTGAAAATGTGTGTTTGTTTAGTCAATCTTATCTCTTGTATTCGCCGGATGAAACACGGCCTACACGAGCTCACGGTAAATAGAATTCACTCAACTTGAAAGTGTTCAAGGGTTCATTTATTTCTAAAAACATTTTAAGCTTATCTTAGGACTCTATGGGCTACTTGGGAAGGGAACCGTATTTAGTTAGAGTCTACGTCTTGAAGGAGGTCGCAGCGTAGTCTTCCAAAAAGAATAATCTCTTTCATAATGCCTACGATTGCACTGAAAATCATTAATTTACTCTCTACTGCACTCGAATAAGGCATATCGTATCTAGGTATTTATATTTCCGTGGGCCTTGTGGCACGTGGATTTAATCTTTTTTCGGAATCTGATAACTTGAAATGCGCGAATTCAGAGGCTGTGGCTTGCGGCAAAATATTAACCCAATAAACGAAACGGGAGCTGGCAGCCGCAAGGCGTTTCTAGGCCAAGTTCTTTGGAGTTGCCATTATAATTGAACTCTGAGGAAACTGACAGACATTCACACATCATGGATTATTTCAATCTGCCGTAAGAATACGGTCGTAGTCGTATAAGAAATATTGGAGGGTCGTTTCTGAAAATCATTCATTCATTCATATACCACGCCTATATCCCTTGCGGGGTAGGCGGAGTGTAAACGGCGGCTGTAAAAACCAGCCATTTACACCACAACTGACAAAATTTTGAGAGCAAGACTGTGTATCGCCATAGCGACAGGTTGTCAGCTTGTCGCCTAAAATTGCTATACACAGCAACTCTCAAATCTCTTAGTAGCTTCTTACGACACCCACGGGAAAGATGGGGTGATACTATTCTAAGCCGGCACCACACGGCAATCGTGAAACTGTTTTATGAAAAAGCACTCAGTGTACCTACGAATTATGAATGAAACCATTAATTTAAATTGATTGGCCCATTAGGTGAATCAGGTAGGCAGAGCAGTGGTCACGGCTCACTGAATTTTGGAATATTGAATACCTATTTACCTATGACTTATGAAAAATTTACCGTGATTTAGGCTTTCGTAAAAAAAGCTGATAGTAATGATTTCTAGAATAAACACACATTTAATGGAGATCTTATTTCCAATTAATTGCTTCGACTGAGTAAAGACATAAAGTTTGTTCTCGATATTTTCCGCCACCTTATACGTATTACTGGGTAATAACATTTGGCCTGTTTGGCAAGGCTAGGTTTAGTGCTTTACGCCATACGCCAATGCGTTTTGGCTACTAATATTGTTCTTTCGAGGTCAAAGGATTAATATTTTATTACAATAACTACGCCCCAAGTAGCCCTAACTACGCCCATACTCATAGGCTTAAAACACGGAATAGTAGAAATATTGTATGTTTTCATTGCTGTAACTAAGCACAAAAAAATTCCTCGGCACGTAAGAGAAAACGCACTTTTTGCTACATCTACCCTTTGATAAAAATGGGGGTAACCACCTAATTCTTTCGCACGTTCGTTCTCAAAGAATACTTATATATTCTGCTCTGTTGATATACGCATGTTAATATTTAGGCATACCTTCGCGTACAAGATCGAAGCTAGGTTAAGAAATATTGCTGTGTTATGGAAGATTCACACAAAATGTTACGTTTATTATAGATTATAATACCCCTGCTAAGTATATTGTTTCTATATATAATATTTGGCGGTATTGAACCGACTTTGTTTACCTATTTAGTCTTACCCTTTTAGGGAGTATCGAATGTCAAGGTGAGTCTTTATTGCCCCGTATTAGAGAGGAGTGGGGCAATTCCGGAGATAGATAGCTCGTATTAAACGAAAAGGGGTAATTGAGCTTTGGCACATCCCTCTCTGTATACCATTTTCTTGTGAATGTGGCAAAGAAGATATATTGATTGTTTGCGAATTGCGATATCGTTTACTCTTAATTTTCTCTCATAGATAAAAAAATATATATTAGCCAAGCAATGCAAATGAAGGCTTAAACAGCATATTCAACCTTATTACAAACGGGAATTCAACTTTACGACTTTCGACTGAAAGGAGTCGCTCTTATACTGCTGAAATTACGCTGCCTATTAGACTTGTATTCCTATAAATTACCTAATTTGACTATTGATAAGGATCCCTCTAATTATTAGAGTGATCCTTATAAATAACTAAGGGAACATCATCCGTATTGGCTTGTTGCAAAGAAAGGCCAATGTAGTTGTTCCCGTGATATAGAGCCCGTGTTAAAGCGAAGGGTGATAGATGTTTGGCTTATTTCGCCTCACATTCGTTGTTTTATTTGTTGCTATTTATTTTATCAGAAAAGTTAGACTTTCCTCAGCAGGTTACATAGTTAAAACTTTACAAATTAACACAAAAAAGTGTTGGTTATACCGAGAGTAACGGAGAGGGTATAACAAGCCGAAAGGAGGTCAAGGTACTCATGAAACTGAACAACTTTCCCTATGGAACATGGGTCGAAATATGAATAATAAATTTGGACCTCCCATGTAAATCAATCAGCTGATAGGAGATTTTGTATGGGAGGCCAGATTTTTTTTTCATGTTTCGACCCATGTTCCATGGGGAAAGTTGTTCAGTTTCATGAGTACCTTGACCTCCTTTCGGCTTGTTATACCCTTTCCGTTACTCCCTGTATAACTAAGGGCGTAGTATCCGTATTGGCCTGTTGCAAAGAAAGGCCAATGAAGTTGTTCCCGTGATATAGAGCCCGTGTTAGAGCGAAGGGTGATAGATGTTTGGCTCATCTCGCCTCACATTCGTTGTTTTATTTGTTGCAATTTATTTTATCAGAAATGTAAGACTTTTCTGAACAGGTTACATGGAGCATTACGAACTACGACTCAAAAGTGTTGGTTATACTGGGAGTAACGGAGAGGGTATAACAAGCCGAAAGGAGGTCAAGGTACTCATGAAACTGAACAACTTTCCCTATGGAACATGGGTCGAAATATCCTACTAATATTATAAAGGCGGATGTTTGTTTGTGTGTTTGTTACGACATCACGCAAAAACGGCTGATTAGATTGACATGAAACTTTGCAGAAATATAAAAGGGCATCTGGAATAACACATATGATACTTTTTACCACGGAAAAATGTCTCATTCCCACGGGATCACGCATTTTCCAATATTTTTGAAATAGGTGGCGTGACTGAGCCGATTCGCGTTTTAAACGTTTTCGCCGAAAACTAACAGCGACATCTCTTGGCGAATAATGCTTCTTTCCCGCGGAATAATAGGTTGCAGCGGGTGAAACCGCTGACGGGCAGCTAGTGAAAAATAAATTTGGACCTTCCATAGTAAATCAATCAGCTGATCGGAGATTTTGTATGGGAGGTCCAAATTTTTATTGTTGTTGTTCAGTTGTTCAGTTTTATGAGTACCTTGACCTCCTTTCTGCTTGTTATACCCTTTCAAAGAAAGTCCAATGAAGTTGTTCCCGTGATATAGAGCTCGTGTTAGAGCGAAGGGTGATAGATGTTTGGCTCATCTCGCCTCACATTCATTGTTTTGTTGCAATTTATTTTATCAGAAATGTAAGACTTTTCTAAACAGGTTACATAGAGCTTTACGAACTACGTAGATCAAACCATAGATAATTCTTGAAAATTTCGGTATTTTGAACAATTTAAGTTGGGATAAGGACAGCGTTTATGAAACTAATTGCGCCGTTGATAAGAAAGACTAGTGAAGTACGAAGTTTTAGTGATGTATGTGAAGCTCGTATTAAAACGTAAGGGGTGATAGATGTTTGGCTCAGCTCGCCTTGCATTTGCCTTGTTAGATTGAACAAAGAACAAGTAGATTTGTTGCAAAATATTGGTATGTGGTACTGGCTCATCTCCCTATTTTTGCAATGCAAAATCGACTAATAAAGGAATCCAGGGAATAGGCAGCGGCATTCCCTGCAGATGTAACAGGTCAAATATATGGGTGTCGGCCAATGTCCAGCCGTGGACTATTTATAGTAGCTGTTGTTGATTGTTGTCGACATTCTTATCGACACACTGAACACCTTTTTAATACTCGTCTCTTTTAAATATTAATAGACTTACTTTAACTCCTTTAATTAAGCCTATTGTAGGCTGGCATTTTAGCGTAGGTAACCCAATTTTAAGAGGGCTAACTCAATTACACTTCAATTACGAGGGAATTACATTTACTAGCAAACTAGGGCAGACGAAACTATGCTAGTGATAAAGCTTTTGTCTTTCGCATTTAAACCATTAGATACTTTAACTGTTATTTTTGGTAGTGTTGCATTAAGAAAAACCACTGCCAGCTTAGACTTGCCAGATACTTTTTAATAATTCTTTCTTAATCTATTTTGCCATCTGATGTCGGCTTTGAATAACATCGCCCCTAATTCTGATAAAGGGCAGGAGCGTTCCCTGTAACTGCAACTTCCGTATGGCAATACCTCCCGTAAGGGACCCATGTACAGCTATGGATGTTAAGGTGAGGTAAAGTTCTCAGTCGTTTAGTGAGTAGGTCTATAGGTGATTTCATTTTTTGTAATATTAAATTTTTCAGTCAGTCGGAATAAAAGTTCGCAATACTTTCGTAACCTATATATCTATGTATAGTTAGCATTCGTTGCCAATATCGGTTTACCCGCTACCCAATCAATGAGGCGATCTAGTGGTGATTGATAAGTTTGGAAATCCAATTCCTGGTTGGGTCTGACAGGCGGGGGCGGAGGACGCGGGTCTATTCACCTCGAGGTGTGATATTGATATCAAAGATTTCTGCCATTCAAATGTATACAGGGTGTTAGGGACGGTGTACCGAAAACTTTGCAGGCATGATCAGACCATCAAACTAAACAATTTTTACTATAGAGCCAATGGTGGGGAACGAAAGAAATTTCCGACCTTCCATACAAAAATCACGATCAGCTGACTGACTTTGTATGGTAGGTAGGAATTTTTTTTTCGTTTCCCACCATTGGCTCCATAGTAAAAGTTGTTCAGTTTCATGGTCTGAGCTCGCCTGCAAAGTTTTCGTTACACCGCCCTAACACCCCGTATAATAAAGTGAAACGATATCTGGGATCAGGTAGTTTTCACAACGCGATTTACAGCAAAAAGTTTACCAGTAAAGGTTTCAGGTGTTTACCTACACTCGCTATCACGCTAGTGTTATTTATTTTATCATCAATCTTGATATCTGCTTATACTATAGGTCCATCAGTCTATTGCTATAGGGCCTATAGCTAATTTATAGGCCTATCCCCAGGGTAAGCCAGGTTTTCGCCATTCAGTCACTTCCAGCCCTCTTGCATCTGGCCGGAGGGCGTCCAACGCTACGCTTGTGTATGCTAATCTATTCTTAACCGCTATCCAATCAAAAGGCGACTGTTATAGACTTGTATACTGGACGACTCAGTGTCCCACACGAAAATGAGAAGAAGAAATGCTATTTTTAGCAAAATCTTGCAGTAAGGTATTCATTTGCATACCCGCTACCATGCTAGTGTTATTTTCCTTACAAAGCCGCACCCTATCAAAAAGGCGATTGATAAGTTTGGAAATCCAATCCCTACGCGTGAATCTGACAGAAGGGGATGGACGCGGCGGGTCCATTCAACCGGAGATGTGGAATTGAAATCAAAGGATATTCGACACGCTGGCTACGATTCAAATGTATGATAATGTTGCAAGACGATGTGTTATTTGAATGCGATTTACAGTAAAAAGTTACAGAAAGATCAAAGCTTCTGTTCAAAGCTTTTTACTAAATAATCTTTCAGCCTTAGCGTTGAAAATGCAAACAGAGCTTCTTTCGCGTCTAAGTCGTTATGTTACATCGTTCGCAAAGAAAAAGATTGGATATCATTGCCCCAAAAAACGATTCCCAGACACACAAAAATCTCAAACAAACTCTTCTTTATTTGGAAACACGAGAGCATTGACGTTGCGTGAAGCAACATAATTTGCGCAGATAAGGAAAGGATCCCGAAATGGCTAAACAATTGTTTGGCTTTCTATCATACTAAACAAATAATCTAGCCGATTCGGGATCCCTTCTTTATCTGCACAAGTTATACCTGTCGTATCAAAACAAACTAAACCACATCAAATTAAGGAGCCGCACAAATAGCGTGACGTGTAAACATAGGGAGGGCTTCCGCAGGAAATCGGCGGAAGTGCGGAGGAAATGCCGTGAACTACAACAATGGTGTAAGCCATAAGCGCACTAGTGAGGATTGACCTTTTCCGAACTCCGTGCCCCACCCACCTTCTTACAATATAGGTATTACTTTGACGCGAAAACTGTACTGGCTTAGAAAAGTGTATGTCTAGATAGCGTTTCAAGAAACTATTTCAGTAGGTACCTTGAAAACTAACCAATATTAATTTCATGTGCTTTAAATGAAAATATGATCTAATCGATTAAGTTTAAGTGCAGAGTAACTAAATTTTTCATACAGTACAGTCGTCAGTACACTACTCACAATAGTCCACTGCTGAACATGAAGATGGGCCTCCACCTATCGGGGGTTATTGCCATACTCGCCATTCATCACATCTAATCATAGAATAATCATCTATATCCCTTAGTAGGTTTTTACGGCACCCACGGGTAGGATTGGGATAATGCTATTCTAAGCTAGCATCACACGGCATTACTCAGTATGATTGATTAAAATATGTACCTACTAGCTGGTGCCCGCGAACTTCGTTTCGCCAAGAGAAGTTTTTGAGCCGACAGAAGCGGCACATCATGCTAAACAAATTTTTCAATACAGACATTTTCGTATCTCTTAAGGGCGCCACACACAGGGCGCGTATGCTTGACGTGCACGTCATCACGCGCGTAGAGATGACGTTGTATCGTATGGGATTGTATGAGAGGCCTGCCTATGTATGCGTGCACGTAATCACGCGAGTAGCACGGTGTGCGCGTGATAACGTGCACGTCACGCATACGGGCCCGGTGTGTGGCGCCCTTTAATATTTTGCCGAGTTCATGGTGTTCCGTCACGTAGGTAGACAGAGAGTACCTCCAGTGCTGATAAAGGTTCTCACTAATCATAAAATATGATCAGAACGTTTATCTTCCACCATACCAAACATCTAAAAACTTCGCTTAATTTTTGAGTGATTCATGCACAATTTTTACACATAATGGTACGTTTTCATTTTCGATGTTTGTCTTATGGTTATTATTTTATGCGTGATTTGTACGATTAGGACATGCAAAGATAATGGTGATGATGATGATGATGGAATAACCTGGAGAAACCCCAGCCAGACTACCGCCGATGTGAGTTTGTTACTTGACTTTGAAGGGGAAAATCCACTTCGATCCCTCCTGTTTCAAAGTCTGAGCGCCTGAGTTAGGTACATGTTGATGATATAGGTTGGCTACAGTACCAACACCGGTGTTCTTTTATTATTTTTATGTGAAGGAGCAAATCCGAGTTGACCTATGTTGAAGGATGCTTGTTTCTTTCTATTTCTTCTACTTACTTATTTCACTTCTGTTTTTGTTTTCTTATTAAATAGTTGTGTAGGTAATAGGTATGTATACTTTTTATTTATTTAGGTATCTACCTACCAAAAGTGATAGGCCTGCAGGAGCGGCCCATCAAGCTGTACATATTTTTTTTGTAGCTGTTTTTAAGACACGCTATTGAAATGTTCTTTTGAAAACTATTGCAGTTTTAATACATGTACATACAGATTCCTGTACTATCGCCAGCAAATCCACCTACCCATTTAAGACACAAACTAACTGTATGGGGCATACAGGCCCTCATAACTTCGTCATTTTCAATCGATCGACATGTTTGATGTGAAGATAGATCGTGTTGCTTGACACAAATTTAGAATGTTGGGAAAAAAATGTTTTTATTTTTTGGCGTAGGTACATGTAGAAGGAGGATAAAAAAAACCATCTGCAATATAGATCTTTCAAAATTAAGGCGAGGTTTTTTTAAAATTATCACAAAAGTGATGCTGTCTCGAAGTATTTGCTTTTATGGGGAGTTTTCTCTAGTCTGAAGTTACCATAACAACTATACTCCCCATCAAAAAAATCGAGACACCTTCGTTTTCAAAGTTGAACAAAATCTTAAATATATGAAACTGAAAGTTAAATAAAGAAGGTTGATATTATGATTTAGAAACCTCGTATAATTCACTATTAAACGACATTAGATATTCATTCCAAAATAAACATATGTCTCAGATAATGTGATTCGTACAAAACGTAAAGTTGCACAGCGTCTCGATTTTTCTAATGGGCAGTGTATATCGGATACTGTATCCACGCAAGTTTTAAGAAAAATAAAAGATTTTTAATTTTTGGTTCGTAAGCATACTTACTACTGCAAACAAACCAGCAACGAAATTAGGTAACTTCGTAACGCTGATATTTAACATTGACTACAAACCCTATTTGTGGGCGTGTCTGACACGCTCTTGGCTGGTTTTTTATTTTGTTTATGTTGGTACGTGTTCGAATCTCGACTCCAATATGGGAGTAAAAAAAAACTGCAAATATTGTAAGGGGTGAACCAGTTCAAGAAACTTTTAGTAGATATCATAAGGGCCCTTTTCCTGTCATGCGTATTTTCGCACGCGCGCGGATCTGGTCCGCATGCGGGCCGCACGCATCTTATCTTTTGATACATGTTTTTCCTATCATGCGGCTAGCACGCGCGCGGAACGCGGATTGACGCAAACGAAATCCCTGTCCTGCGTGTGACCAGGAGCGTGCTATCATCCGCATGCGGACCAGATCCGCGCGCGTGCGAAAATACGCATGACAGGAAAAGGGCCCTAAGGGCGCAAAACAACACTTCTACGGCAAGGGCGCTTTTTTGAATTCAGAACGAAGTAAGGGATTCTAGAGTAGAATCCCCGAAGCCAAAATATATTTTGCGACCGAGTAATTCACTCTACTTTCCATCACCCTCTATGAGAAAATAAAAGGCGCCTCATATTTTATTGCAATGTTATTTTATTGCAATGTTAATCTTTCACTGTCACTTGAACAAATTTTTCAAAAAGTTAAATAAAATTCTAAGATACGTGTAATTTTTGGTGAAAATTAAGGACTGTAATTCGCGCGTATCTTTTTTTAGTTCTATTGGGGACGCGCGACTATGGGCCGTCGTCCCATACAGCCTTTATTCGAACAATATTTGCGTTCTATTTCTTTGGCGCTGACTGAACATCAAGATGTTCTAAATTCAAAGTAGTTTTATTCGCATTTGTTGAGTTCTTTATTTAAAAAGTGCAAATAAAAGAACTTTGCGGCGCGTTCTTTTCGAATAGATAGGATGAAAACAACTTTCCCCAAGAAACATAGGTACTTAGTTCAAAATACGGGGTGTTAGGGACGGTGTAACGAAAACTTTGCAGGCGTGCTCAGACCATCAAACTGAACAACTTTCACTATGGAGGCAATGGTGGAAAACGAAATAAAATTTCTGACCTCCCATACAAAATTTACGATCAGCTGACTGACTTTGTACGGGAGGTTGAAAAATTTTTTTCGTTTCCCACCATTGGCTCCATAGTAAAAGTTGTTCAGTTTGATGGTCTGATCATGCCAGCAAAGTTTTCGTCACACCGTCCCTAACACCCTGTATAAAGAGTAAAAAAAATTACTGCAAATATTTTAAGGAGTGAACCAGTCCATGAAACTGAACAACTTTCCCCAGGGAACATAGGTCGAAATATGAAAAAAGAATTTGGACCTCCTATACAAAATGTTCTGGCCGGCCGGTTCAGTTTGAATGGGAGGGCCAAATTTTTATTCGTATTTCGACCTATGTTTCTTAGAAAAAGTTGTTCAGTTTCATGGACTGGTTTAGTTTAGTCGTAAAATACGTGCAGTTATTTTTTTACCTACTGTAGGAAAAATAATTGGACCTCCCATACAAAATGCTCCAGCCGTCTCGATAGCCGACCAAGTTAAATTTGTAGGGAAGGGAAGGAATTTTTTTTTCATTATTCGACCTATGTTCCTTGGGGAAAGTTGTTCAGTTTCATGGACTGGTTCACCCCTTGGAATAGTTTGAGTAGTTTTTTTTTACATCTTATAGTAACTTATTCCTCTACCGCACGCAACGCACGCAATATCGATTTACATGCAAACTTATTTCAAGTATAGTGGCAACCCCCCCTTTTAGGGGTCGAATTTTTTTAGCCTATAACCTGGTCGGTAATTTTCCCGACATTTTGGTATAATTTGCATCAAAATCGGTTCAGTCGTTTTTGCGTGATGCTTTCACATACAAACAGATAAACAAATAAACAAATAAACAGATAAACAGATAAACATCTAAACAGAAAAAAAATCTAAAAATTGCTGAAACGTGTTCTGTTATCAATTTTAAGTATCACCAAACAGTTTTTTTTCGAAAATCTTCTATGTACAGACTTTCGACCCTCTACAACTTTATTATATGTATAGATTTATTTCAGCAAAGCTTGAAAATACGAGTGTCTTTAAACAGCGCGATAGCGACCTGATTTTATTAAATGACCGACATATTTGGACTCTACCGCTTCAGTATTTGTTTTCAGTTTGAGAACTGGATTCAGGTACTCAAATATGTATGACGGAGAGAGCCTGGCAAGCCCCAAATGACGTCCAAAACCCAATTTTTGGTTTGCTAATTTGTTTGAATGCAAAATGTTACTAGCTTTGCATTCTAAAGTTTGTATCATGATAATACAGTCATTAAAATGCAACTCTAGTCTAGATTTTAGTCCACGAATTTAGGTTCTAAGGCTTCCTTTATTTATGTCTTTTCCGTGAACAAGGTAAATTGAGATGTAATGGTATCTTTTGAAGACGATCCTTCGTCAACTGTTTCTGTCACGTCCGGAATTTGAGAATTAACTCCTTGCCTAAAAGACTTTTCTTTATATTTTACCCGCTTTGCTCAATCGTTTTGGCTAGTATCTAAGTATGCGAAACTCACAAAGAAATTAGAAGGTATATTCTTTCAGTTTATTGTGTGGGACTTAGGCAAAAAATTTAACCACAATACAGGGGCACTAAAATTATTGTTTAAAACAGGATTATTACGAGTAGACTGTCGTAACTGTCTACTCGTGACCATGGGGCGTGCAACCGCCCCGAAATATCGGGATCAACAAAAATATTATCACGGTAATAATCCTGTTTTAAACAATAATTTTAGTGTTGTGAACAACCGTGAAAACCTAAAAACTTATAATACAGGGGCAGTTAGGTAGCGCTTAGTAGTAGCATTGGTTAGACGGTTATACGAGCCTAGCTTAGTCTGGTTGGCGTGGATGGGCGTAGTCGGCAGATTTATAAGAGTAACACGGCCACATTGGCCACAGATTGCACAGTGGCACGCAACCAACACGCACATAACTTTACCTATTCATTGCTCTGTGACCACTGCCTTGAACCAATTTGCTTACTGTAACTGTAACCTATTGACTACAGGCCAAGTACATGCCTGTACTGGTTTATATTATAGGTCAGGTTTTACGCTTAACTACGAGTAACTACCGAAAATATAAAAGCCGAAGAGTATGTTTGCAAGGATAAGTTGGCAACTGTGTCGCCTCTTCTTTACCCAACCTAAAGGGCCTTAGAAGGAGAGTTATGTTGTTCGAAAGTATTGTATGTATATGGACGAGCTACAGCCGAAACGACTTGACGAATATTGACCTACTCGTATGTAAGAGGTGTCATTGGATTAGTCTCAGCATCGCGAGTGACTTTGAATATATTAAAATTTCATAAATTTAAACGGAAAATTTTACTTTATCATTACCGCAGTCAGGTTTTTGCTTTTTAATAATTATGCTTGTCGTCTCTTGCATTGACCGCCCGCCAATACTTACTTTATGTCTCTTGTAAAAAAGTTTCCTTACGATAGATTATTACATCGTTAAAACTGCGTCCGTAGTCCATATAGAGGTAATACCGAGTATTACCGAGTAACAGGATTACTTGGACGATGTATTTGCCACATTGTATAAAAATTTGCTGTATTACCTCTGCTTTATTATCGCATAAAAATACATCTGCTGCAGGTAAGGTGCTAAGACAGCTGCATTCATCTTAATTACTAGAGTGGCTTGCATTATGTTGTGCATGAATTCAAGCTATTATTTTCGAAGTAGGTTTAATTCTTGCAAAATTACTACTACCTAGTTATTTGAATTATTATTTCGTGGTAAATGTTAATATTGAAATGGGAAAGATTTTGATCACCTTGTATATTTATTTAGTCTAAAATACTGCAGTTCACAAGATAGATTAGAAATTCTTTGTCAAAAATACGAAGTGACGATGAAATTAGACGATTTAGTTGTAACCTTATTAAATTACTTAAATCTTTATTAACGACCAGAAGACTAGTCAACGATGCTACAGCAGCATCTAGAGTACTACATAGAGTAGGCATATAAGCAACTAATTACCGAACTCTGACACCAGCGTTCATCGGGTCGTTTGACGACTCGGTGTCACACACGAAAGAGTGAGAAAGAGACTAAAGAGACTAAAATTCTGTAAGTAAATTTGTTTCTTTCTGAAATCGCGCGCTAAATAGCTGATTGATTTTAAGGTTGATCCCATCAGAGTAATACGATCTAAGGTAATTTCTTTTTATTGGAAATATGCCACATCTGATCCATATTTACATCATTAGATTGATCCTTATTGGAAAATATTCATGGATTGATTGCTCGTCGTATCGTTGGCATCGCTAAGTAGATAATCTACACTTCTACACTAATATAATAAAGAGGAAAACTTTGTTTGTTTTTTTGTTTGTTTGTTTGTTTTTTTGTATGTATGTAATCGATAAACTCCGAAACTACTGGACCGATTTCGAAAATTCTTTCACCATTAGAAAGCTACAACATTCCTGAGTAACATAGGCTACTTTTTACCACGGGAAAATTCCTCATTTCCACGGGAAAACGGTTAGCAGCAGGAAAATCGGGAAATACAGCGGATATTACCCAAATAAGCCAAACCGCTTTACCGATCTTCGTAAAATTTGGCACTGATATTACTAGCATAGTAAAGATGGACATGGACTACTTTTTGTCAGCCCTCGAGGATCTGGAGTACGAGTACCTGATGAAGACCACCAGCATCCCATCTAAACTATAAAAGATACGGTCATGGCTTCATAGAAAAGTTGTTCACCATGACGGGCCGCTTCTGCTGGCACATGGTCATCGAGGATCTTGAGTACCTGATGAAGACCACCAGCATCCCATCTAAACTATAAGAGATACGGCCATGGCTTCATAGAAAAAGTTGTGCATCATGACGGGCCGCTTCTGCTGGCACATGGTCATCGAGGATCTGGAGTGCATGATGAACATCACCAGCATCCCATCTAAACTATAAGAGATACGGTGATGGTTTTAAGTAAAGTTACTCAGCATGGCAGGCCGTTTCTGCTGCCACATGGTCATCGAGGATCTGAGTACCCGATGTAGACCACCAGCATCCCATATAAACTATAAGAGATACGATAATGGCTTCAAAGTAAGAGTTATTCAGCATGACGGGCCGCTTCTGCTGGTAAATGGTCACGAGAGTCTGGAGTACCTGATGTAGACCACCAGCATCCCATATAAACTATAAGAGATACGGTAAAAGCCTCAAAGTAAAAGTTATTCAGCATGACGGGCCACTTCTGCTGGCACATGGTCACGAGGGTCTAGAGTACCTGATGTAGATCACCAGCATCCCATATAAACAATAAGAGATACGGTAATGGCTTCAAAGTAAAAGTTATTCAGCATGACGGGCCACTTCTGCTGGCACATGGTCACGAGGGTCTAGAGTACCTGATGTAGATCACCAGCATCCCATATAAACAATAAGAGATACGGTAATGGCTTCAAAGTAAAAGTTATTCAGCATGACGGGCCACTTCTGCTGGCACATGGTCACGAGGGTCTAGAGTACCTGATGTAGATCACCAGCATCCCATATAAACAATAAGAGATACGGTAATGGCTTCAAAGTAAAAGTTATTCAGCATGACGGGCTGCTGGATCGGAGTAATGGACTTTTTACTACGGGCAAAGATCCAATTTCTACGGGAAAACAGGTAAGTAGCAGCGGGTGAAACCGCTGGGCGGGCTGCTAGTTCGCAAATAAACAATGCTATTTCGATGCAAATTGACTGGTGACTGCCACTGGGATTTCAGAGGTAAACGAAGGTATCGCATTAATCGAGTCTTTGCAGAGGTTGCTCCAGTCTGTGCTCTTGTGAGTGACGTCACTAGATATTATAACCCTCTTTTTAAATCCGGTTAGTAAGGATTGATCCCAAGTTCAACAATAATGTGGCACGAAAAAATTTACTCGAGAAACAGTTAAAAGATGTAAAAGATCAGACAAAGATAAATAACAAACAAAAGAAATATAAAGATCTTTGTTCAGACATAGAGAAGAGTGCAATTGTCGGCGCTTGGTAAAACTCCTTTTTATTGATTTTTGATTCAAACACTTGTACTCGTTTCGTAGAGAAGTGGCCTATACCCTACATTGGGTGGATGTAGGCTAATGATGATCATGATGATTGCTAAGTAGATAATTCGCAAATAAAGAATGCTATTTCGATGCAAATTGACTGGTGACTGCCACTGGGATTTCACAGGTGAACGAGGATCGAATTAATCGGGTCTTTGCAGAGGTCGCTCCAGGCTGAACGACGTCACGGGAAATTCAGGATTTCAGTACGTTCTTATTCGGCTAAACGGTTGTGGTTATACCGGGGGTAACGGAAAGGGTATAACAAGCCGAATGGAGGTCAAGGTACTCATGAAACTGAACAACTTTCCCCATGGAACATGAGTCGAAAAATGAAAAAAATTTGGGCCTCATAGTAAATCAATCAGCTGATCGGCGATTTTGAATGGCCCAATTTTTTTTTACATTTTGTCCCATGTTCCATGGGGAAAGTTGTTTAGTTTCATGAGTACCTTGACCCCCTTTCGGCTTGTTATACCCATACTGTTACTCCCTGTATAGAACAAATTTTGGGATCTAGGTCTAGTTTGAGCACGTCAATACAAAAGTCGTATTTTGTATTTCTATTCCAGACAAGTCCTTATTGGACGAAATAAATTGGTTCATAGTGCGAAACCAAAGTGCTTTGCTAAATAGGAAACCGAGTTTAGACCAATATATTATCTACCTATAGAACCACTGCTAAGCCACCCCGCCTCCAACTGCGAGTCATTACGCTCTTAAGGTCAAGTTTCAAGGGATAGGCTAGGTTTCTGTGGGCTACCTACTACGGACGCATCAGGGGTAGAAATGGTCGCCATGGTCGAAATTGGCGGGGAGAGATCATTCATTCAATCGTTTTGTTTATTCTATTGATGTCTAAAGATATTTTTTACTCCTATAACTGTTTCTCGACTAAAATTTCCTCGAGCCAGATAATTGTTCTAGATAGGTAAAGAAAGTAATTATTCTGAAAGTAATTATTCTGAAAATGCTTATGATCGAATTTACACAGTTCTATAACATTAACTATATTAGTACGGGTCCTTAGCTGGAAGTATGGTCCCATCTGGCAGAAATCATGAAACTTAGCATGTGTGTAGCTTACATGTGTAAGCTTCAGGAAAAGAAGGGAAGCAAGTTGGACCCCCCCTGCTTCCCCCCTTTACCCCCCTTTTATGTCCCAAATTTCAGTTATCTTTATTTTTCTCGGAAACGATTAAAGATAGGAGAAATTTGTCAAGGTAAGAAATATTCCTTATAAAATTGTCTACAAAATTCTTTTTGGGTCGATGTTGATAGGACTTATACTTTTCAAGTTATGCTTCTGGGAAACCCATCATTTTTTTGAAGGTGACTTCCAGCTCTGAATTAGCCATAACTGCCATGTGATAGAATATTCTTTCAAACTTGCTATTGGCTTTTGTTAGTTAAGTAGTCTTCAAAGGAAACCCGCAGAGACAACACTTCAATCACGCCTGTGGGACTGGCGGGAGGGGGGCAAAGTTTACTTTTTCCGAGCTGAACTTGAGGACTTCTGACTCCTTAAGTAAATGTGACACGAGAAATTGAGTATCATTTTCGAATAAACCAAGGACGGAGTATTCATTTCTGGGACGCTTTTTAGTACATTTCATACAAAAATATAAACATATTAAGTGAAATTGAAAAAAAATATGTTTCGTTCTCATTCAAACGCTGTTTTCTTCATGACCTTGAGATATACTTACCAGATAATAACACATACTCAAAGACATACTCACCCGAATTATAAAACCATATTTTATTTTCGAAAATATTAGAAAATACCTAGCCTACAGAAGCCTAAATATTTTTACAAAGTTATGTTTGTAGCTGGAAAAATTTCAAATTCATAGATTTTGTGTGCAAAAATAAGATTACCAACCGCAAACGTATATTTCTCAATTGTCGCTAAACCATTCCAGATAGGGAAATGCCCTCATAGGAAATGTTGTTTATACTGAAGGGTTGTTAATGCTGGAATATAGAAATGAAGATCTGGAGTACTTGATGTGGAACATCAACAGCCCAGCTAAACTATTCGAAATACTGTAATGTCTTCTTAAACATCAAGTACTCCAGATCCTCAATTTCTTTATTCCAACAAAAACTACCCTTCAGTATAAACAACATTCCCTATGAGGGCATTTCCCTATCTGGAATGGTTTAGCGACAATTGAGAAATATAAGTTTGCGGTTGGTAATCTTATTTTTGCGTACAAAATCTATGAACTTGAAATTTTTCCAGCTACAAACATAACTTTGTAAAAATATTTAGGCTTCCGTAGGCTAGGTATTTTCTAATATTTTCGAAAATAAAATATGGTTTTATAATTCGGGTGAGTATGTCTTCGAGTATGTGTTATTATCTGGTAAATATGTCTCAAGGTCATGAAGAAAACAGCGTTTGAATGAAAACGAAACATATTTTTTTCCAATTTCACTTAATATGTTTATATTTTTGTATGAAATGTACTAAAAAGCGTCCCAGAAATGAATACTCCGTCCTTGGTTTATTCGAAAATGATACTCAATTTCTCGTGTCACATTTACTTAAGGAGTCAGAAGTCCTCAAGTTCAGCTCGAAAAAGTAAACTTTGCCCCCCTCCCGCCAGTCCCACAGGCGTGATTGAAGTGTTGTCTCTGCGGGTTTCCTTTGAAGACTACTTAACTAACAAAAGCCAATAGCAAGTTTGAAAGAATATTCTATCACATGGCAGTTATGGCTAATTCAGAGCTGGAAGTCACCTTCAAAAAAATGATGGGTTTCCCAGAAGCAGAACTCGAAAAGTATAAGTCCTATCAACATCGACCTAAAAACAATTTTGTAGACAATTTTATAAGGAATATTTCTTACCTTGACAAATTTCTCCTATCTTTAATCGTTTCCGAGAAAAATAAAGATAACTGAAATTTGGGACATAAAAGGGGGGGTAAAGGGGGGAAGCAGGGGGGGTCCAACTTGCTTCCCTTCTTTTCCTGAAGCTTACACATGTAAGCTACACACATGCCAAGTTTCATGATTTCTGCCAGATGGGACCATACCTCCATACAAACTGCCAATTAAGAACTCGGACTATATCAAAGCGCAGATTATTTGGTTAAGAAATAGTTAAGACGTAGTCCCGAAGTTCGTCCAAACCGTAGAATGTTATAGCAGGGTAAGAATATTATAGTAGATACTAACGGCCAAATCCCAAGGAGTTAAACATAATTAAATTTGATCTGTGTTGTAGCTACAGGCTCCTGATTTATAGGTGAATTTTGATTGCGTAGCCAGTCAGCCATTATGACATCTGGTTTAACCGGCAATGAAGGTAATCGTAATGGTAGCGGCTAAGAACTACCCCTAGACCTCTCCGGGTGTTTTGTTAATGGCGACTTAGAGTTTTCGACCTCGACTATTGTCGACTGCATGGTGGTGGTGGTACCACCTATAATAGCATTCCAAAAGAGGGTTAATGCCAGGCCGCGAATAAAATAGTGCCCAATCTGGATAGGATTTTGTGCTCTAACAAAATATGTTTCGCCGATCCCAACTGATTTGGGATAAGGGTAGGTAGATGAAGATAATGTAGGTAATCATAATTTTCCCTGAAGAGTTATCTAGCCTCTAGGTTTTAGTATTTGGTAATGGTGTCAACAAATTAAATTCAAGTTTGGAACATAATCCATCCAGTCATTAATCCCAGTTGTCCAACAAATACCTGAAACTCGAGGGACTATTGCGAGAAACTTCTAAAGTTCAGTCCAAGTTTAGCTCAACTCCTAACTAAATTGGATGGAGCAAGTTTGAGGTGTTAAAGTTTTAAAAATCAAGAAACAAATACCCGGTTGCAGTAATCTACACTATAATAATATAATAAAGAGGAAAACTTTGTTTGTTTTTTTGTTTGTTTGTTTGTTTTTTTGTATGTATGTAATCGATAAACTCCGAAACTACTGGACCGATTTCGAAAATTCTTTCACCATTAGAAAGCTACAACATTCCTGAGTAACATAGGCTACTTTTTACCACGGGAAAATTCCTCATTTCCACGGGAAAACGGTTAGCAGCAGGAAAATCGGGAAATACAGCGGATATTACCCAAATAAGCCAAACCGCTTTACCGATCTTCGTAAAATTTGGCACTGATATTACTAGCATAGTAAAGATGGACATGGACTACTTTTTGTCAGCCCTCGAGGATCTGGAGTACGAGTACCTGATGAAGACCACCAGCATCCCATCTAAACTATAAAAGATACGGTCATGGCTTCATAGAAAAAGTTGTTCACCATGACGGGCCGCTTCTGCTGGCACATGGTCATCGAGGATCTGGAGTACCTGATGAAGACCACCAGCATCCCATCTAAACTATAAGAGATACGGCCATGGCTTCATAGAAAAAGTTGTGCATCATGACGGGCCGCTTCTGCTGGCACATGGTCATCGAGGATCTTGAGTGCATGATGAACATCACCAGCATCCCATCTAAACTATAAGAGATACGTTGATGGTTTTTAGTAAAGTTACTCAGCATGGCAGGCCGTTTCTGCTGCCACATGGTCATCGAGGATCTGGAGTACCCGATGTAGACCACCAGCATCCCATATAAACTATAAGAGATACGATAATGGCTTCAAAGTAAGAGTTATTCAGCATGACGGGCCGCTTCTGCTGGTAAATGGTCACGAGTCTGGAGTACCTGATGTAGACCACCAGCATCCCATATAAACTATAAGAGATACGGTAAAAGCCTCAAAGTAAAAGTTATTCAGCATGACGGGCCACTTCTGCTGGCACATGGTCACGAGGGTCTAGAGTACCTGATGTAGATCACCAGCATCCCATATAAACAATAAGAGATACGGTAATGGCTTCAAAGTAAAAGTTATTCAGCATGACGGGCCACTTCTGCTGGCACATGGTCACGAGGGTCTAGAGTACCTGATGTAGATCACCAGCATCCCATATAAACAATAAGAGATACGGTAATGGCTTCAAAGTAAAAGTTATTCAGCATGACGGGCCACTTCTGCTGGCACATGGTCACGAGGGTCTAGAGTACCTGATGTAGATCACCAGCATCCCATATAAACAATAAGAGATACGGTAATGGCTTCAAAGTAAAAGTTATTCAGCATGACGGGCTGCTGGATCGGAGTAATGGACTTTTTACTACGGGCAAAGATCCAATTTCTACGGGAAAACAGGTAAGTAGCAGCGGGTGAAACCGCTGGGCGGGCTGCTAGTTTTCAATATATCCAGTATCTCTCGCGCTGCTGAGTCACATCTTAACTATGTCCAGATCCGCCCAGCCGTTTGGGCGTTAGTTCGTGTAAATGAATTTCTTGTCCACATACATACATACACTCAAAAAACATAACTCTCCTTCTGAGACAGTCAGGCAATAAAAACCTGCTCATAGTCTTCTTCTATGTCTATTTCAGATAATAACATGGTTAGGAACACTAGAAACCTATTTTATGATCCACATACACTGAGCAAGCAGCTTAGGTGTATTAAAAAAACAAAAATCCGACTGTGGTGATTTAAAAGTTAGGTTATAATCCGATATTTTTAATTTGTGAAAATATAATATATCTAGTCTAGTCACTCACGCTGCTGCCACGAATCGCGCTAACGAAACCTTGGGCTGCAGTCCGTGAAAAAGAATTTCTTTTCCACACCCATACATTCCCACATATTAACATACATAATTACATACGTACTCTCGAAAAACTGGACTCTAGAATTTAAGAGTAATCTATTGTAGGCTGATCGGACGCGCCCGCCTCAATCTAATTTGTGATTTAGTGAGCTGGACTCTTGATTTCCACCACGGCCGGCTTTTGTCAGTTGATTGATTGATCAATTAACCTAGGGGCATAATCTATATTGTGGCGAAATACTGGTCAAAGAAAATCTAATATTTATTACTCATCGTTACGATCAAGAAGAATACCTATAGTCTCGGTACACAGGCGGTTGACAGCCGATGTGGCACAGTGGTAATGCGACTGCCTGCGATGCAAAAGGTTCCGTGTTCAATTACCGGTGGTTCACTCACAAAGTTGATATTCATCACTTTGTGAATTTGTTGCACGTCTCGGCTTTACATTACAGGCTGAACCACCTGATTGTCCGAAAAGAAAGACGGTTCGGTGCATCGGAGGGGACGTTAAGCCGTCGGCCCGGTTGCTATACATAGTTACTTAAACGGCGGTCGCTACACAACAATTTCAGAGGGCTGCTACGTGTAGTAGGTGGTTGTAAAACTCTGAAAACAGAGTTAATCGCGTTGTTGGGCGACTCGGTGTCCCACGCGAAGAGAGAGAGATATCTGTAGTGCACTATTGATGCAAACTGACTGTGTGTTTTCATTAGAGACACAGAATAAATAGTCAGCGAGTGGAAACGTCGTCGCTAGCAAGTTGTTCCGAAACAAGAGACACTTGACCGACCGAGGCGGCGCCACTGAGCTGTAGGGCTCTTCGGCTCTCCCCTGACTTGAGTTTATAACAACAACTAGTCTAGATCTGGCTGGAGGTCTATTGTCGTAAATATACTACAAGATACAGGGTTTTATTACCCGACTGCCTCAAAAGGAGGGTTATGTTTTTGGAGAGTATGTTCTGGAGTCGTTTAGAGATAACATTTATTGGGTAAAATTATGTTTCCTGAAACTACATACCTAATACTTACTCTTTCCCGGAGGACTAGGCAGAGACTACATCCTTCCACTTGCTACGATCCTGCCTGATACACCTCTTTCGCTTCCTCCACGTTCATCAATCTGTTCATACATGCTCGTGGGTCTAGGGCACTTTTGGTTTGACCATTCTTAAGCACTTTCTTTATTTCTGAAACTGTACGTACGATTCTAGTAAAGACAATGTAAGCAGTAGGCAGCGTAGCAATGTATGTAACACGGTGAGCTGACGGTGACAATGTGCCGGGTTGTAAAGCTTGCGAAGCTTCTTGTTCTGTAAGATTAGCTCTCCACTCCGCTTATCTTGTTTATCTTATGTATTTATTTTCCGTATCTTTTGAATTGCTAATCTAACTTAGCCATGACTTGGTTTCGGCCTGGCTGTATAAGTTAGCCACACGGAATATTGTATAATATTAGTATTACCATCGTAATAAGGCCCCGAATATAATTACAGGGCGGCGACGTGCCCTTAATTTAATATTTGCGAAGGAACAAGTCACCTTGAACCTGTTGAGTAAAGCGTTACCTACTGTAGGTAATATATTGCTTCTCAATACAGGGTGTTAATTAAATGCGTGCTAGAACTGAAGTGTACGTTCAGTATCAATAAATGAACATGTATAAAATATTCTGTCTCGCCTAGCGCAGCGTATTCGCGGGCAAATGAGCGCGCGACCGAGTAACCAATGTAAACCGGATTGCTATATTTTGTTTTGACAAGGATTTTTAATAAAAAATAAATTTTGGATATTCCATTGTCGATACTGAACCTTCCGTTAAGTTATGGCACGCATTTAAATTAGCACTCTCTATAGTAGAAAAGGAATTAATTTTGGCAACCAATATTTACACCTTGTAAAAATTTACATTTACACAATTTTACCTCTTATAAAAATTCATGATGGATGTAGCAGTTTTATAAATTACTACCTTACTTAGTCACCGTAATTGAAAAAAATGTCTTTTCTCTTCGTTTTTGTCCAAAAGTTTGAGAATGAACGCTTACAATTATACCTAATCACGTTCAACACCTGTTTCGAATAAATTATTCGTTACGGCATAAGAAATACGGTACGATTCGAATCATGAAGATCAAAGCTAAATTAGGAACTGGCTACGAGTATAGAACCATACCTACCTATGATATACCTACAGGGTGTAAAGGACAGCTCTCCATATATTGATAGAGTGTATTCAGACCAACAAATTGAAAATCTTCCCACAGGAAAATATTTCAGTCCTCCAGTACAAAATTACGGTTAGCTGACTGCATTTACTGCAAAGAGTCAAATTTATCTATGTCTCCTGAAATATTTTTTCATGGGAAGTTGTTCAATTTGTTGGTCTGAATACACTCTATCAATACCTCTATATGGAGAGCTGTCCCTATACAATTAATACTGATAATACACCCTGTATTCATTCAGTATTATACCTTTTCAGGTATACCGTTAATGTTGAATGTTTCGTGTAAAGATTAATGTTGAATAGTGAATGCTTTTCAGAATACGAGATTCTTTTTATATTAAACGTGAATGGTTTTTATATGCTGCAACTTTCTTTGAATTGGGGTTCGACTTTCAGCCCCTATTGTATTTCTATAGCAAGTTGGTGTATAAGTAGCAATAAGTAGTATGGTTCGTGATTTTTTTTACAAAAAGAACTGCTATGAAGCATCATTCAATAATTAATGAATACTTATTGCCGTGTGGTGCCGGCTTAGAAAAGTATCACCCCATGTCTTTCCCGTGGGTGTCGTAAGATGCGACTATGGTATTTGAGAGATGATGTGCATTGCAATTTAAGGTGACAGGCTGACAAACTGTCATTATGGTATAACACAGTCTTCTGAATGTCTCTCACACTTGTCAGACGTGGTGTAAAAGGCCGTTTTTTTTACAGCCGTTTACGCTCTGTCTACTCCTGAAGAGAGATAGGCGTGGCGTATGTATGCATGTGTTGCTGCACGCTATTAATCAGCTCCAAACATGAATGAGCATAACTACACAGATCTATTGACTGTAATAGATCGATATAACATGCTTTAGTCATTGTGCCGCCAGTTCCGGCGTGGCTATCTGAAAAGCAGATGTTTCCTACCATCATTGATGAATGAATTCCGTGAGAATCTGTATGTTACGTACTGAGAATGGGCATTCTACTCCTTTACAAAACTCAGAATGCTTTTTGTCAATATGTTGACCTAGAACCGCATAATATATTCGGTTTGAATTTATATCTTAACACAAAATAGAGAATTTACAGAAACTTCGAGCAACTCGATCTTCCGTCCCGTTCCGGCCCGGTACAGAAAGATCACGCCAGTGTTGCAACTGTCAAAATCCAAAGAAAAAATACACCTATTTAAAAGAACGTAATATGATTCCGAGTCAATTTTAATGCAAGAAGTATGACGTTCGTGGCAACAATCTTCTTAGTTACCTTGAGTTCGTCTTATTTTCCGTTTCATTCTAGTAAAAATCAGCAAGCGTCTAAATCGTCTCTAGTACTGAGCGAGCCATCTGTAAAGGCGCCCCGCTCACCGTCTCCGAATTTGTGATCTAATGGAGCATTTTCAAGTTTCTCCTGGGCACAAAAATAAAATCGTTTTTGAAACTTGTCATCTAAAGTAAAAGTGTGGATCATTCTTATTTTCCTACTTTACTGCCGGGTAGCGACCTTTTACTTTCTTGTCACGTGAGGGCCTATTCGCGCATAAGTTGAAGGTTCCTGGATTGTAAGCTACCTTGGAAGGGTTGATCCTGCACCATTATTTTTTATTGTTATTGTTTAGTTTCGTACCATACGTTTTGTTGTTTCGCGCCATTTCGCCTGACAGACCGCGACCTGTGACGTTGACGTCGGCCGACGCCATTTTTTTTCCTTTGTTCGTTCAGTCCGTTCGATAATCACGCGGCCGCCGGCAATATAACCTCACTTTTTGTCGCTCGCGTCGCGGCTGCCGATAGCCACATATTTTTAATTGTTTTCTTGATTGGGGGCCAACGGGGCTGATTTCTCATGCGGGGAGAAATCATTTAGTTTTTGCGTTTTGTACAGCGAACTCTTTGCTGTCGCAACCATAGTGAATAGTGGAGAAATCCTTTGTTATTTGTGTGTTAAAAACATTATTTGATGTCGAACTGTGAACTATAGTGAATATTGGAGTAAAGGATTTCGAGATCAAGCGGATGTTCCAGTGCCGTGAGTTTAGGTTATTCTCTATTCCTGTGCTCCTCAAATATCCTGATACCTGATTCCTGTCATACCTAGACTCACAAAGAAACGGCGTCATAATTCGCACGGTAAGCAATTCGCTGTTAGGTTCTGTATTGCAGTGATTTAGCAACATTACGTGGAGGTCACCACCCTGATGACCTTTGGTACAACCGGAACTTGGTACATATGTTACAGTCAAAACCCTTAACCAGTCAATAACGTTAATGACTGGCAAAACCAGTCAATAACGTTATTGCCTAAGGTACTCAGTCAAAACCCTTATTGACTGATTTTGTCTAATAAAATCAGTCAATAACGTTATTGACTGACGTGCCTAGTCAAAACCCTTAATAGGTATGTCCTGGTTGGTCTTAGATCACCATCAGGACCGTTAGATGGTCGCTGCCAGAGTGGAAGTCTACTGTCTCGCTCGCCGGTTGTTATTCCATAAGGACATGCCCAAGTCGTAGACCACCCGGTAGTTATTCGAGGACTCGGGCTCAGTGCCACCGGCGAGCGAAACAGTAGACTTTCACTCTGACTGCCTCTATCTTCTATATTCTATAAGATGCATTTCAGTGAGCGTGCGCAATCGCCCCACGACCTGATTATCCCCATTCTACCTCCGGGGATCGCGTCGCTGACTAGGATTACTCCTTTTATCAGCTGGTGAGATAGCAGACAAATGCGAACCTATCTTATTTAAAAAAATATATATCGATCCTTACTGCAGTAACCACTCCTACCCGCCGCATCGCACCGTAGCTCACCGCACCGTACTGCTACCCGCCGCATCGCATCTAAACTAACCGCACTGCACTGCTACCCAACGCATCGCTCATAATCTCACCGCAAATCAGTGCTACTCGCCGCATCGCACATCGAAACTCTCCGCACCGCACTGCTTTACGCCGCAAAGTTAGTTAGTAATTCAGCGCTATCCGCCGCATCACACTACAAAACTTCCCGCACAAAACTGCTTTCCGCCGCAAAGCACATAAACTTACCGCAATTCAGCGCTACCCGCCGCAACACACAAAAAAACTTCCCGCAACGCACTGATTTCCGCCGCAAAGCACATAAACTCACCGCAATTCAGCGCTACCCGCCGCAACAAACAGCAAAACTTCCCGCACCGCACTGCTTTCCGCCGCAAAGCACATAAACTCACCGCAATTCAGCGCTACCCGCTGCAACACACAACAATACTTCCCGCACCACACTGCTTTCCGCCGCAAAGCACATAAACTCACCGCAATTCAGTGCTACCCGCCGCATCCCACACCGAAACTCTCCGCACCGAACTGCTTTCCGCCGCATTGCACATACCTAAACACACCGCAACCCAGTAATACCCGCCGCATCGCGCACCGAAACTGTCCGCACCGCACTGATTTCTGCCGCACTGCACATAAACTCACCGCAACGCAGTGCTACCCGCCGCATCGCACATAAACTCACCGCAACGCAATGGTTACTGCATAGTAACCATCAGGACCGTTAGATTTTTTTTCAAAACCCTTAATAGGTACATCCGACCCGGTAGTAGCAACCTAGACTGCCTGGCTGGTCTGAGATCACCATCAGGACTGTTAGATGGTCGCAGCTAGAAGAAAGCCTACAGCCTCACTCGCCGATTGAACTAGGCGGGAGCCTAACAACCACCGTCGTGAAGTCTATGACATCTAGGAGGTGAGGCCACGTATACGCTAATGTCAGCATTAGATAGTGAAGAGCCTTCTGCGACTTGGGCATGTCCTCAGGAATAACAACCGGCGATCGAGACAGTCAGCCAGCCAGTCTAGGTTGCTGTTACCGGGGCAGAAGTACCTATTAAGGGTTTTGACTGGGCACGTCAGTCAATATCGTTATTGACTGCTTTTAATAGATAAAACCAGTCAATAAGGGTTTTGACTGAGGCCCTTAGGCAATAACGTTATTGACTGGTTTTTCCAGTCAATAACGTTATTGACTGGTTAAGGGTTTTGCCTGTAACACATATACTTTAGACATGAGCTGCGATAGTGCGGTAGAATATTAGTCATATTGTAGGAAATTAAGGGCCGTTGCAGACAAATCCCAAAATTTCTCGGCCGGAAAGTTTCCGGAACGAAAATTTTCTCATTAAATTTAGTTTATTTAGCTATAGTAAGGAGCACTACGAATCGTAGTCAAATGTTGTTCCGAGGCTGATCAACCATTTAGTTTTAGATTTTAAGATAACTTAATTTGCTTCCACTGCGCTAAGATCAGCTTCGGAATCAAACAGTTATATTTACTACCACTGTCTACTTTGTCGGTGTCGTAGTAGCTAATGGCATTTCTAAAATTGCCAATTACTGCAGAGAACATGCTAGAGAAATCTTTTAGAGTCTACAGCAAAGAATTAGCTTGTAGAAATATCAACAGAAAACCATAATAATACAGTCATATCTCAAGTACAATTTATTCTCAAGATGAAGCTGTAACAACATTTTCGGAATCCACTTACACTGTAATATATCAATAATATTTCCTACAACAGATAACAGATTGGAAGCGATATCGGTACCACCAAACCCCCAATAAGTATAAAATAATATTAGAGTTTTCATCTTTTTGAGTGGGTCACAGAATCGTCCAATGAGCCGATAAACCCTGGTGTCAGAGTTTTTTAAACGCCTACTACCTACAAGTAGTTCGATGCTTTTGACATGGTTTTTTATTGACCGCGTCTAATCTAAGTAATCAATCATAGACAGCAACCGGGACCGACGGTTTGACGTGTCCTCCGAAGCACGAAACCATTTTGCTTTTCGGACAATCAGATGGTCCAACCTGCAATGTCCTAACTAAACTGAGGACAAATTCACAAGTGATTATTATGAACCTTGTTAGTGATCCACCTGGAACCAACCCGGTACCTTTTACGTTGCTGGCAGTCGCACTATTTTACTGAGTCACATTGGTTTCAAGTAGGTAGTAGAAGAGTGACCAAGCATAAAGAATATTTTTATGAACAGTTATAAAACGACGGTCCCTACGTATAATGACGTAACTGAAATTATCAAATTTTACAGGAGAGCATTTTTAAGTTTCAAATTAGTGTATCTCTTATAATATTATAGGTAGAGTTTTGAAATTTTGAACTTATATTTATTTGGTCAATATGTTTAAGAAAAATAGAATAAAACATTGAAAAAATAATTATTTGTATATAAATAATCATATACATACTTTTACGTCGGAAAAACTTTTGCTAGAGAAAGCATATGTGGTACTTAAGTTCTTTTACGTGGAAATGTATTGTAAACAAAGAACATAACTGTCAGTTAAGAGATTTTACGTTGGTTTTATTTTACATATACCATATTTCAGTTTGAATTTTAACTTGTATTTTTAATTTTTACGTGTAGGCACAAGTTGAAATCGTAGTAATCAAATATAGCTATCAGTTTAGAAAAGGTTTCAACTAAATGAAATCAACGGGATAGCAAATATTAACTTAATTATGTTTATGCAGTAAGTGCCAGATACAGGAGAGATCACGCCAGGGCGTGTTGACGTTCCAATGTAAAATAACGTAACTCAACTACCGTCATTTTACGTCGGAATATGAGCAGATAAGCGGGTTCCTAACTACCACTACCGTAATTTTACGTTGGAATGTTGTAAATTCTGTAGTTAAGGGGTGTCAATTTCAAGTGGAACTAGACCTTTTTGAACCATGCTGTCTTTACCGAAGGTAGCTTATGACAATCTAAGGTGAAAGCAAAGAAAAAAGGCAAATGATTTAAATACCACTTACGGGATTGTACGTAGGGACCGTCGAAAAGATATGCAATAACGGTTGAACGCGAAATCCGATTCTCGTTTTTATGATGTGAAATAAAATTGGACGGACATTTTCATTTTCAATATTAATGCTCTGAAAATTTAAAGCTATAAAAATATGGGCAAGTAGGTATGTATGTACCGTATAAAATGGTTCGAGAAAAGTAATACTGGATCTGAACTTCGTATTAACGTGTCAGATAAATAAAACCGCGAATTAAACTTCTTTGGGATGAATAAACAATTGTGTAAAAGGACTCTTATAAACTGGCTGAAGAGTAAAACTTATACGGATATAGAAAACCTGCTGTTAGTTGTCACTTAATTTTAAGCTTAAATAGGTAAGTTACAATAATAGGATATTTTTGAACTTTATATTAGAAATTGATTTTGTTTAAGTAAATTATAATCATGTTAACTGCTCTGCACTAAACATAATTTTTAGAATAAATATACCTAAGATACAAGTGAATATTTTTTGTATTCACTTAGTTTAGGTTATATAATTATTTTTAAGCACCACTATACTTTATATCTGCAAATTTACTATCTGTATGTACTATTTGATTTTGAAATAAATTATCTTTATCTTTATCTTTAGATAACCCTATTATCCTACAGAGATTCACCTACGGTAAAAATGTATCCCGTTCAGATATTGAAGGGACTACCTTGTTCGCCTGTATTATTTGCTCATAAACGCCGAACCTTTATCGGGTGCTATAGCAAAATATAACATACTTCGTTTTTATTTGTATTTTGTTTTATGGTCGTTAGAACGAAACATTCTCATATCTTTGTATTTTTTTTGTAAAAGATTACACATTCCATACTCTTGTTCTTTGATATTAAATCCATCTATGAAACAAAACGTTACACGTCGTCTACTTCCTTCTACAAAATATAATAAACGTAGTCGTTTCGTTTGTTACGTTAGCGAGTTCGTGTGAGCGAAATATAGAATATCGTTAGCAAGTTCGTGTGAACAAAATACAGGGTGTAAAGGACAGCTTTACGAATACTGATAGGGTGCATTGAGACCTGCCTTACCTCTCACCTGAGGTACAAACCTTGCCTACGATGGAAAATTATGCGAGTTTTCCAATAACTTTATACCTAACACGGGAAATGTTTTACTATGTGATAGTGAATTCAAACCATGAAACGGAACAACATTCTATAGAAAAAACAGGAACCGCACAAAAAATTTACCCCCCATACTAAATACAGATCGATCTTTTTGTCGTTTCCTGACATTCGTTTCAAGGGGAAAATTGTTCAGTTTTATGGTCTGACTGAATGCACCAATATCAGTGTTCGGAGAGCTGTCCCTTACACCTCGTATACAATATCGCATGTCTGGTGCTCGGCAGCGTTCATTGTCCAAGCTTTTCAAATTTTATTTCCTGAAAACCTGAAAACAAGCTAGACATGAAAAACATATTCGGCAACGAATATTTCTGCGGAGTTTTCCGTTGCAGCAAACAGTTCTATTGCGAAATTTGCACCGCCGTCGGCGGATTGGAAAACAAAAACAGAAATATTGTTTCAAAAATTCAGCAGGTTGCTGGTTTTCCGTTTCAGAATATGATCGTTTACTTTAGTGTGAAATTCTAAATTCACCCAAATGATAGACAAAGTACCGTGTAGTAGCGGCTAATACTGCCACCCCTAGTCCACTCAGGGTGGTTCGTTAAAAGTCGTAGACGTTTTGACCTTGGCTAAATATCTGTTGACTGTGGTGATACCACCGACAATAACATTCCCAAAGAGGGTTGACGTCAGACAGGCGGCCGGTCATAAAAAATTGCCAAATCCTTTTGCTTCATGATTTTGTGCTCAAACAAAACATGTGGCGCCGATTCCAACTAATTGGTATAAGAGCAGGCAGACGATGTTGAATTTAAGTGAAATGACATAAATTTTCAATTGAATAAGGTTTAATTCTAATTTCTACTCATTAAACTGATTTGGGCCAATAGGTTTATTACCATTTAACCGCTCCAAGTACATTTGAAATCGATACTCAGTATAATTGTAGTGTACAAATTGCTTGAAACCTTTGTAATGTTTCGTCTTAATGATAATGTTCACTTAATACCAGTATTTGTGTTTAATTGACTTGTTATGTTATTAAGTTTCATAATGGAGAAACATTTGATTAGCTTGTCTGGAAAATCTGTGTTGAAAGCCGATTTAGATGGCTCAAAATACTATAAACGGGGTTGTTATACAAAGATATCATTTTGTGTAACCGCGAAAGTTTAAAGCAGTTAATTTTGATTATTGGGACTCACGATAGGCAATTCCTAAATGAACCAAAAAACATCGACAGCGTCACGGTAGTTTTTGTTGGAATTTTCACATCAACATAATTAGGATTCAGTGAAATCGAAATAGTATTTTTTTACTGAAATCGTTTAATAAGCCGAGGTCAGTGTCCAGTCCATTACTGATATGCAGCATGTAAACGAACTTATGATTTGTTTGTTTTACGCCCTTTATGAGTCAGATGCTATCGCCAAATGGTTGTAATTCTACTAATGTGGTGAATTAGCGGCGACAGCAACAGGTGCGATCACGAGGGGGTTTGGTGTGTAGTGACGTCATCTTGTCACGCCCACTATTACTGACCGACCTGATGGCAATCCCTTCACCAACGAATATGATGTATACAGGGTGTAAGTGACAGTTCTCCGATTACTGATAGAGTGCATTCAGGCCATGCAACTGAATGATTACCCGTAAGAAAATATTTCAGGAGACGTAAGTTTTTTCTAGACTTCCCATAATAAATGCAGTTAACATAACGAAATATGAAAAAAAAATCTATTTGACCTCCCATACAAAATAGACGATCAGCTCATTTCAGCTAGTAAGGGAGGTCCTTTCTGTTTAAAATTTGTTTCTTATCACCAGTCATTTCTGAGTTTTGGCTATCGGTCACTAGTAAAATTTCACCCAATATTATGCGGCGTAAACTTATCTACAATGTAACTTATTTTCTCAAAGCGTTATTACCTAGTACCGTAGTGACCGTAGAGCTTTTTATACCTCAGCTACTACGTTATATTAAAATTGCTGTAAGATTTCTTAAACTAAAATGAAACGAAAATGTCTCGAATGCTAATGTTTAGTAAACTAGGCCACGTCTACTTATTTTGCTACTACATTTTTCCACCTTTTGATGCCTGTCAGACACTCATATCGAACTGTGGGTATAAGCAGGTGGTCGACCATTACTTATAGACTGTGTGAATAATAAATAGATGTCCAGTAGCCGAGGCGCCATGTGCCAAAAACACCTGTCTTGTATAACATTTTAGTTTTTGTTTTCTAGTTGTTTTGTTTACTTGTTGTACAAACGGTATTTTGGCCGAAATGTTTATTAAGTGTGTTCTTTTATTAAGAACAAGTTGGTTGTGAATGTCGTCTAGGAGTAATTTTGTTGCGTAATTCTTCTTTTTTTTGGGTGGACTGTGGCGTAAATAAGTTGCTGGGCTTTGCCTCGGGGATTTCATTTACAATTTTAGGCGATGGGCCTGTAGTGGAACAATTTTGAGAAACGTCCTTCACATATTTTTCTCAAATGGCGTCAACGTATTATTACAGGGCTATTTAAGATCTGCCTACCCCGCACCGTGATGTTCTTGTCCCGGAGTCAATTAATATAAGTTCAGACCACAAAAGTATACCAAATAAAAGGCCTGAATATAAACCTCAAGGTCACGAGGTCGTGTCAATAAACCCCATCGTCCTATACAAACATAATATACCGTCACCAGTGGGACAGTAGTACATTACCACCATACGTAGTACGGGTGTAGGCGTAGTACATACAGCCCACTAAACTAACAGGTGAATAGGTCAAATCAATAGAAATACCTACAAAAAATATGATGGATGAACATAGCTAGTATCAATTGATAAGACTAAGCATAGGAAGAAAATTATTAGTGTCAATATTTAGGCGACGACTATTTGTTTTTCTTTTTGTCTTCGTGTCCCAAACATCGAGTTTTAGCTGAGACTTTAACTAGCAGTCAATCAAAAGAAGATTTTTTTATACATACATACGCATATCACTCCTATATCCGTTGAGGGGTAAGCAAGCATTTTCTTAAAAGTTTTCCTACAATACAACTTGACCCATTTTAATGTCCCGTCCGGCACGATATGTCTCCACAATGAATGTCCAACAGATACTGCTTATTCATATCACCTCGCTACATCGCCCGCCCAACTAGGCCTTAATTCGTAGTAGTAGTGGCCAGTCCATGGTATTGGCAGGGTGGTTGGTTGTTCCAACTCGAGTGCCAGTATCAATTAGACCGCCTATACGTACACGCGAATAGAATACGGTTTTATGGCGGGAATAATATTCGCGCGATAAATTCTTTGCTCAGTTTGATACGGCGTCAATGCGAAAGTTGACGACAGTATGGAAAGAGAATATTTTAAGTGTGAAATAAATTTTATGAAAATATGTTAGATGTGTATTTTGTATAACCTAAATAATTTTTGAGTTTGTGAGTGTTTGAGTACGATTCTTTTCTACTTATGAAGTGTATAAAGTAGTGATGATAAATGAAATGGCTCAACCAGTGATTATGGAAGTGGTATGAAGTGTGTAAATTCTGACACCAGGGTTCATCGGGTCGTTGGGCTTACACGAAAAAAGACCTTGTGTTTTCGGTGAAAGTAAATATTTAGAAGATTTTCGTGTAGTGAAAGTGGTTCCTTTCTGGCTGTACGATTAGAACCTTTTGCTAGTCCGGAAGGGAGTTTGAAAGGGATGTCAAGGATTATGGAAGTGGCGCGGGCCTGTCTGCACCAGGATGTAGAGCGCTGCACATGTCAGGATGTGGCTAAACAGGTCCTTCAGCTCGAGGCTCAGATACGGCTCTAAGGAAGTTGTACTCGGTAAATACATGCCTACCTATTTGCACTATTAACTGTAACTTATGTTTTGTACATAAACAAACATATACATATATCGCGCCGTTTTTCCTAGCGGGTTAGGCAGAATATTTACGTCCGTAAAAATACGGTCGTTACGAAATTTGAGGACCTTTTTAGAAAAATCTGCATAGTGACAGGTCGTACACGTGTCGCCTTAAATTGTAATAAACATAGGCGGCTCTAACGACTCATGCGGGGTAGAAATTTTTTAGGCGAAATAATTTTTTTGTGCTGTGGTAGTAGTTCCTTTGTGACTGTATGGGCTCTGCGCCCTTTTCTATTCCTTCTGGTAGTTGAAAGGGATGTCAAGGATTATGGAAGTGGCGCGGGTCTGTCTGCACCAGGATGTAGAGCGCTGCACATGTCAGGATGTGGCTAAACAGGTCCTTCAGCTCGAGACTCAGATACGGCTCTAAGGAAGTTGTACTCGGTAAATACATACTTACCTATTTGCACTATTAACTGTTACGTATGTTTTGTATATACCTACTCATACATCATGCAGTTCCGTCTAGCAGGGTGTAGCTATGCTACCACAATGCGCGCCGTTTCCCTAATTTGTGATGCTACGTTTATAAAATATTATAGGGCCGTTTCAGAATTATTGTGAATGAGTTGATCGCCTAAAATAGTAACAAACATGAAGCCTTTGATCCCCTTACGACACCTACGGGAAAGAAATGGGGTAGATGCAATTCTAAGCCAGCATCACTCGGCATATGTTTTGTTCGACTGTCAAATATAAGCGTATAATATTTACTACCATATCTTTAGTATTCTTTGGTTCAACTCTAAAAACGAAAAAAAGTTTCTTGATCTTGAGTGACACTACGAGCGACAGCGCTTTTGGTTGGCACGGAACTTCCATTTGTTCAAATTCTGTGCAACCTTCATCTACTTCTTTTTGCTACAATACAACGGCTCAATATTTGTACAAAACATTTATTTATTTGAAAATTTTGCCTAGTAGTAGTGGAAGTTTTGAATAAAATGAATGAAACAAACCTGTTCTCAAAATCAGATTTGTCAAAGTTTGCATATTGTGATTGAAACCGCTGGACCGCTTTTGTCGCGGTTGCCCGTTGTTTTAGCCTTAGCCACTCATACTCGTGTGAAACACATTTACCCGACTGCCTCAGGAGGGTTAGGTATGCTTTATAGAGCATGTATGTATGTATGTAAACAAACGGATAGTTGGATTTTGTCATATGAGGTGTCGTTAGATTCGTCTCAGCAACGCAAGTGACACTGGCTATACTGAAAAAATATAAAGTAAAAGTAAAAGTAAGTAAAAAAGTATTTATTTTCTTTCACAAAGGTTCAATTAAGATACACAATAAAACATCACTTAAATAAGATCCTTTGTGAGAGACTGGTATCTATACTAGGGCGTACCCTGTCAGACAGATTACCAGGCCCCCACTCCTTGGAAATTAGGTATCTAGTCTATATCATGAATTTTGAAAATTAAGTATGTAGAATTAATTACAATATTAAATTTAAAAAACAAGCAAATAATTATATTGACTTTATAAGAATTTAGAAAAATGTTAGTAGGAAAAGTGTTGTGTTTGTGTTTGTGTAAAGAGGATGTGTGTTTGTATTATTAGGCTACATAAGGCAATGGATTCATTGAATAGGAAGAAGCAGATCTTCAGTTGAGTCAAAATCGAATGCTCGCAACCAACTAGTCACCGCTTTCCTGCACTCTGATTTAGACAGGGATAAATAGTTAAAGCTGAGTTAGCTAGATTGTATAAAAGGGACCAAGGAAGCAGAAGAACCGATGCGCAAACATTGTTCTGAAATTCCTCGAAGGGCATACTCTATTTCTGCGTCGATTATTATTTATAGAAGAATCGAATTCTAATAGACAGTGCTGTTTAAGAATAATTTGGCCAATAAATAGTTGTCGTACTGTAAGGACCTCATATGCGTTATACACCTGTACAGTTGGATGTAGGTAGGGAGAAAAAGTCCAACCTTGAGAACCGCTCTCTGTGCACGTTCAAGCTTCATGAGATGGGTTGTACATGCTCCGCCCCACGACATGATGCAATAGGACAAAACTGATTGACATAATGCAATGTAAGTTGATCTAATTATTTTCACATCAGCCACATGCCGTAAGTTTTAAAAATATATATAAGTTTTCGTGTCCTTTTGGTTAACTGTTCAATATGCAACTTGAAATTTAGGTTTTATCAATTACAACACCTAGGTATTTAATACTTTCAGCATATTCTAGACGAGGGCAGAGTCCCTTGCAATCAACTAAGTTATCGCAAGTATGAGCTGTAATATAATTATGTAAGTCGGCGTGGTTTGGAGCGTCTCTCAGGGTGAAGCAAAGATACTTGGTTTTGTCTACATTTAGAGTAAGCATATTGGTCCTCAGCCATTCGGTCACTGTATTAAAGCCCTGTTGTGCGTTATAGTAAGCTTCGTCCCATGTGTTTCCACTAAACAGCAGAGCCGTGTCATCAGCAAATGTGACGATCCTCCCGTTAGTCAGCTGTAGTTGGCACAAACTGTTTATATATATGAGGAACAGCGTTGGACCCAAAATACTGCCCTGCGGCACTCCGTAAGTGACTTGAAGGTCATCACTAGTCCAATCCTCAATTCTGACACACTGAGTGCGGTCTGACAGATAACTTTTGAAGAATTCCAGTTGCACACCTCTCACTCCAATATTTTGCAATTTACTTAGAAGAAGTGGTACAGAGACCGTATCAAAAGCCTTGGCCAAGTCTAGGAAGATCGCTACAACTTTTTTCCGTCTGTCCAGGTTAGATACTATAAAATCAGTGAGCTCATGCACAGCATCGCTAGTGGATCTATTTGAGCGAAATCCGTATTGAGCATTATGTAAAAGATTTTTTGTCTCAAGAAACCTTACCAGACGGGTATTCACGATCCTCTCCAGGATTTTCGAGCAGGCAGGTAGTATCGAAATAGGCCTATAATTGTTGACAAGATCTCTGTCACCACTTTTGTGTACAGGCAAGATTATAGCACGTTTAAATTCCTCGGAATACTCCAGCACTCAGCGATATATTACATATATGCGTAAGCGGTGGAACCAAAAGGTTAGAATATCTTTTAAGTAGAGAACCAGACACGTTGTCAAGCCCGGAGCACACTCTTTTAGTCTTTTGACCAAAATCTCAACCTCTGACTCATCAGTTTGGAGTAGGCCAAAGGAGTAGGTTGGCACAATTTGGGTATTTACCTGGAGTGAGGGGTTTATAAGTGGTACCATCGACTCTGCTAGTCTCTTTCCTATATTAGCAAAAAATAAATTAACATCATTTACAGAATCCCTGGGGTGCTGATTATTAATTAACTCAACTGCAGGAGCTTTTGGTTTATTTGTGTAAGTAATTGTTTTGATTACTTCCCAAAGTTTTTTGTTATTATTTTTAGCATTTCTTATTTCCGATTTCTCATATTCACGCTTAGCCTTTTCAAAACATCGTTACAGTAGTTTCGATAACGTTTGTAGGTTAATTTAAAAACTTCGTTATTAGGATACTTTTACACTTAAGGTGCAGTTTATCTCGATTTTTCATGATTTTTAATAAACCAGGAGTAATCCAAGGTTTAATAATACGTTTACGTCTAGGAACCATTATTGTTTTAGAACAACTAGTTATGATTTTAGTAAGCAAGCCAATGAAGATTGAAACGGCATCGTCAACATCCTTCGCCTCAAACACAGAAGAGAAGTCAATTTTCGACATGGCTAAATCCAACAAATCAAAATCAATACGGGTTATCTTTTTTTGCTGTATGAGTTTTGTGTAAGAGGATAGACTTGTAAGAATTGTGTAATGGTCAGTAATGGTCGTGAGCCACATAACATTTTGCCGGCAGTTTCGTTTTAAAATTAGATGGTCCAGACAAGTTTTATCGTGTGTCACAGTATTATAAGTCGGGAACATACCATGCGTAGCTAAAAGATTAAGGTAATCTTGTGCACGGGGGGTCAATCGTTTGATCAGAAATATCAATATTAATATCGCCCGTTATTATAATGTTTTTATAAGAGGCAAGTGATAGCAATATATTATTAAGAGAATTAAAAAATTTGGAGGTGTTCATTTCAGCCGGAGGACGGTAGATGGCAAGGATAACCGTATGATCCCTAATCTTGACTTGCAAGCAATTGGCATCAACTAATATTGGTTCGGTTATAGATATATCGCTCGATAATTTATAATAAACAACTACACCTTCGTTTTGTGTTAGATTATTACTAGTAGACGAATAAACATATCCGTCTAAAAATGGTACAAACGTATTGTTATAAAGCCAACATTCAGTTAGTATGATAAAGTCCCAATCTACTTTAGAACGAAGTAATAAAGTCAACAACTTAGGCATATTACCTCTAATGCTTCTTATATTTTGTGTGATAATTTTTAGAGAAGTATGTAGATTTTGAAAAAGACTTTCGCAGTCATCTATACTGCAAGAAGAATAGTCTGCCACGGAGAGAACATCCAAGTCGTTATGTACATTTATATCACAACTATCGAATTTTAAGCCTACAGTTTTCTTCGCAGAAACAGGTCATTATTGAAATTGTTGAGTAGCGGTACCATTGGTCGGCATAATAAAAAGAAGCCATTAGTATGTGTTTAATACGATGTGTTGTGGAAGATTGTTGTGTGCTTGTTGTGTAGTGTTGGGTTTGTGTATTGTTAGTTAAATATAGTAATATTAACGTAAAAAAACTGTAAAACAAGAAAACATAGTCATATTGCCATTAACTTATTTAAATCATTTTCAGCCTCAATTCTAATAGGTGTTGATTCCTCTGATTTTCTTAGGTACACTTTTCCGTAGGCGGTCCAACAGCTGCTGTAGTTATGTTTCTTTTTGAACTCACGAGCAAGATAGTGCAGTCGCCTGGCTCTGTTTGTCAAACAGTCAGAAACGTACACTGGTTTTGGAGTGCCTTTTAGTTTGAGATGGGTGGAGTTTAGCTTGCCATTTTTGGGTTTACCCTTATTGAAGCTAATGACCGACTTAATAAAACGCTCCTTGATCGAAGATGGAGAGTTCCATTATTATTGGTCCTGGTGCCCCAGATTTGGACTTGATACGAAAAATGTCACGAACATCGTGGTCCTGAATGGGCTGGTTCACGGCTTCGCAAGTTGATGATGTGAGTGCAAAGTGTAGTCTTGTCTTCAGCCGGCGATAGCGGGATATTTCTTATCTCAACTGTTGAACATTTCGAGCTGCGTTCTAGTTGATCGATATTGTTTTCGAGGATTTGGATTCGCTCTTTATAGGATTTGTTTTCCTTTTGAAAGTCGTTTACCTTTTTCAACAAATCCTCATACTGTTGAGAGTAGAAAGTTATAGACTTTTGCATGACTTCGTTTTGACTTTGGATTAGACGCATACTCTCCTCTAGTTTCGCAAACTTGAGATCTTGACTCTTTTGGATCCTATTCAAAGTATCCATAAGTTTACGTGGGGTTGGTGCTCGATCAGTTACATTGGAAATCAAGTCCTGTGATGGGCTAAAGTCGAGTAGATTTGATTCATTTACATTTTGATTATCAGTTGTGTTCATAGTTTTCTTTGGACTACGTGTTACCGACATTTTAATTCAATTTGTTTGCAATCACCGCTGCGTAGGCCTATTTTTGCCGACGGGAACAAATACGCGGAAGTGTTTCTAGGCCTAAATGAACTTGTTATATAGCTATCTATTGTTATAGATTTCTCGACTCCTGCGCATGGAAAGGGGAGGAGGGCGTGGCCACAAGCGTATTTTTGATTAGCAACTAGTTTCGTGCGTAGCTTTGAGCAGTATAGATATCTCGTTCTATTCGTAGTTTCTCCGTCTCACAGTGGTCTAACAGCTGCGTGGGGGTATATCGCTCTCTCGTACACACTGGGCTTCTCTCTTACTCAAAGGTCCTTGCAGATTATGTCCTCCTGGTACTTCACGTACAGAACACTGAATTTATTAGATTATTTATTTTAATTTTAAAAATTGTGCGGATTTAACAAGAAACACGTCCGTTCACCACGGATATCCAGCGGGGGGGGAGGAGAGAGATATAGTTTCAAGGTGGCGGATTTTTACAGCAAAATACTACTATAAAATTACCGCAGTCGGGTTTTTTGTTTTTTAACACAAATCTGCTTGTTCAAACGATATTTCACGGTAAACTTGTTCTCCACTAGGAGGGTAACCGAATCCTCTACTATTGAGAAAGCAACCCGTATCGCCTGAGTCATTATAAGAAGGCTATGGGAAGGAAGGGTTTGTAATGTCACGGTCGTAATGACACGATCGAAACCAGGTTTATGTTTACATTGAACACCCATGAGCTTATGAATTTTTAAATATATTTAGTTCTAATATCGGTTTATTGATTGTACATCATATACCAAGACTAATAACTTCAGGGAGAGTATTTTAATAATATTTTCATCCGTGATCAGTAAAGATCAGAACTAAGTATTTCTATGACTTTTTTTTGGAAAACTTCCAAAATTTTACCGCAGGCAGGATTTGAACCTGCGAACTTCGGCACCAGTACTGCCGACGCCCTAACCGAAGAACCGAGAACCGCGGTAGCCCAGTTAGTTAGGGCGTCGGCAGTACTGATGCCGAAGGTCGCAGGTTCAAATCCTGCCTGCGGTAAAATTTTGGAAGTTTTCCAAAAAATTGTTTACCTAACACGAGAAGTGTTTTAAAATTTGGTATTCTATTTCTATGACCTTTAGCTTGTATGTCAATATTTTTACCACGGGAAAAATACAACGACTGACAAGTGAAAACAAACTTTAAAATTTTATTAAACCCTGACAGTGTACTGCAGCGCCCCCTGGTGAGTTGTTCGCGTAACACCTACCTAAGAACATCCCTCAGTTAAATTTTTATCTATCACTGAAAATAAGAATATCAAATCAGTGGTTTTGGAGATAATTGGTAACATTAGATTGCACAAACAATGTTTACTGCACCGCTCCCTGGCAAGTTGTTCGCATAATATCTATCTAAGAACACGTACCAATAAAATCCTAATCCATCACTAAAAACCGCATCAAAATTCTACCAGATAGGTTTGCACATATGCGTTTGGGGTGATAGAAATGTGTTTGTGCCGTCTCCGTTACGTCGTTGGCAAAAACTGAAAAATCCCGAGTCGAACTCATGGAGCTGATTGTTTCTCAGTGACCCACACTAAAAGAGTTTGTCATATTCAAAGTTTTGCACACGTAACTTCATTAAGTCGTGTTTGACTAGTATAATCCCATTAGCTAGTCGAACTGTAATTCCAGTGACCTTCACAAATTCAATAATTATTGCCAAGACAGCTCACCTGCCTTCGATCGGCAGCTGTTCGGCCGAGGTGGCGTAAACTCCACAGAGGAGACGTGAGACGTAAGACATAAGATGACATTTGTCAAACAAGTGATCGTCGGACACGTAAGATGTGCGACATCGCAACGCTTGAAACCGTTTCCATAAAAAATGAATGAAACAGAAGAAACAATGCTACGCGCGCCCCATCGATAACGGCTGACGATCGTTTGCCTGGCAGATGTCATGTTGCGTTTTTTCTGTGTAGCCTGCCTCGTGACAAATGCCATCTTACGTCTCACGTCTACTCTGTGGAGCTTCCGCCCAAGTCGTCTAATATTGTATGATCGCGAGTCGCGACCGGCTCGGTACAAACTTTATCAATACTTTATGTCCCAATGCATGCCACAGTGGTATACTTATTGATTTTGCCAGTCGAATGGATCCAGGTACCCGTGGCCGTGGCCGGTTTGATATACTCGATTAATCTCATGTTTGACAGATGTCATTTTATGTCTCCCGTCTAATCTGTGGAGATTGCGCTCGAAATGTCTAATATTGTATGATCGCTAGTCGCGACCGGCTCGCTACAAACTTTATCAATACTTTATGTCCCAATGCATGCCACAGTGGTATACTTATTGATTTTGCCTGTCGAATAGATCCAAGTACACTGGCCGCTTTGTTATACTCGATTAATCACTTGTTTGACAGATGCCATCTTACGTCTTACGTCTACTCTGTGGAGCTTGCGCCCGAAGCGTCTAATATTGTATGATCGCGAGTCGCGACCGGCTCGCTACAAACTTTATCAATACTTTATATCCCAATGCATGCCACAGTGGTATACTTATTGATTTTGCCTGTCGAACGGATCCAGGTACACTGGCCGCTTTGTTATACTCGATTAGGCTACGGTACGATGCACATTCAAAACTTATCGCCGGGAAATGTGACGGTGTCAACTATAATACTAAAGGCTTGTTAATTTTAGAACTAAATTCGTCAATACGCTTGATTTGGTGAGTATTCAATTTTGTGTAACAGTGTTAAGTACAATTGTCGTGTAGGACTCTTGAGTCGACCACCAATGTTGGTGTAAATTGTTTTTTGACCTCCCGACCCGTGTATCACAGTGAACTATTTTTTTCATAGCCTATAATGTCTCACCCTCAAAGTAGTTAGACTCCCACTTCAGGGCAAAGGCTTCCTCCTTTATCACCCTCAAACAAAACTCCAAAATATATCTAACTATACTTTACCACAGTGGCATAAATTTAGGGTTCGATTTAAACCAGATTCTAGTCCCTAAACTAGAACATAGATTACCACTTTTCCACTGTAAAATATATTTCGGATCTGAGTGCTCAAATTCCCCAGTGTGTATATGTCAATCACATTGTAAATACTAGACGTAAAAACTTTTCTCTCTTTCAAAAGTATATAAATTCGAAAATTTAAATATTTAACTATCAGTTTGTTATTTTATTTTCATACAATCATAAATTCTGAACTTATATTTACTTTTCAGACATTCCAAAAAGTTTGTTGTAATATTCAGTTATTCGATCATAATTTTCAGGGAATGGGTAACTAAAGTTACTCTTATAAAATACGTGTGAACAGTGCGGTGTGGAAAACACACAACTTTGTAACTAAGTTCAATGTTTGATGAAAATTCAAAAGTGATTTTTACAAGTTAAATTGATGCTTCTCAACTCAAGTCTAGTTATTTTTATATTTAGTAAACGTAAATTTAATTTACAATGTAACAATTTTAACGGATGGTGTTTATTTAGGATTTTTAATTAATTCAAAAATTGTTTCGTTGTAATGAATAAGTGATAGTTGTGCAAACAAAAGAAAATATTACCACGTTCGACAAATTACTGCTGAAACAAACTAAATTTTCAAGGTCTTAATTTAATGAATTACTGTGAGGCACCCACCATCTGCATGAAAAAACTTATAACTCAAAGTTATTAATATGAATTTGTTTTTAATTCATTACGCCCTTGTTATCCGCCATCTCTTCACTTGGATAATTGGTGCTAAAACCATTGCTTATTCATGTAATCGCTAGAGTGGATTATGTTACTAACGTGTAAACTATATTGTTGTTTTTGAGGCTTTCGCGATACCGATACAATACGAAACGTGACGAAACTGCTAATAGTTGTATTGTAGCTTTCAGCGGGGAAACTAAGTAGTTTTCTTCTGCTGCTAACTGCGTATAATACGATACAAAAGATTTCGTGGCTCTGTTCAGCTTTTAAAACTGAAAAACTTCTGTCCTAAGATTTTTGCAAAGTAGTAAAATTTTCGTACAAAAATATCACCGGCTTGGGCCTCGATAGTTTCATGGCCCAAGAAAACAGACGGACAAAAACACTTCATTGCTCACATAAAGAAAGCCTATTTTTTTCCCTTATTTCAATACCAAATTTTAAGGCACTTTCCGCGTAGCCAAGAATCAAGATACACTTGCTTTATTTTCAGGCAAAGATTAAACCGCGGTTGCCCAGTTGGTATACCTAGGCGTCGGCAGTACAAAGCCTGCCTGCGATAAAAAAAATTGCAACTTTTCATAAATTCCATTAGGTATTTCCGAAGTCCCTGTCCCTGATATTTCAAACTAAATGCCCCCAAAAAATACGAATGATCTGCTAACTAGCAGATTGCATGCGATTTTGAATCCCCTGTGATAAATTGCCAATCGGTGCGAACTGCGAGATCGCTTCATATTATTTTTAAAGTTCAATCCAGTCTGAAAACGTTCATGATATAAAAAGAAAATAAAGTGTATTTTATAAACCTTTTAGATCCATAACCGTGGGGAATTTATGTTCCCAATTGCCACCGAATGTTATACCCGACTGCATCAGAAAGAGGGTTATGTATTTAGAGTGTGTGTATGAGGATATGTAGACAAGAAATTAGTT